>VWYH01001499.1:488541-675390 GCA_013399365.1 Pampusana beccarii
CCGGCCGCGCATGCCCCGCCGGCCCCTCCGCCCCCGGTTCCCTTCGCTCCGCAATTCAGACCATGGCAGCGGGGCTGCGTTTCGGCTCTTTCCTCCTTCTCCTCCTCCTCCTCGCCGCTCCCCGGCTCGCTGGATCAGCCGGCGGCCGGAGGGGCTCAGCATCCGATGCTTGCGGAGCGAGGGTGAGTAAGGGGCGATATTCCCCCCCCGCCTTGCATCGGTGGAGTTTTTGCAGATTGATTTTTGGGGGCGGGGGGGGGGATGCTGGGAGTTTTCTAACTTGGGGGTTTTTCTGCTCCGGGTGGCATTTCCCGGGAAGGGGGATTTGTTGGTTTGTCGCATCTGTGAGCGGAAAGTGAGTCGGTCGCTCGCCGGGTCCGGTGGCAGCAGCGTTCTGTCCTTCCCCGAGCAGACCTGGAGGAGAAAAGCCATCACTTGGGCTTTGTTATTTTAATGATTCGAGGCCGGCTTGGGGTCTGAGCTCCGGGCCTGATCGTTATACAGAGGATGTAGGAAATTTGGGGGAGGGGGGAGGAAGGTGATAAACATTTTGTTACGAGTCTTTGCCTTTTGTTCCTGTTTCTGGCGTGTTTTGCTGTCCTTTTTTGATAATTTAAAGTAACTTTCGGGTTGTGTGTTTTGTTATTTCCTCTCTCCCGATGTCTGGTTACCAATGTAGTTGAAGCGGGGGGATCCAGAACACCGGGGGGAACACAACTGACTTTCATTGCTTTTCCTTTTTGTTAGACTGTCACTGAGGATTTGCTTGGTTTCAGATCAGATCTTTTGAGAATGTTCCTGCAACACACACAGTTCAGAAGTTTGTGGGGCATAGTTTAGACAGGGGAAAGCATTGGAAAATATGTAAAAGACGACTGTGGAAAAACGAACTTCAATCCCTGATGATAAGACCTAAATCTTTGTGTTGGATGGAACTGTTGAAGGTTTAGATTCCCCTCTCAGGTCTTTTAAACTGAGAATTGGGAATAAAATGTTTTGGCTCAGTGTGTCTATTGTGTTCACCAGGAGTAGGCAGGACAGCCCACATGCTCATAACACCCACTGGATATATTTCTGTCAAGTTTTCTGTCAGCTATTAAGCAAATTATCACTGTTAAAAATCATAACACTTGATGGGTGTATTCAGACGCTTACAGAAATATGCAGAAGCAGTTTGTATTGTTTTAATTTTGCTTACATAATTGATGTCGTTGTGTTTATTAAACCTGAATGTACCGTAACATCCAGTTATTAACACAATTATTTTGACTGGCTTTTGGATCAGTAAAAGTTACACTCTTTCCAGTTAGCATAAACCCCTCTTTGGCTTTATTGCTCACAACATGTAACATTTTAGATTGTTAAACATTTGTACTACTTTCTGTTTTTATTATATTTTCGGCTTCAGGTTCAGTCTTCCCTAGCCAATGTATGAGATATCTTGTCTGATTGTTTAGTTACAATTTCATAGTCTGATTTTTCTAATGCCAGTGTTGGGTATGATTGCCTGTGTAATCCGGGCAGGGCAGCATTTGTCAGAGTCCTGACTGCAGGATGGTACCTATTGCCCCAGTTATGTGGTATTTATCTTGGTCTGCATGTAAGTTCTGAGTAGACTTGACACACGATTAACTGAGTGATGGCCCCTCTAACACATTGTCTGCTCTGGAGCAGGGTTCCCTTTGAAGTAGGACCCTGTAGGAAGTAAAAAGACTATTTGCTCTATTAAAATTCCTTGGTATTTCCTCTGTTTAACCACAGGCCACTTCCCCTCTGCCACTCTGAACCCTGCAGGGACACTGACTGATTGAAAAGACACAAGCCCTGCAGTAATTGTATCCTATTCAAACAGATATTCTTATTGCAGGTTATTTATAAGTAGTGTCTAATTAACGTGTGTTGAGGACATGAATGAATCTTAACGTTCTACGTAAAGTAAAAATGTCTAGCAAACATTAAATGAAATAGTTGAATTGAGGTAATTCTCAATGGCATAAACAGTCTAGAAAAATATGAATTATTTTTTAATAGTTGTTTAAGGAGAAATAAGATGTAGATAGCTGGGTGTCTGTATGTACATTTAGATACACACACGTTGGATATTTTCCTCTGCTAAACATGTGGTACTCTTCCCACCCCCATGGATCTTTTTTATTGTTTGAGTGTTGTTTTTGAAACTCTGTTTTCCATCTTGGTACATTTATAGCAGCAATAATAGTTTTCCTTTCACTCTACAAAATGCAGTTTTGAGTTTCCTCATTATTTTGTAGCAGTAAATACTTGATAACCATATTCCTGGATTGCGGGTAAAAGAATGGGATGAGGAAGTATTTGAAGCTCCTGAAATGATTCTTAGTAGCTGATATTTTTAAAACTAAAGGCTTTAGATGTGATTATTTATTTATTTATTTTACAGCTTCCATCACAAAGTATATGCCTGTATGAATCACCTTCTTTATTAATACTTTGGCATTTGTCTTGCAAGCTCAACGTAAGACTGCAGCAGGAAGACAGTTAATATCAGGACAAATAAAAACATTACTGTTGTGAGGAATTATCAGTGATTTCAATGGATCCAGGATTTTAGAATTTGGATTGACTTTGCTAAGTCTAGGATTCCTGTCATTGATGTTTAACAGAAATGTTAATATATTCCTACACTTAATGTTATTTCGGATTGAGGTAGAGTATTTCCTTAAAGCAGAATAGCATTGCAAATAGCTTTCCATATGGATGGTCTTAGTGCATCGTATGCATACCTGTATCCTGAAAAAATACATCAGGGAAGGGCCTCTTCTAATCTAGGATAAGTTTGTCCACATGGGGAGCTATTCTGGAAGAGCAGTCTCTGAATTTTTTTCATCCTATAAACAAGCCACGGGGTGTACGGGGAAGACAGAGTTGGGCTCTGATGATGATTTGAGTATATTTCAGATTCATTTATTCGGTGTTAAACACATGAGCAACTTTACTCTCCAGTTGTTTTGCAGATTCTAATGGGACTACACACATGAGTAATTTTTTTCATATGCTTAATTCCTCTGAAGTTCCTGGAACTGAACAGTGTTCAATATAAAGCTTAAATTTAATGAGACCGTATGATGAGAAAGAATAAATAATACAGCATTTTAGCAAACGTCTTTCCCAAACATCTTTGCTATGCAAAGCTCATCAGACGTACCAGGGTCTCTGTTGCCTGCAGCTCTCCCAGTGTCGTCTTCTATGCTCTTTATTTAAGGAGCTTTCTAAATTATTTCCTTTTCCCTTTGCCAGCAGGACTCTGAAGATGCCCATTTCCTACTGTTCCGCTCTCAGGGCTCTGCCTGTCTCGTTTTTCTTTAGGCTCATCCTGCTGTGTCCCCACATTTATCTCCTCGAGCATCCTTCCCAACACACACTCATTCTTTACAGCCAGGGCTTTTCTAAGCACAGAGCTAAATCATACTGAAATAATTTTCCCAGCTAAATGTATGTTTTAGGAACTTCATTTAGTAGGACGAATACCTTGTGAAACTGTAAGAAATAATTTACTGGAGTTTAAATTCCCCCTTTGATTTCTTACTCTTTTCCTACAGGTAAAAGAAACCCCAATTTTTCTCTTGCAGAGTGTCTAAAACGTGTGAGGAGGGTACTGGGCAGACCCAGTTGAGCTGAGGCCCAGGGGAGGTGTCAGCGTTTGCCAGCGGGGCTGCGTTAATCCAGGACAGCTCGGGAGCTGCTTGGAAGCTCTGCAGACCAGATGCCAGCGGTTCTGTAGCTTTTTCTGAACTTTTAGAATCTCTAGGTTTCTCTCCACTGGCACGTAGAACAATGCGATAGCGTTTTAGCACTGATGTGCTAAACAGCTCAGCGCGTTTCTCTGCGACGCCGGCAGCGTGTTGGGCTGTGCAGGCGTGGGCAGCCATGCACGGAGGTGTCTGCGGTACTTGCTGTAGCTCAGAATTTGGCTTCAACATCACTCCAGGATTGGTGGGGTTTTTTTGTTTGTTTGATTTATCAAGTAATGTAGCAAAGAACGTGACCCCCGTTTTTACTCTGGTGTCCAAAAGTGTTGGTGACAGTCTGCCTGTTCAAGCTAGTGTAAAAATGCACAAAGCAGCCCCAGTGTGTGAGTGTTTAAATAAGCAGATGAGCGTTTCTTCAAGAACTACGAGGCCACAGGGTGTAAATGCTGTGTTTTCAGAGTGAGCATTCAAACACACAGCTCCACACACAGTGGGACTGTGATGCTAATTTATAAGCTGTTGACCTAACAAGGTTTCTGCATCTCAAGTCTCTCCGGACTGTCACAGCTTTGATTAATTTCCTCTCTAGATCATGGCCCTGCTTTAGATGTCAGGCTCCAGTCCTTCCTCTCCCAAATGTGCTTTTGTGTAAGCAGAGGTGTAGGAACTGCTGTAACAGGCTTGGGAATTTAAACTCTTGAGACACTTACGAACGAGTTCTGCTTTAATAGATTAATACTTTATAGTCCACTGGTGAAAAGATGTTAAGCAGTCATGATTAGATGATACCAGCTTTTCTTTAGTTTATTATTTGGTAATGTTAATGTAACATGGATGTTACTTAATTAAAACTGCAACATTTAAAGGGTGTTTAATAAGGACCAGCTGTCTTTCCCAACAGATCAGTCTAAAGATGCTGAAACAACGCTTTGATGTGAGCTTGCCTGCTTAATTCTGCTCAAAGGCTTAATTTTATCCATAAATTTAGCATGTTTTTAAGAAGCAAACAAGATAAGGGGAGTGTGAGGTATTACGGGAGCTTTAATGCCATTTCTAATTTCAAGAGGTTGTGGGTTTTTTTCCAAAGTGTATTGCTTTGGTTTTATGTATACGACTGCCAGCACAATGAAGTGTATTTGAAATACATTTTCTTCTGAAATGTTAGGTTAATGCCGATGTTTCTATACCGTGTGTTGTTCTTAATTTAAAAAAATAACATCATGCATAAATACATCATACTTAGAAACAAAGTTTTATCAAATACATGAATGTTTGTGTGTTATACTCTTCTCCCTATATTAATGATGAAAAATTATTTTATGGAAATGCAACTTACAGTGACTTAAAATAAGGGACTATGTCTAGATCAATGCATATTAAGTACTTCATTTTAGGTTATGGTAATGTGAGACTCTAAGGCTCAAAATTCAAGTGCAAGCTTGAAAAATGATTTTATCCTTTTACACATGTAATGTTTTACAATTGTGCATGAGCACCCTTGATTTTTCTTATTCCTATGGATCTGATTTTGGGCCGTTACTCAGCAAGGCAGTAAATTCTGGTTTGGGGGCACATCACTTGTGCTGCTTATCCTAATGTGCCCAAATAAATGGGAGAGGTCGCTTTGTCCAGGTGTTGTCCCCCTTCCTGCGGGCCTGGCGCTGCAAACTCGGAACCGTCTGTGCTGGTTCGCTCTCCAGGATGAGGGTTGTGTGTCGGTGACTGATGGGATCACATCTGTTAAGGCCTCCTGTTGATGTTCCAGGGCAGGGTGGCTGTTCGGTGCCCATCTCTGCGCTGGCCGCTGCCCCGCGATGGCAGCACCGGGTCCGCTCGGCTGTACCGGCCCTTTCCTTCACCAGTCCTGTACAGAGCACAGCGCAGAGGTGCTCGCAGAGTCCCCGGGGTGCTGCTGTTAGGTGTGTTCTGTTTTCTGTAGCCTTCGTGTCCTGGCCTGGCACCGGAAGCACAAGCCCCTCTGTGCTGGGACCCTGGGCTGACAGGAGCGATAAGGGACAAACGAGGAGCGTGCGGAGTTCAGAGTCCTCCAACTGAATGCGTGTCAGGTCACAAGTTGCTACGCACCGTGGATATTACACTACGTGCATTTTGAGGCTGCGGAGTGGGGGAAATGACGGACATACAGTTCTGTTGCAACTCCATTTTCTGCGGTTAGATGTTTCCAAATAATTGATTTCCGTCTTATCAATATGATTCTCTTACCTCACAAAATAGTGCGTAATAACCATTTCTATACCCGCTGTAATGCGGAAATGCTGGATTTTCGTCGTGGTTGGTGGGCAGACTTGGATTTTAATTTCTGACCTTCCCTGTGTTCTTCCCTCTCCTATCAGTGGGAGGGACTGGATATTTCTGATCTCGCCTCTGGCCACATTCAGGTCCAACCAAGCAATCAGTGACTTCGCTGACTTTTTTTGTATACGGCTGTGGGAAAATTCCTGGTTGGCTGGCTATGAATTAATGAAAATCCTCAGAATGCTTCACTAATGATAGCTCCTGTGGCTTTAAAAATGCTATTCCCTTTTTTAATTTGAGGGAGGTCACAGAGGTTTCCCAAAACTAAGAAAAGAAACCCAAACATCTGGTTGTGCTCTGCTGATGGCTGCTTTTGTGTGAAGAAAAGTTACGGCGTCTCCTCAGCATCCAACGCATTCAAGGTGATCCTGTCTGAGAACTCTTTGCAAGAATACCTTCCACTCAAACTGTGTTTTCTAATTAATGTTGCTTTGTATTTTCAAATGGAGGATTTTAGTCCCCCATGGGAATCCCGAACTCATAATGTGTCACTTAAAATACACCCTGCCTTTCTAAAATGAACTTTTTTTTTTGAGTTTCGTATTTATAACATAAAGATATTGATTTAGGTTTCTGATATTTTCCTTTAAAGTTGTGGATCTTCCAAGATTAAAACAAGCTATTAGGTTAGATTCTGGGATTCGCAAAAGGAATTTTTTTTGTTTGCGTATGCATAGTGAAGTTCAGTTTCGTCTATTCGCATATAAAGTTCCAACAAGTAATCTGATTTGTAAAAGTCACCTTTTTATAATTTCAATTTTACAGGCTAAAATACAAATATTTTTTTAAATAATGCAGGTTCAAATTGTGGATGAATTTAGTTTAGCTCATAGGAAGGTGAAATAGGAGAATGTTTAGGTCAAACCAGTAAATCTTCTAAACTGTTAAACTGGAAGCTCTCGGCCGCGCAGATAAACACGTGTGTTCCAGGTGTGACTGCCCTGGGACCAGGAAACGTTAACAATACAACTTCAGAGACTTCTGATAGTCACACGATCTTTTTACTTTATACAATGATTTAAACTGTGTGCAGGCCTCTATCTACTCGTGGGAACAGCACCCAGTCTGTTTTCCTTTTTTATGTGGAATATTAGAAGTTTCGTTGAGTGATTCTTGTTTCTGTTTTGGGGCTTTTTGTTTTGTGTAAAGAGCTAAAACCCTACCTGTTAAAATCAGTGGCAGAACTCCGTTTTCTGTGGGGATCACTGTTATCTCTTAGTCTGGTCTTGCCCCTAATTACAGGCAGTAGTAATGAACTGAGGGTGGAAGTTGGCACCAGTAAGTTGTGTGATTTACTGGGAGCAATAAGACTGGATGGGGTTCAGATCCAGCCCAGGACGGGGACGTCGCTGGGTCCCAAACCTCGGTAGCAAAGCTGTCAGTTTTATGCTGGGCTTCCCCTTGCAGTCTGTGAGGTGTGGGGTATAAACCGGCGATTTAAGCTTCGCCCTGGAGGTGTGAGCAGAGCCTTAGAGGCTTGGGGTGGGATTCAGAAAAAGAATGGAGCGCCCTAATTCCCATTAACTTCCAAGGGGATTTGTTCTCTTTTGTGGCCCAGGCCGTAGTTCCATTTTATATTGACTCAGCAGTGAAGCTGGGTAGTGAAAAATTTTCCCTCCCATCTGCTTTTCCTCCCACTTTGGTGTTGCCGTTGGCCCTTCCCTCCCCGCCTGTTCTAATGCACCTGTTTGTGAGCAGCGTTGTCAATCACATTCTTCAAACAGTTTGAATGGAAAGGACCCCCCTGTAGATATGTTCTTAATTTAATTTTATTTAATTTTCTCTACTGGGTCATTGGAATGACATGGGTAGAGTGGGGTTCCCCAGCAGTTAAGTGAAGTTCAGAATGGAGAGCCCAGGGCTGGCCGGGGCAGGAAATCCCTCGGTCACTGTTCTGTGTGACTATTCAGATAGTTTTAAAATTCCCACCCTTGAGGTGTGTTCATTTAGATACCTTCAAAAAAAGTATCTCATCGAAAGAACTTGAAGTTAGTATACTGAGCATATATGAATATTTGTTATAAAAGAATATTTTTGTTATGAAAGAATGTCTAATGTTTTGCTTTTTCTGTTCTATAATACAAAATATTTAGCTAAGATACTTTTCAAGGAATCGGTAACACAATCTATTCCAAGATAGTTACAGCTCTTTTCCCCCAAAATTATGTTGGTGATGTTTAATAATTACCTTTACCTTAGTTTATCTTCTGACAGGAGTAACAGGTTAAGCACAAAAGAAGTTAAAATAAGAATCAGACAAAACAAACACCTGACTGAGCCTGACCCGTAACAGGTGAAAAGTTATTATTCCATACTTCCTCAGGACATCCATGGAAACAAAGCCTTTATCTTTTATTCATTAGCTGGGAATAATGGAGGTTTGGCTTGCTTAGGTTTCTCCATATAGTGGCATTTCTAAGAGTAATTCACTAATCGTGCCATTCACTTTTGGGTTCTTTTTCAATAAGGACCACTAGCCGTGAAATGTCATGCAGAGGTTTGAAAATGGGACATTCAGCTCAGTAAAGAATGAGCGGCAAGGACAGAACTTTCTTTTTGTTACATCCTGGCAGTAAATGTAGGAATCAAAGCTACAAACTAAGCGACAGAATGACGCCTGGTGTTGTGGAACAGCGCGGGTGGATACGGTGCCTGCTGCTCAGTGTAGCCACGTTACATGTGGTACATATGGTTTAGTTATCATTTATGATGTTCCGTTCAACCACAGAAGTTGGCAATATGTCCACTCCATAGTTTGTTTGTGTGCTTGTGTGGGGAAAGTTGATCTGTAGTTGCAGGTGCGATTCCACCACCCCGCGTCCCCCTCCGGTTGGGTAGATTCAGGTACAACAAACAAAGAATTGTTTCCATGTCGATGTTTTGCAGTCACATCCAAGTGGTATTCCTGTTCTAAGTTATAATTTGTGTGAGAAGCAAAACTCGCTGGTCTTCAAATTTACTTCAGTTTACTAAAATAACATAATTTTAACAGTGATGAAGGTTTAACCTGAAAGGGTTTTATGTTCTGTATTGTGTTTATCTTCCTGTGCCATGTTTTAGGATGAGCTATTTGTATGTTCAGTTTAACTTAGACAATAGGAAGTCAAGTAAAAGTTTGAGAGCTACAGGTTCAGTGGAACTTTTCAATCTCTGTGTTGAAATGGTTAAGTTCTTAAACACATCGCAGTTCTGGCTTCTTCAGTAAGATGACTGCTAGAAGGAAACTTGTTCGTGGTGTGGACTCTTCGTGGTATAGAGACTCTTTTGTTAGTCTTTATTGTTTCCTACAGAAAAAAAGATCAGTTAGTGCGTGTGTCTCTTTAAAAATAACAGGTTAAAAATGATTGTAAATGCTTTTTCAAATATTTTTTAGTTCAAAAGTTGGGGATTTTTTCATAATTTGATCAAAGTCGCGTAACCTGTGGCTCTGTTTTTGTTACGCATGCTGACGGTCTGTGGATAACATTAGATTTTTTTCAGCATGAAACTGAACACTTCAAATCCCTAAAGCAGTCTCAAGTTTATGGTTAATAAAAGAATTTATTGTACTGGATGTCATCTGTTATATCACTCTGGGAGCAGAAACTGGCAGTGAGTGGACAGGAAATATTTCCATTTCAAATCGCTTCAGTCTTACGGCCCAGGGTGAAAGTGTCTGATTTCAGAAAAATCTCTGAATATCGACGTAATAGAAATATTTTATTTAAGTAGAGTATAATCTTTTTCAAATATTTCTTTTTGTTTTATAGGATTTTATGTCAAGACGCTACTTATATTACTAGTGTTGATCCCTTAGCGTTTTCAAGGCAGAAGGAATAGTGGTTATATATTTTCAGGTAAATATCTATACATGGAAAGTCAACAGCAATTGGATGAGTTATGGTGTGGTGGCCAAACAGCCTCAAAGTCCCAACCTTTGTATGTGTAGTTGGTTGGGTTGTTAAGGGTGTGAACTGCTGTGAGATGATGAGGTTCTTCCAGCTTCACAGAGTCCTCCAAGTTGTCTTCTTTTCAATGTATTTTCAAGTGTGAGATCTGTAGGTTGTAACTCAGTGTCTTCAACATCCCCTTGTGGAAAGCTCAGCGTGTTACTGCTGTAAATGTGACCTTTGTTCATCCTTAAATGTTTTGTATATTAACTTTGTAAGTGGTTGGGTTTTTTTTATTTTTTTTTCCCTAAGCCTCCATAGATTATCATTTAGGTTTCAAATTGCTCTTGTCAAATTTGTATCAGCACTTATTACCAGTTGCATTGATTCTACTATTATAATAACCTCACGCCTTATTACTAATCAACTCAAGCAAATAATCCACAAATTATAATGTGAAAAACTGTGTGTCTTTTTTCTTTTCTAGTTAAGCCTTCACTTCTACACACGGGCTGCAGCAAGCGGGGCGCTGCGGTGCGCGGTGTCCGAGGGCCCGGGTCCAGCAGCACAGGAACGTGCTGCTCCGTGACCGGTACTATCAAATCCGCCTGTGCGCGCTGGTGCCTGGCCTGACCTTCTGGGTGTTACCGCGATAGAAATGCCATGCAAGAAATTACATCTTCACTGGTTTATTTCACTTGAACAGCTTGTGTCTTTGATACAGCATTCTCATGTTTTTTTCCCTACCAATTTTAGTGAGGTGGGTGGAGTGGCAGTGTAGGATACCCTCTCTTCGGTTTCCTTTAGCTTTTAAGGACTTCGTGTGGAACGAGTCTGGATCTTGTTGGCGCTGCTTGTGTGGAACCCAGAGGAATTTCTGGAGAGCAGCACAGCCGTGGTGTTTTTCCTGAGGGGAAATGCACTTTGTCCCGTTCCTGGCCTTGTCAGAGCAGGTCCCAGGGAGCCCCAGGGCCAGCCCTGTGCTTGGACAGCGGGCATTTGCTTTGGGGTTTCCTCTTATTTTTCCCAATAAGTGATTTTCCTATTGTTATTTATTAGTGAGTATAGAAATTCATCATTTGAAAGCAAGCTGCTTTCACTGAAAAATTAAATGTTATCAAGATGTAGGTTTTCTTTGCCATAGTTCTTTTTAAATTGGATAATCCAATTTTAATCATAATTCCAAGAACAAAAAGTGCTCCAAGGTTCTAGAGCAATCCTTCGTGAAAAAGAATGAAAATATTGCAAGACGTTCAATAGCAGTTAAGCAAACGGCACCGATGAAGTAGTTTGGAGCGCAGTAGGTTGTGGTCCAGGCTGTGTGGGGGGTGTAGCAGCCATCGCATCTCCTGGCAGTAGTGTTAATTCGTGTGAAAATGGCAGCTCTGAAGCGGCCGTGGACGCTGCGGGTGGAACGTGTAACCTCTGCTTTGGGCGGCTCTCAGGAGTGCTTGACGTGAAATACGGAGGAAAAATGCATCTCTTAAGCTGCTGTACTTGTTCAAGTGTGTAATAAAGGGTGATATCCATGGGGTGTGACTTTCAGTGGAAACTGAGTGAGGTCACACTGGAGTGTCAATACCACTGCAAACGTTAAAGCTCTATTTAAAGTTGTATTTAGATTCCCTTTTTTAGTAGTGAAAACCTTACTGGACTTGATAGCACATAATGCCTAAAGCGTTTCCCAGTACAGATAGACTTAAAGCACATTCCATTGCATTTTTTTTCCGACAGTAGGATTTAGCAATACTTAATGCTTGTGAAATCCAAGTACTGAAGAGAGATGAGCACACAGGAATATTTGAATGTGTTCTGTCTTCATCCTTTTTTTCACTGTGAAAAGCCTCAGTTTTGCAGGCAGAAGCTATTCCGTGTAAAGAGGTGGTCAACAGCATAATTAGCGACAAAAGACGTGGATTTGCAGGGTGTGAAAATCAAAATTCTAAGAAAAGAAAGATGAATTCGCAGATGAATTCTCAGAAGTGGTCTCGGGAATGTCTCCTCAGAAAGCTGTATTTTGGGTGGGTTTGTTGCTGGTTAACTGCAGACTGCTGGCTGAGACCAGCACATCTCAGTGATGTGTGTGGGAAATGTGTGTTGTTTGAAAATATTTAGTCTGTTGATTTCTGGAGAGGCCCTTTTGTAAATTTACCAAACATTCACACAGGAAAGTTATCAAAATACTAAGTGCGACAGGGCAAACTACAGAAAACCTTTTAGGCAAGCTTGCAAATTACATGAGAGAAATAGGAGCTGGGATCCCCTTTCTGCCGTGGTTTGCTGTGCTGAATTCCTGGCCTTGGCTCAGAGATTTCGGATTTTCACGGTAGGTGCTAAACAGTGTAGATTAAACTTGCTTCTGGTGGTGTTAAATTGTGGCTCTAACAGCTGCTGCATTCAATATCCTTTCAGGAGGGAGGAACTTGAGAAAACCGTATCTGGTTGAAATGGAAGGAGAATTTGTTGAGACAAAATGTAATTACCCATGTGGGAAGTCAACCATAAAACCATGGATAATGTCAAAACTTTGTGAAAAATTAGATATTTAATGATCACGAAGTGTCAGGACAATTCTTACACAAATGAAGTAGGAGTTCCTTATGTTTGGTTTCAGAAAATAAGAATTACATGTTACACTTAAAAGAAAGTTTAGTTTCCAAGATTTTAATGTAAAGTAGTTTTTTTGTTGGTGGTGGTTGTTGTACCTGGATTATAACTCTGGGCCATCTATACAGTCCTGGTTTTGAATTTTTTGCTTCTTAGAGGGCTATGACTGCTGCTTAAGTTAGCACATTTCTTAAAAAAGGCTTGTATGGATGCTGCATAATATTCGTTCAAGGCCACAGGGCTTAAATTGGGGTACAAAGTTGTATTCTGGGAGATGGAATATGCTCTATGTGAGCGTGGCTCACATGGCTCGTTTCTCATGGAAGAGAAATGGGGATGTTTGAAGAGGACAGGCTGGTTTTGACAAGGATGTGTTGGGGAAGAACCCGTTGACCAGCGTGGAGAGCAAGGGGACAATCAGGGCTCGGATGGAGCGTGAAGTTCCTTCATGCTCAAAAATGATGGTTTTCTCCCCCCATGCACTTTATAACTGAAATAAAAACAATGTTTTGCCTTTGTATCTCAAGGCAAATTCAAGATGCAAACACTGTGAAGACGCATTTGGCTCCTCTGGGGCTGAACCTGTGTGCAGTGGCTGTAGAGATGAAACAGTGACTACCGAACACTAGAGAACCAACCAAAATCTGGTGATTTCTCGTAAATTGTTATGTTGCTTACAAAAGAAGAAACACAAAAAATGACAGCTTATTAGAAGAAGTTAAAAAAATGTGTTGAAGAATGCAGGTTTGGAATGTTTCAGTTATGAAATTAAGCACCGAGAAGCCTCTTGCTCCTTGCATTCAGTTTTATTAAAGCTTATTTCTCCAGTGTCACTGAGACGGTTTTAAGAATGTTATTCCTGTAATTTGTTCATGCAATACGGTAACATACATATATAAAGGCAAATCTGAACAAAATTTAACATTGGAATCATCAGTTACACCGAAGAGATGATGATAACAGTATAAACCCATCCGGCAAGGGTTTAGAACTAGTTGTGCACTCAGTGCAGTACACACAGGTTGTGTAGTGTGCATTAGCATGGATTATGTATTTTGTTACGTTCTGTTGGAAGCAATCCAAAATGCAGGTGTAGAAGCAGTACAGATAATTCATCTCTTTACTGATGACTGGAAAAATAAAAAATATTTTCAGTTGGTTGAAAGCATCAAGAAAGCTTTCAAATGAGAAGAGCAGATGTCAGATATCGAGCTTGTAGTTTACTGAGCTCTGAGTATGACAGACATCGACTGTTCATCTTTGATGCTGGAGCTCAGAAACAATTGTGCCTTTGGTTTGCCTCACGGGAGCATGAAATTGGGACCACGTGTGTGTTGATGAACAACGTGTGAAAGATGAATCGTGTTTGGGGCTGGGCGGCGATTTCCACCCCAGACCCCATCTCTGGCACTGGCGTCTCGCTCCATGTCCCAGCGCTGGTTCAGTGCCTGTTCACCTGCAGAAACTGCATTTATTGGATGAAAGAGTGTTTGCCCAACAGCAGTTTAATGGTGGAGTGTATTTCAGTATCAGTTGTAAATGATCGCCAATGCTATCTCTGGCAGGAATTATCAAGCATGGAAAAATAGACACTACTTTCAAATATGAAACACTGTATGTTCTGCATTAAAAGGAAGAGGGGAAAAGTTTAAAAATTAAGCAGATTTAAAAATTTCTTTCCATCGTATTCAATTTATGCCTCTGATGACAGACATTAGTTAAATTTAGCTTTACTTGGAGGCACAATTAGTTCCTGTGGTTAAAATTTCATGTAAGTTTTATTTCTGGCAATGTAACCCTAACTTTGTTCTTCTCTGGCACAGCAGTGGGTAGGAAGAGTTGTTGTAAGTGTGTTTTGTTAATTACATTGTTACCGTAAATGAAGGGTGGGCACTAGAAAAATATTAACAAACAAAAATACACCTTTTTGACTCTTATTAATACTTGTGCTCTTTCATGTTGAAAAATGGATATTTAAATAACATGAAATGTCTGCACGTACCTTGAGCATCCACACTGGTTCTTCAGGAGCTGGTGTGTATTGGTGTTTTTCTGAAATGGGCTGATTTAAGGGATCTTGGGATCTTAACCTGGACCGGCCAAGTTGTTCCTGTGGATTGAGGAGCAGATCTGACCTTGATCTCTGTGATTTGAGGCAATTCTTTCTGGCTTGCAGGTCTGAAATAGATGCAGGGTTCGGGTCTCAGTGTCCAGTGTTTTCCATGGAGTTCTGTGCTTTGAGCTCACACACCGTGGGGTTTGATGTCATTAGGGTGACCCCCCCTGCCCCTGCCTTTGGACAAACGAGATTTTCTGTGATTTAATCTGTGTGCATTTCAACTTTGATTATCTGCTTAAAGATCAGTGCTCTGTAGTTCCTAATGAAGGATGTTTTAAGGATGTTTTGGCTGTTTCCTTTCCAACGTGCTCCTTCTCATTCAGTGTGGACGGAAGTGTGGGGACCGAAGGGATTTTATAGACAGAGCTCCAGGCAACGGAGATTTGCTTTCTAGTAAAGTTCAGAATAAATTAGAAGCTGCATGTAAATGCAACAAATGTTAGTGGTTAATTAACTAAGAATGTAGAGCCCTGAGGCCGTAGCAATAGTGTTTATAAATTAAGATACTTTAACCAAGTTGTCTTAGCTGCAGGCCGTTTAAATAGCACAATTACTTTATGCTTTACATACAAAGGAATGCTTCCTGGAAGAACAGATTATCTTTCTAAACTCACAGCAGTAACCACTTGGAGGATTCATATCAAAGTTTAGCACCATCAAATTGTCTGACTTGCTTACATGGTTTTACTTGGAAGTCATATGGCAACGATCGAGTTCAGCGCTCGAGGTGCCCCGAGTTCTCTCCCAAATCCCTGCAGCCCTTCTGCACCTTCCGGTACTTGGGAGCAAAGTTTTACAGCCAGTAAGTTCAGCAGAGTTTGGCTTATGTTGTATTTACTTTTTGCTTCTACTTTATTAATGATTGTGGTATATTGATTTATGCATATACTGTTACATATTTTGTGATGTCACCATAATTCCAGTAGAAATGCAATTAAAGGTGCAGTGAAAAGCGTTCATATATATATATATATATTTTAAATGTAGGATATAAAAATCCTATCTGAAGAATTAAAATACTCGTGCAAATTTTCTATGGGTTTTGGTAAAACTTGTATCTCAAAACTTTAGCTCTAGGACACAAAAGGAAAATGGGTGACAATTGCTTTGATGGTCTGTCTGCCTATATTTATAAGTATACAACATCAATAGTTTCTTTTTGGTTATTTTTTTGCATATTTTTAATCAAACAGAGTGTCTTTGTTTTGCTGTAGTAGTAAATGAAGTGGGATTTTATATAACTTAAGACAAACAGAAAATGAGTCAGAATAGAACAGGTATTAATAGAAAAGCTAAGAGGGAAAAAATGGACACCTTCCTGTTTCAGGAAACCTTTTCACATAACAGCTTGTTTAATGCCAGGCTAGATAACAGTTAAACACATGAAAAGCTCCCTAAGAGGAAAGTGAGATTAGGAATTTCCTTTGTGACAGTACTATCAAGATCTGCTTCGCTTTCATTCCTATGGCGTATTTTACAGGTTATTTTCTAAAGGTAACTTGACTCAGACCGTGTTTTTCTGAACACCCGAGTCTGTTGAGGGCAGTGAATGTTTCCATGTGACCATGACAACACTTCATTACTGTCGCAGTCCTTTTATAGCGTGATCTTCTGTCCTTTATGTTGTAGCTGTAAAACCAGATGTAATTCTATGTAAATGGGTTGTATTTTTTGGAAGGAAATGGTAAATATGGTGTTATTTGCCTTTCAGGGAATGGTTTTGCTCTATAGGAATCAGTGTTACCGTTCTCAATTTTTCTCTCTAGTAAGGGTGAGGGTGATGCTACATTTTTTTTGTTTCAAACCCAATTTCAGGTGCTTTCAGAAGATGTCGCTGTCTCTCAAGTCCCAAGTTCTTTTGTAGAGGTGTGGAAGAGACCAGGTGATTTTAGCCAAAAATCAATGGGAATGTTGAAATGTAAATTCTACATCTGTGGTTTTGTCTAATTAAGCTCTTCTCAGCCAGAGTTTCTCTAAAGTATTTACAATACATGGTAGAATGGTCTAGGCCTGTATAGGGGGTCATCTCACATCAACCAGTACAACAGAACGTGATCCAATGCATCAACCACACCAGCCTCAGCACATGGAAGTAGAAATTCCACAAGAATGCTATCAGGAACAGAAACAGAAATTACATATAATTGTAGCTGTATAAAATAATCTAATGAAGGATAGATGTGGGCACATATTTGATTTATCATTAACTCTTGATTAACGGTGTGGTTTTTGTATGGACATCATTATCCTAGATGGTGGAAGTTGAGAACATCACGTAACTTCCACAGCCAAGATTCTGTGATTCACGTCTGCTAAGCAAGTCATGCTACTTAGGTCACAATTTCATGTCTTCATGGAGAGATTCCATCCAGACTTTCAAATCTCCTTGTTTTCACTTCTTTGAGTGTTACATTTGGAAGGTCGATGGCGGGTGAGCGTACGTTTGGTGTCCCCGAACAGGAGGAAGAAAAGAATGAATTCTGACATCTTCCAACAAACTTCTTATAAAATAAAGATCTCTAAGTTCAAAGTAGCTTGCTTTATTCAAATCATGTTCTTGATATTTCTCTACAGGGGTTGTCGTCAGTCACCAGGAACAATGGACTACTCAATGTCACCTTTAAATATGACAGTAAGTTGACAATTTGCACTGTATTCACAAAAGTCAAGGACTCCAATGTAGTTGTCAATAAATAGCAACATGTCTCTTAAAAATGGCTCTAAGAATAGCAAGAGCTCTTTGGTATTGACCCAGTTTTGAAATCTAGATTTGTTTCTGCTGGATCTGGTAATTGTCTCCTTCCTGTATTTCACTGAGAGTAAAATTATTTAATAATTTGTAGTAGTTTCACTTTCAGGTTAGGCAGATGATGTAGGCCAGTGTTTGGCTGGAAAATTACAGAAAACGATTTTATTCTGTGCAAGAATGTATTCATTGAAAGGTCTTCTACACACAAAGTCACAGGAAAGGATTCTTTCAAGGTTGATACATCTTTTCCCTGATGTGAAATTTTGGGGGAAAGTGGCATAAAGTGTGTCTCAAGGTAGAAAACATGTCGTTTCTATTTGCATACAGGGAATATATTAAAATTGTGTGTCTTTGCAAGGATTAGATTGAATATAAATATTGGAGATGAACCACGTCTCTTCCAGTTGAAATAGCTGGAACTTCTCATGCGCCGCAGTGTGAGAGGAGCAGTCAGTGGAAGCGGCTGCTGTTTGCGCTGCAGACAGATGTTCCAGTGCTGCCGCAGGTGTCTGTGCAGCCAAATGAAGAAGAAACCAATCTCTGACATAGTAACAATGATAAGCAGGTTGCAGCAATAATCCTCAGACCTCTTCAAACAGCTGCAAAATGGCTGTATCTTAGTTTTTAATGTTTTGAGGTTTTTGTCACTTGTGTTGTCTGGTCAGTAGACTATTGTCTGCCTTGGGAATTTGCCTTTATTTGAGCTGTTAGTGGCCATCGTCAATATAAAGTCAATATCCAGTCAAGAGCAGGTTCCAGTTTACAGCAGTAACGTTTGTGTTAATGCCAGTGCAGGTCACAGGCTGGGTTTTTTGCCTGCCCAAAGAAGTTACCTCAGATGCTGAATGTGGGCAGAATTTTGTCACTGAGAGCGTGTATCAGGAACCCTAACAATGGTGGGTTTGTTTCATTCTGATAATAATTTTACTCCTCTGGTTTTTAAGGTAATTTCTGAATTTACAGTCCTTCACTGTGATTTTTTTAAGTCTGCTTTGTTAATATTTAAAATGAGCAAAGTTTAAGTATGTCAGATTGTACAACAGGTAAGCGTTCACTAAAAAAGAGTTTTTTTAATCTACATAAAGGAAACCAGGAAATAATATCAGTCAGAACAGAGATCCCCACATTTACTTAACACAATGGAGTCAGTTTAAATTCCAGTACCTGTCATGTTTTTTCCATTAATTCTGGCACCAGGAACTGTGTTTAACCCATGGCAAGTGTTCGTTCACAATTCTGGCACCGCATTGCTGCCTGGACAAAGGAGTTATTGGAGTTCTGCAGTGCTAGGAAAAGAGTTCCTGATATCCCGGCTAGAGAGTTGGTATAATATGGAAATACGTACTTACCAAGAATAAACCAGCACAAAGGAGAAGTTGGCTTGCTGGCTGTGATTTAAAGGCATTTATTTTGCTACACAGCAACTCTAGCAAACTGTGTTTTATGTTGTTGAATTAGTTGGTTCCATTATTTATTCAGGTGAAAACCAAATGTTTGTATGTTTTAGCATTTTGCTTCTATTCAAGTGAAAAAAAAAAAAAAAGGAGTTTCCTGAAAAGTGCAATTTTTCCCTGCTGTTTTCTTCCTAAATCTGTTGTTCTTTAAAAAATGTAAATCAGTGACTCAGTCAAACTTCAGGCGTTTGTGCTATATTCTATGTTGGCAAATTATCACTTGACCATAAAATTTTAGTGACCGGGATCCGAAATCTTGGGTTGGCTATTAATTAGATCCAGCCGTAGCGAAAACTGTGACTTCAGACTTTGCGTTGCGAGGGATGCTCTGCTCTTCAGAGGTTCGGGTGTCCTTGGGTTCACTCACAGCAGCAGAAGTCGGCAGAGCAAAGCAAGGACCAAGCACCCAGCTCTTGTAAAAGGCAGTAGTGTACAAACTGTGCTGTTCTTATTTGCATAGCAGCTATGTGAAAGACCCCTTAGCATTGTTATAGTAAAAAGCTGTTTTCTAAAACTGCTTTTCAGTTAATAGTTTTTTTTCTTTACTTAAAAGATCACACTTCTGAATTAAATTTGAATTTCCTGCATTGATTTATCATTAAGACTTGATTTTTCATGTTTTGTGTCTCCAAACTGTGCATAGACAAATACATAGCATATATAGATTATCTCAGGTTTTTAGAATTAACCATCAGTTATAGTCTACTCGTCAACTTTTTCTGGATTTTGTTGGCTTCACTAGTTCAAAAGCAGAATGTTTGTGTGTATACGTTTCATGTATATTGTGCTCCAGAACTCTTGAATTCTTGCTCAAAATTAATGTCAGTCCTCATCTTCTTTGGAGCAATTAAGTGAGGAAAAAATGTTCTCTTTTGAGAGCCCCAACACGTGTCATTTTACTCTTCCTGCGGTACAGGCTGCGCTGGTATTACAGACGGGTACCTCCTTTGGGGTGCTGTGAACTGGGGGTCTGCAGCTGGTGACACTGGTTGTGCTCCATCGTTTGTGATGTTTTCTGGTTTTCAGTGCCCTGAGACAAAGGCTTCATCTAGATTTCCTGTACAGTACTTATTTTTATAGCAGAAATAGTACATGTGTACTTTTTCTGTGCTCAGTCTTGAAGAATATTAGGAAATGAACTGAATTCTTTATTTACATGGGAAGATGCAGGTCGTGTTTGAAACAGGTTGCTGGAATAGATCTTGAAGCTTAGATGCTGTTAGCAGACGGTGATCTACTTGCCCTGGTATGGCACAAGAACATCAGCCGGAATGGTTTTCCATTTATTTTTCGGTATTTTCAGACTGCACGCCTTACCTGAACTCAGCGGGCAGACACGCGATTGGAGATGTGCAGAATATCACGCTCAGTCAGTACGCGTGTTACCAACAGGTTGCAGTGACGATACTTTGGACAGCAAACGCCATCGGTAAGCAGTAGAAATTAAAGAATTTAAGCTGCAAAGGTGCTTTTCCAAGTCAGTGAAATAACTCTGGTTAGAGTTAAGGACGGAGCTGCTGCTGAAACACCTCGGGTACCACGGAGACTGGACCCTTTCTCCTTCCTGGGAGCACAAATAGTGCTTTTGTTCCATAGAACAGTAAGAACACATTGGGCAACTCACACTCTTAATCTTCTGTGAAATTATAAAACATTAAAAAAACCCTCTACAAAACAAAGAAAACTAGAGAAACAGAGGAGGTCCATGGAAAATCATCCGTTTAGGGTATTTTTTTTTAATTTAACAAACATAGCATAAACTCAAATTAATCCATTTTCATTTATCTAGCATTTAGCTTACAAAGGCTGTGGCTGTGTCTTTGATAAATATGTATTCTGCCATACGTAATGTTGAAAATACGCAATCAGATGGAGTAGGGGTAGGTCGTCTTGAGGAACCGTGCAGTGACTTTGACACCTGAGCCACGAAACCATCCCAGGGTAACACGCCAACGTTGGCCTGGGACACTCGTGTCACCGTCCCTCACCTCAGCCCTGTAACGACTCATTCCGTGCTGAGAACATGCAAAGAAATGTAAAGACGCTGTGCTGAGAGGTAGGTGTGCTAGAGCAACTTGAAATGGGTGGAGTTCTGGCATCAGTTATAAGTAACCAGGAGTATTCACACACTGGGATAAATTCCATTCCATATAAGTCAAGCTTTCTCGTATCCCACACTATACTAGAGCTGAAGAAGTAACAACCAGCCACTTTCATCTGAGAGTCTCAGAAGTGATAGCAAGATGTTATAAAGGGGTATTTCTATAATTTGCTAGCAAAGTGTTACATTTCATTGCTAATAGTGAAGTTGCTCTAAAGAGTTGTGAGGGTGCTGAAGGTAACGATGACTTACATTGCAGTGATAATCTGGAAGCCCCAGCTGAGCTGTGGGCCCCTCTGCTCTAAGTGTTACACAAGTGTGTAGTAACTGCAGCCTTTGCCAAAGACTGAATTCTAAATAGGCAAGACAGAAAATGTGGGAAGAACTGGCATACAACAACAGGTATTAAAACACAAACATATGAAATATGAATGGTAAGTTTTATTTTTAAAGACAAATGAAATATATTCAAATTACATAGAATACCACATTATGCATTTTGAAATATTCATCTTCTGTTTAAACACACTGTTGTTTGCAGGGATTGAGTACCTGAAAGGATTTCGAGTAATACTTGAGGAGTTGAAATCAGAGGGCAGGCAGTGCCAGCAGATGGTTTTAAAAGATCCAAAGCAGCTCAGCCCCAGTTTTAAACAAACAGTAAGTGCTTTGTTTCAATAAAAGTTTCTTTCTTGCTCGCTTGTGTGAGTAGTTCTGGAAGTGATTAGATGCTCCATATAAATCTAAATATATCTGTATTTAAATGGATACACAATGTGCTGTTCACTAGGATGCTGGTTGCTTCCTGAAAGTATTATTGTGTAAACTAATGATAGTTGCTGCTCTAGACACAGAACTAATCCCCTTCTAGAGAAGCTTTCTGAAGCTGGAAACTGTCATTTGGGTGACTGTCGGGGCCCACGTCCACATCTGTCGGGGCCCACGTCCAGCTCTGTATTGAGATTCCTCATGTCAATGTGTCATGGAGGGATAGATAAAAGATTCTTAATGTATTCATTTCTGCTTATATTTGCAAAACCGTGGCCTTGTCTTGAAAGATACTTTCGGTTATAATCGTTGATTTTAAAATACGTTGCTCTCTTGTCTTTTTGTAGGGAATGGAATCCCAGCCCTTTGTAAATCTGAAGTTTGAAACAGACTACTTTGTAAAGATTGTTCCTTTTCCTTCCATTAAAAATGAAAGTAATTATCATCCATTTTTCTTCCGAACTAGACGTGAGTATTGCATACTTACCCCTCCACCCCTGCTCCTTAGTTTTCCCAACAAAGGGAAGCGGTAGATGGCGATGTCAGAGGGTCTGGGTTAGGATAGTTACTGACACAGGCTTTGGAGGAAGATCTGGCTGTTGAGGGGAAAGACTCTGGATGCCACAGATAAATCTGTGCTGTATGATAAACTGCGAGTACCCTTTGGGGTGAAATCTTCGTATTTGTCCTGCTTAGGTTTCTTTGCCCTACAAAACTTTCTTAAAATATTTTGAAGTCTGTCGATGCAGCCTGCAGTAACATTTGTCTTTTTAATAATGTTCAGCATACCTATTTACCCTGAGTAAATGCATTTAAGGCTAGTTTCAGCTTCCTCTCCTGCTGTGCCTGGTCTATCCCTTCTGTCTCACTTAGGAAAGCTATTTTCAAATTAATGAACCAGTGTTTCTCATATAATGATGAGAAGGGATTTGAAATCGTAACAAAGAAGCTAAGTTTACAAAATATATTTACTTCGGGCATATTAGAGACTGGGAAAGAAACAAGAATATTGTCTTCAAAATTATGAACTCCCTTGTTCTTTTTCTGTTTAAATAGCTTAGCATTTTCACACTGCATCATTAATATTGTTGTGTGTATTCGCAGCATGTGAATTGTTGCTACAGCCGGAAAATCTCGTCTGCAAACCTTGTAAGTAAAATGTAATACGTTCTATATATTCACCTGACAAAAAGTTCCTGCACTTGAAGAGTCTCATGTCTTTCCAACTGATGAATTTCTCCTCTGCCAGACTGGAAGCCACGGAACCTGAACGTCACCCAGCAGGGCTTTAACATGCACGTGTCCTTCGATCACGCACCTCACAGCTTTGGCTTTAGATACTACTTTCTTCACTACAAACTTAAACATGAGGGGCCATTTAAGCAAAAGACCTGCAAACAGGTACGTCGCTGAGTTTCACAGCTCTTAAAAGCACAAAACCTATTTATTTATTAGATCCAATGTTTAAGATTTTTTTTTTAATAATTAATGATGTTTTAGTTCTGCAGAGAGAGGATTGTAGTCCTTGCATATTTAAATAGAGCAAATTAGCTTTGCTGTTTTAAGGTGTCTTAATACAGCAGGGCACTGCGTATTTCTAAATCAATGCAATTGCATTTTTTTATTAGGTTTTAAAAGTATGTGAGTGGCTTGCAAAGTAATCTCTTTGTTTCATGTAGGAGCAAAACACGGATACTACAAGTTGTGTTCTTCAGAATGTGTCTCCAGGGGATTATATAATTGAGGTAATATTTATAAACAGTCATTTGTACAACAGCTAAATGAGTATGTTAATGGAGAAATTAACTGAAATTAAAGTATTTCAAGGCACACACTGGTAAAACTTGACTTCAGGCATCGCTGCTGAAGTACCTTGGGCAAGTAAAGGATTTTAGATGGATTGTTCTTGACCTTCCTGTAGCTTTGCTTCCCTGAGTGAGCAGTTTCATCTGTGCCTTCAAGTAAAGGTCTGGACCTTCATAATTCTTCAACTTTGAATGTTTAATTGGAATTGTGTAGTTGGGTCAATCTTTACTATTCTTAAAAGCTGTGTATTTCTCTTGATGACAGTATGTGAACTCTGAAAAGTTAATATTACAACATTGACATATGTACCAAAAAAAGACAAATGATTTCACTACTTACTGATTTGTGGTGCTCTTTAAACTTTTTGAACAGTAGGTTTCTTCACCTTTGGTCATGAAAGTTGTTATACTTGTTTACATATTGCAGAAAATAAATAAAATTAAATTTCCACAAAATAAAATTCAACTTTTACTTTTCCAAGCTGGTCGATGACACTAATACAACAAGGAAAACAATGCACTATGCGCTAAAACCAGGTATGAATTTTGGTTGTTTTAAACAGTGTACGGTATTTACCTTATTAATTTAGATTCAGTTTTTATTATGTTGGAAATAATTGATTAGATCTGTGTCTGTTTGCCATAATCAAGGCTACTGAGGCAATTTTGTGGTGATTTTTTTGACCTATTGATAAAAGAGTAGATGTGCACACTTGTACATACGCTTCTGCATGTCTATACATTGATGTTTAGTACAGTTTAGATCAATATATCATTGGAAACCTTTGTGGGAAGCTCGCTTTTCTTGTATATATGGATATGAAGAATCATATTATTTGCGCGTGTCTAATTCTTCTTTATTTTCCCAAGTGCATTCTCCGTGGGCTGGACCGATAAGAGCTATTGCCATTACAGTCCCTTTAGTTGTCATTTCAGCATTTGCAACACTTTTCACAGTGATGTGCCGCAAGAAACAGCAAGGTAAGAGGGTTTGTTCAATACAGAGTCCAGTTAAACTTGCACTTTTGCAACAAAAAAAAAGTCTTAACTGGTAGGTTTATTCCAGAAATACCTTTGTCCAAAGGTGTTACTTTTCTACTTCTCTTTCCCCTCACAGCTCGTGTATTGAAACTTGTAGCAAATTATTAATCAGTGCTTGATGGTAATTTGTTGCCATAGAAAGTATTGGGTCACAAATCAAGACTTCACTGTACGAAGGAGAGAACAAGTTTGCTGTTGAGGAATATATTGGGTTTTCAGTTTGTTTTTGTTTGTGAAAGTACTACATGACCATGTGGAATGCAAAGTGATCTGAAAATCGATACATTTTAAACATTCCCTTATTTCGTTCAGAAATGTCTAATTTAGATTTATTTTGACCCAGAAGGAAGGCAAAGCCCTGTGATACCAACACAATTCTCATCAGTGTCTGGGATACTACAGCGCTCCATTGTTCCAGCTGTGCTCCCTCTCCTGGCAGCTGCCTTTACACTTCATCCTAAGCCGTCTTCCTAAATTTACTCTAAGACTTACTTGCACGTGTTTCTCTAAATTAAATTCCATCCCTCTTTGCTGACTTCTCTCTCCTCTGTGTCCAGGAGCTGGCAAAGCACATTTGTTACACTGAGATGTTAAAAATCTATTGGTGTTTTTTGTAGAATCTAGGGAATTGTGCAGTTCCATGAATATGGAAAAAGAGATTACTTCCCCAAACCTCACTTATCTGTGTTATCCATCTGAATTTTGGCATTGAGGTACTGAAGTGCTCTCTGCCATCTGGGTTAAATCCATTTACCTTCTGGTTCTCCGCAGCTCTCCCTTTGCTCACGGCCAGCACAGTTCAACAAAAAACCCAGACAAATCATGGAGGATTTTGTCTGCACAGAGAGTTGCTCCAGAATGGTTATTCCCCATGCATTGTGCTAAATTAAATCCATAGATGGATATTTGTGTTTTGAAATTCTCATGCTTTATTCCAAATTAGCTGAATCAACTGTAGAACTAGATTGAATTAGTCTGGCCTAAGACCAGACTTCTGTGTTCCAGCATAAAAGCATCTATACAAGGAAATATATACTATTAGCTATTCTGATTTGAATCCATCATATCTTAATTCAAATTTAAGTCCAAGTGTGTGTGTGTGTATACCAGAGAGATACCGTATGGTATTCTGAAGGGATCTGTGTTCCTGGAGTTCAATATTCTTACCTGTTGTGGGTTTTTTTTTTTAAACAAATTACTTTTAAAACGCAGGAAACTCTTGATGATGGTGCATCTTTAAGGCTTACAGTATTTGAACAGGCAGGTGAAGACTGTTGAAGCTGAACAGAGGTGAAACAACCTCATTCTATTTCTAAAACAAACCTTTCTTAAGTTTTCCATGTTGTACAGTAATAACTGCACATTTCACATTTAAAGTGTGTTCCACACATGTAGCGACTCACAAGCTGGATAAATAGAGCGTGTGCAACTGTTATTTTTCAGGCTGGAAAGGAATGTCTCTTGAAAAAAGTCATTACTGTGTGCATTAGTGCTGAGCCTACAAAAGCTGTTAAAGAAAGCCAATAAAACCAACCTTTATAGTGTGAACTCTCTCTCTTCCAATGTAGAAAATATATATTCCCATCTAGATGAAGAGAGCTCGGAATCTTCAGCGTTCGCTGCAGGTCTCCATGTGGAAAGACTCCGTCCCCGGCCAAAAGTGTTCATCTGCTACTCCAGCAGAGATTGTCAGAAACACATCAACGTCATCCAGTGCTTTGCCTATTTTCTTCAGGACTTTTGTGGCTGTGAGGTAAACTCAGCATTTCTTCTGTGAGCAGAGCTTCCTTAACTGAAACAGCACCCCCAAAACTCATCATATATGTGCTGCAAAATGAGGTGTTTCAGCCTCCCCACAGAGAGAACTTTTCACTATTTTTCTAAGTATTGGCTTTTATAGATTTTCTTAGGGCAATGAAGAGCCATAGCCCACATTAAAAACAAACAAAACAGAAACGAAAAAGCAACCAATCCCTCACCCCCCAAAGCCCAACAAACCAACCACAAAAACGGAGTGGGGGAAGATGTGCACCCTGTGGATCCCAGGGCTGTCGGCCAGCTGCGTTCAGCTTTTTCTGTTCAGCAGGTCTTGCGTCTTTAGAGTTGCAGCCACAAAGAGTTATTGGTGTCTAGCTGATATACTTCAGTATTCCTAAATTATGTTTTATATTGTAATTTTAAAGTAGTTGAATCTATCAAAACTCCTACGTATAGATCAAAGTCTGTGTAATTACGACTAGTTGTTGATGTTATGTATTAATTTTCATTGATTTTTTTTTTTTAACCTTCTGTTCCATTAATGCTGTAAAATCAGCATGTTGTCTTGTTTTTGATTTAAAACTTCTAAGACTTTTAAATTGTTACTGTGAATGACTAGGCTTAGAATCTCAGACTGCTTTCTAAAATATAATCAATATATGGCCAGTCTTTCACTTCTTAATTGTAAAAAGGCAAGACAATTGTTAGTCTATTTTTGCTGTATTTTAATCCTGCCACTGTCATTTAAAATATATTAATTTGGAGCTGTTTTTTCAACTATACAGCAAGTCTGGCCTCTAGTGGCCAAACACAGTCAGATAATCGATGCCTCGCATGTTTGGGCATGTTCACAGTTTATTTCTAAATTTAAAATGGCTCAGGTAAGGTGTTTTTTAAATCACTTAATGCAATCCCCTTTTCAGAGGTGTCCTTTAGCCCTGCTACACCGAACCTCTTTGGAACGGTGTTAAGTTGAGCTGTTACTGCTGTAACTATGTACCATGGAACATATGGTATCAGGCAGCATTTCAGATTTATGTAACAAAATATTGATAGCTTCCACATACAGAAGCAAGGTGTAGCTATTAAAGCTGTAGGGTTTAATATAAAAAGTGATGCTCAATGCATAACAGAACAGTCATAGTTAAATTCATCATTCTCAGTTGTTGGATAAATACAAGCCGACTGAGTATAACTCACTTATTTTGTTAGCAAATATATCTAGTAATCTAATAATGAATATCAACCAGAATGTTCTGTTCTTTTCTTTTCCAGGTGGCTCTAGATTTGTGGGAAGATGTAAAAATTTGTAAAGAAGGTCAGAAAGAGTGGCTTATTGAAAAAATAAACGAGTCCCAGTTTATCATCATTGTGTGTTCCAAGGGAATGAAATACTTTGTTGAAAAAAAGAACTGGAAACACAGAGGGGTAAGCAAAGACCCAGGAAAAGGAGAGCTCTTTGTGTTTGCTGTGCTGACTGTTGCAGAGAAGCTTCGCCAGGCAAAGCAGAATTCAGACGACCTCTGCAAGTTCATCGCAGTTTACTTTGATTATTCCTGCGAAGGAGACATCCCTGGGATTCTGGACCTGAGCACAAAATACAAACTCATGGACAATCTCCCTCAGCTGTATTCACATTTACACTCCAGGAACCTGAGTGCACAGGACTCAGAGGTGTTTCCTGTTAACATTAGTAAAAGGAATTATTTCAGGAGCAAATCTGGGAGGTCCCTTTATGTGGCCATTTGCAATATGCATCAGTTCATTGATCAGGAACCAGATTGGTTTGAGAAACAATTTATTCCCTTCCCTCCACCTTCTTCACATTACTCAGAACCTGTCATGGAAAAATTTTATTTGGGCTTGGTTTTAAATGACTTAGTGAATAAACAGGTGATGGATGGTGATTTTTACCTGAAAACAGATGTAAGTATTATTTCAGCTGGAAATTCAGACTCTCACTGTGTAATTCAGCACTTAAACCTTGGAGAAGATACAGAAACTCAGGACATTCAAGGTGGTGGCAGCTCTGTTCTTCAGCCGTTGTTACATATTAAAGCTTCAAATCTTAAAGATATGCCTCGAGATTCTGGAATCTATGACTCATCTGTTCCTTCATCTGAATTATCTTTACCTTTAATGGAAGGACTATTGACAGACCAAACGGAAACATCTTCCATTACAGAAAGTGTTTCTTCATCATCAGGCTTAGGTAAGGTACAGCAGTGTTTTAAAAATTATTTTCAGTTATTGTGAGCATATTTCTACCATATCAAAATACTTAAAATACGATGTGAGGAGCCATATACAAGGCTGCAGAGGAAGGTGTTGTATAAAGATGGTAAAAAAAAAAATAGGTTTCAGTAGCTTTAGCAAAATTAATAGTTTCCATAACTTATGGGGAGGAGATCCTTAGCTAAGATTTCACTAAAATTCTATTAATAAAGTCACTTCTCATTAAATGACAACTTCTTTCTTGCAGGGACTCAGCTGGGACACTCAGCCGACAGCTGGGTGATTGAATCGGGAGGGTGATATGGTGAAGCGTTCTTACAGAACAGACATAAATCTCAAACTGACAGCCCATTCTGCTCCGGCACGTACTAGAACCTTCAGGGATATCGTCTGTACTGTGGTTAACTCAAGTTTCAGAATGACATTGGGCTTCTCGTTGGATATGGGCCTGGCAGGAATGAAGAAACAGGTTTCAGTGGAGGGATTTAAATGCTTGCAAGACACTCTCCAAAATAGATCCCCAGCTAGAAAGTGTAAATATTGCCTTGGGCTATGTAGAAAAGCTCATCTGATTTTACTAGTTCCAGTATATTGAACTGGCATGCTCCAGCCACTTTATTTATGGGGTGAAACTGCTGTTTGCTGAGATTTGCCTTAAGCAGCTACCAAGGGTGAATATTGCATTTTGCTGGTGGCGCGCTGCTCTGCCTCTGGTGTGAGTGCTGGCACTGAGCTCATTTGTTAGACTTTTCTCTTGGCTAAATGGGTTTTAAAAATTATTCACATAATTCATAACTAATGTTTGATGCCAGGATTATCTTTGAGGGAGAAAATATAGATGCTGATTTACAGATATAGCATCTATATTTATAGTCTAGGTAACCTATAGGACAGAATAACTAAAACCTGAAAACTTTTTAGGTGAAAAAAATACAGATTTCCTGACTTAATTTCACAAGCCACAAATATTCTATTATTGTTCCAAAATTATTATTATTTTCTTCTTTAATATCCTGCAATCTTCTAACAGCCTTTTTTTCCACATTTGTGGGAAAAACTACAGACGATACCCATAAAGGCTCTAGTGTTGGATGGAAGTGGGATGCTGGTTTAAAACTGACGGCCTCTCTGCAAGAATGCTTTTCCAGTCAGTCCCAGAGCTGTCAGCTGCTGTCCCAGCTGCCAAGAAAGCGGCAGTGTGCCCAGTAATTAATTCTCAAGTCACATACCTACTCGTTAACATGTTCCAGCTATAGAGGTTCAACGTTATAGCCTGGCTGGTGGAGTTGGATCTTTATGCTGATGTTCCAGCACCTCAAGAAACCACAAAAGCTTCTGCCATTATTCCATTCACTGCCCCTGTCCACTGATAAAGTCTTCTCTGAGAAGCCCTCCCTGGGGAGAAAATTTGTATTAATTCTTTAGAGAAACAGTTCCTGAGCATTCAGCCCCATGAATGTACAGCACTGTGATCCAGAGGGTTTTCTTAAGTTTTTTCGCATTGTTTCTAAAATATCGACAAAATACAAAATCAGTGTTTCCATTAATGAACCTTACTTTTCTTTTTCCTTTTATAGGGGAAGAAGAACCTCCTGTAATCACTGCTACAAAATTCTTAGTGCCTGGAATATGTAAAGCAGAACTTCATTGCCACATCCATCCTGAGGAACTGCAGGCGATGGCTCCTTTATAACACCTTACACTTTGTTCTGCATTGCCACTTTATCAACAGCCTCTGTTCGCGCTCCAGCTGCCACAGCGTCTCAGCACTGAATCTGCCTGAAGGAACAAATACTCCCTGAAGAAAATCTGTTATTCCTACGGGACATTTTATGGCCAGTAAACTTGCATCCATTGGTCTTCGTATAAAGTCTTTCATGATTTGAAAAATGCAGCATGGAAAAATATATGAGAATTCATTTCAAAATTATTCCTCTTACTGATTTAAATGTCAAGATACTACACTGTTTACAGATGCTATAATGAAAATTGACTTTGGGGTTTTTTTGCTAGAAATAATCTTGCAACTGGACCTATTATAAAATAGCTTGGAATGTTAAGTCTTACTCACTTTTGTAGTCCAGCCTCCAGCTGTGGGTGCTGACATACCTGATGACAGGAGAGTTGTAGTGAATGAGCGCAGGATTTTTTTCAGAAGCAAGATAAAATGCCACAGGTGAGGTCAAGCAGTTCTTCGTCAGAAGAAATAATTTTCTTTTAGAAAGGTTTGAGCTCCTTTCCTCACAGTTTCCTCTTCCCAAATGTTCATGTGTCTCAGTATTTAATTTCCCATAAGTGTGTGTCTCCCTCTTCTGTATGATTCTCCTTTCTGTTCCCCACAGTCTGGCTATGATGACTCACGAATGGTTACTGTACTGAGTCTGAAATATCATTTTTATAACAGACAAAATCTAGATCCTGCATATGCCAAGGGATACCATGGAAACCAAGTTGCCTGTGTTCCTCCCGGAAGGGCTAATATAAAGAATACTTTAAAGAGATGGGGGAAGGACAACCAAATTTTGTATTTAAGATGTTGTTCTGGATTTGTTCAGCCATGAGATACGAGTGTGCTTTATGGGGGATTCCAGACTGTCCTCCAAGGACATGCTGCTACAAAACCACCTGGGGTAGAACAAGTGAAGAGGAGCTGTTAACAGGCAAGAATACTTTGTTTTGAGCCAACCAGTCAACAGAAACCTACGAGTTATTTTGCAGTTATTTTTCACACTACTTACCATTAAGGTAGGTGATTAAGGTAGTATAATATTACTACTGTTATGTTAACAAAAAATACAAAAACTACAACTGGACGTGTTTGTCTGAACGTGCATGTCCTTCCTTTTGCAGCGAGCAGGTGGGTGTAGGATTATCCAGAATATCCCCCGCTGTTCCCAAAGAGCAATTCGTCAGAAGTAAAACCCATTTGTGTAACTGCAGGATTGTAATCAGCATGATAAGAGCACCTGATCAATGTGCCTTTGCTGATTTTGCTCCTGGAGTCAGACTCTGTCTTGTTTAACTTGTCTTCACCTTCTGCTAACAGGAGGTGACTTCAGGAACACATCAGGGGAGAACTCACACACCTCAAATATTCTCTCCCTTTTGATAGATGAGAGTTAGACATTGCTGTTATGTTGTATTATGCATTTTAATTGCATGGGATAGAACCATTAAACCAGTGATGATTTTGTTAACTTGAGTAGGTTTAAGACTCTTGGGTTGATTTTTTTTTTTTTTTTGTTTACATCAGTTTGTATTTAATCATTTGAATTTCCCAACAAAAGACTTTGAAAATTGTCACAGGTGGTCTAAGGAAGTGCTGTAACAATGATTTGACAGTAGCCGCAGCCGGCAGACCTCGGGATGCTTCGCAGTTGTAATATGGAATTGCGATCCACTATATGTATGTGTCGGATGTGGGGGCTCATGTTTGTTAATGGAATGTTCCTCACTCTTCCTGTTTTCTGACTTTGAAAGAACGCTAACTGGAAAACTTGCAATACCTAAGGAAGTTTTAGGTAGTTTCAGGTATACAGTGAACCATCTGAACCTCCAATGATGTTCTATTTTTTTATGCTGTGCCTTGGGCTGTACTGAAAGCAAAATTCTTCATGTTTTCCCATTCTTGGAAGTTGAAAAAATACCTGGGTCAGACTCAGCAGAATAACTGAGAGGTGAATGCTCCTCCGGTAAATCCAGCTGTGGAGGATCTTGACTCGGTGCAATTCGGACCGTCTGACTAGAGGAAGAGTTTGGCTTGACGGTGCAGGCAGGAAGGTTCCACACTCCATGTGAAGCGCTGCGGTGCAGAGACACCAGAGCTGCAAAACATGAGGAGAAGCTGATTTCCCAGCAGGTAGTTAAAATACCTGGGGGTACCGGTGCTTCCCTCCGTGCAGCCACAGCGCACGAGCTGTTCCTTTGTGCCAGACTGAAGATGGGGAAGATTTCCTGCTGCCGTTAAATTCAGTAGCGGAGCTGCTATTACTTAGCAGAACTGGATTTTCATGTTGAGCTCTAAGAAAGCTCCGTTTTCAAAATGGACGAAGGTGGTTGCACAAAGAATCACTTGTCATTAATGGTTTTATTTTTATTTCTTCAGAAGTTGCTGTACAATCCTGCATTTTTTTTTTTTAATTATAAAAGGTCTATGCCAGTCAAATCTGTTGGAGGAGGAAGAAAAGAAGAATTACTTCATTCCTTCTTAGTATAAGGTGGAAACAGCATATTGTATGTCCTCAGGAGAAAGAGAATACAATTAATTGAAAATTTAGAGTAGGGCAAGCCCACACTTAAAAAATACACATAACTGAGAAAAGTAATACTTAATCTGATTTAGCTGTTTGGTTTCTTGTTTTTGTTTTCCAAAACCACAGTGCTTTGAAAAAAAATATTGTGGATATTGAGATGCTGGAAGAACATAGTACAGAATTTGCAACAATTCTGTATTTCCTCTCCAATGAGAATAGCAGCAAAAATCCTTGTAAAAGATCTATTTTAAACAATTATGTTAATACAGACATTATAGGTTAGCTTTCTACTGTTTTCAAGCATTAGTAAACAGAATGTTAACAGCAAAAGGATCCCTGTAATTTCTACTAGACTCAAGTGTGTGGACAGTATTTTGATGTTTTTAAGTGTATTTTCTGGGAGGGTGGAAAAAAGTTGGAAAGTTAAAGGTTCAAGATATGGCCGTGTGTTCAGCATTTTCAATGTGAATCTACTTGTTGCCATAATTTGTATCTGTACATAAACGCATCAGCTGTTGAAAACAGAATGCAGCTGACATCTGCAGAAATACATTTTTTATGACACTATAATTTAGAAGTTAAATATCAAAATAAAAAATTTCTGTTGAGTTTCTTTCATTGGGCTTTTCTTAGTAGTATAAGAATACTTGGCTTAAGAGTCCAATAGTTTTACCCAACACACTTCTAATGCGGTTATACGCACCGCACAAATAACCAGACTCTAAGTGCTGTTCATGCTACAGCTGGAAGTGAAGCAGATACTTTGATGGGTGTTTAATATAGTTAAGCAACTGTAAGAAGCTTTAATTTTCTAAAACTTCAGTATTGGACAGACTGGATCTAATTTTTTTTTTTTAAATAAAACTGCCTTAATATGATTTTATGTATTAATTTTTCCTATATCCTCCTTGAAGGTCTCCTAGCAGAACATGGGTCTGTATGTCAAGTGAAACCCATCCACACCAACTACCGAACTAGAATAACCTGGACTGGATTAATTTTGCCAAAGATGTGATTTGTATGTTTTTTGTTTTCATCCAAGTGGATTTCAAAGCACAGTTCCAGTCAGTGGACCATGCAAACTGTAATTTCAGGGATAAGCCCTGAAACCACTCGTGTTCCTTATGTTGCTCAGGTAAATGAAGGTTTTTATAATGGGACTTTTGGTCTGGCATGGTCAGACTTAGAATGCTCTAGAAAAATCTGTAATGAGTCCGTAAAATGTGTTGTTATTGAAGACTTGAACTGCTGAATATCAGATAGTTTGCGTACCTGTTACGGTGTTGAGTTTACAGGCTGGTGTTTGAAATGTTTATACCTCTCTGCTTTGGGCCTCTGTCCCACAATTCCTAATTCTGCTCCTGTCGCCAGGTAAATCAGAGACATTCTGAAGGGTCACTAAGGATGTGAATAGTTGCATTAGAAATTCAAAAGGGAATTTGATAAGTTACTTCTCTGTATCTGAACTGGGTGTGTTACCCATGTGTGTATGTTCTGCGGTGCTAAACTCTCTGTCCTCTGCCTTGGAGCCCTGTACGTGAGGTACTTGGTGGTTGAAAGAACATGGAAAAAGGTGTTGCTCTGGTTCTTACACCTTCAGTTTAAAACATGAGAACCCTCAGGTTGTGTTCTTGATGGCTGGGAACTGTTGGCCAAAATTATTCCACCTTGAGAATGTGGAAACATGCGCTTTGATATGAGGAGGTGCAAGTGGTTAATACATCTCAGGAAACTTCAGGAAGTAAGTTCTCATTTTTCTTTTTTTACTTTTTTTTGGTCTTGTATTTAAATATTGTGGTGACCGCCCCCACTGCCAGCACACACTTTCTGAGTTACAGTGAGCAGCATGCACTGCACACAGTGTGTGCATTCAAACTGTAGCTGGTCAGACTCAGATTATTTCTAAAAGGTCAGAAGTTAAAGGCTGTGCTATAGATCAGCTGAAGGAATTTCCCCTCTAATCTGCTGTGAGTTATTTTATTTTACTTGTTATCATCTATTGCTATTTCTCAGACTCATGAAAGCCAGAAAAATGGTCAATTTATATCTTTTATAACAAGATACAATTACATTCTTCTCTTACAACTGTTGTAATAAAGACTGATTTACCTGTGATGTTCATATTTATGGGCAGCTGCGCTGTTGATGATGATTTTGTATTTATAGCAGTCTGTGGCAAAAGCAGAGATTGGTTATACCGTCCCGTTCGCAGAAAGCAGAGGGGAAGGACATGTGCTTTCCTTGGTGTCAGGTGTCAGCTGCATGACCAGAAATTGAAGTGCTTGCCCATATCTACCTCACGGCTAAAAGCTCAGTTTTGAGTGATTTTGGTATTTTGCTCCAATGCAGATACTGCGGGAAGGCTGGGAATTTGAAAACATCAACGTGAAAATATGAAGGATCCTGGAGGGGTGGGGGGGAAGTTTAGTTATATATAGCTAGATATAACAGCCTATATAATCTGTAATAAATCACTAATAAGCCTAAGTTATATCAGTGCAAGGAGAGATTAACATCTGGAAAAATTTTTTAATGAATAAATTCATTTTTAGTGGATGGGGAGCTGTAACATTCAAGGCGAGTTTACCAGAGAAATCAAAGTGCCTTTTTTTGCAGACTCTGCTGGTGGGTTCTCGGGCCGTGGTCACAGACGGAGGATGGGACGAGCCGAGTGTGCAGAACGCGGGAATTGTAACTGCTCAGGTGCTGCTGCTGGGCAAAACACCTGCTTGGAGAGAGGCAGCCTTGGGGATTAGACAAGTCAGGTAAATTTACTGCATAATAGTCTATAGAATTGGTATTTTTTTCCTCCACAGGGGAAGTATGTAATTGTAAATGCTATAACGTGTGCTCCCTGTGCAAATGCTGTGTTAACCCTTCGACTGTAGATCAACAGCAAATGGTTCACGTCACTTCCTCTGAATTTCTGTAGCAGCCAACCATGTTTAGGATGAGATTTTACTCAAAAATCTTCAGCTATTGATAATCATCATTTCCTAGGGAATATAACATTTCTTGCTAGTAGACAAGGAACCCAAGATTTACAGAGGGCCTGGGAGACTGATAGGAGTGTTTTTCCCATATGAGGGTAAAGCTGCCTTTGGAGGCTCTGCCTGTTACTGGAATATTGACTATTGCCAACAACTGCACACCAAGAATTCTTTATTACCTTTGACAGGGCACTAAAAATATAGATCAGAACTAAAAATAGAAGTCATCTCTTCCATGGTTAAAAAAAATGTTATTTCTGACTCAATTACAGAGTATTAAACTTGTCAAAAAACTGGATGCGCAGCAAAGCAAAAGGGAAAGTAAACACTTAGGGAACAGACTTGGTTTATTTATTTTTTGCATAGTTACCAAACTAAATTGTTTCAAAGAAAAAGGTTTGCATAAGGATTTTATGTCAAGGAAATAAGTGCCAAAAATATTTTTCACTGCAGCTAGCAAGTGCCCGGTGAAAGTAATGTACAGTGCAAGTTGCGGAACAACAACCACCATATTAAAGTCTTTTTCAGCAACATTTTCTAAGCCTTTTATGAATGCTGTGGCCCCACCCTTTTTAGTAATGCTTTATTTCTCAGATGATTCATCCAATTTCAGTGGGTCTGATTATGAAATCAGATGCAAACAATGTGAGTGGGACATACAACAGAGGAGTTGTCTGGTGTGTCACAAGGCAGATGGTTTTCCTTGCAAGTGCACAACTGGGGTTATACAGGGTAGGAGCAAGTGGGGTTATCCTGGTTTTCCAGGCAAAATGGATTGGAACTAGATGGGAAATGGATGTGGTTGGGAGCGGAGCCGAGGTTGGTGTCAGCTCAGACGGGACGTGGGGATTCACGTCCCAGCCTTGAGCCAGCGTGGTGCTTTTCAGCAGCCTGGAACCAGGCGCTGGTTTGGCTGGAGATCCCACTGGTGCAGCTTGTGCTGTGTTGCAATAACCAGTAGGATTTCCCAGGGCACAGTTTTATGCCCCAGCTGGGTTCTGTAGTATCCCTGCAACAAGTTGTCTGCATGGTGGGAAACAGTGCATGGCAAGAGAAGGATGAGGGAGATTTGGGGCAGGTGTTAAGCAATGTGGTTTATTTCCACAGCACTTCTTGGTACTTCTGCTCCTCTACAAGTTCATCATTTGATGTGAACCTGGTTTGCGAGAATGACTCCTTTGTAATTGTGATGGAAGTCAGGAGTGATTTCATTGCTGTCAGTTGCAACATATTTCTTTCTAAATAATTGAGATTAGAATGAGACCTGCTTGTCTTTAGCAACATCTGATATAGGGGATGGACCCATAAAAGTGATGTGTCATCAACAGACAGGAAACTGTGTCCTCGTGATTGTAGCTTTTGCAAACATGCCAAGGTGTGATTTAGGTGTTAGGAAGGAAACCACCATCTTTGCAGAATAGTTGGACAATGCTCAGCGACTGAGGCTGGAGGGAGAATAATATTAACAGTTACAGTGAATCAGGAAAGCAGGACCGGATTGCTGTTTCTAAACCTTACCCCCTGTGCTTAGACTGCCTTCAGACCTGAGAAATACAGGTACATTCAGTTCACTAGTCCTTACCCTTGAATTGGCTTCTTAAAAACACAGTTTTTTCAAGTATAACTGTCAAATATCACTGTATTTTAAGATGTTTCGGGCTGAAGTAATAACATATTTAAAGCTTGCATTCTATATTTTGCATACTAAAGAAAATTTTGTGCTTGGTAAGATTTTAAAATACTGAACAGACAACAATTGCAAGTTGTGTTATGAAATTTATCATCTTAAAACCCAGGAATTACAAATTAGTAATTACTAAAAAGTGTTAATCTCCCTGAATAACGATTTTACTTGATGTGTTTGAGCAGATTCCAGTATGTTCTGTAATTATAGAATTTACATCAGCTAATCCTTCATTCCCTGTGTCCATAAGTCAATGGAAATTTTGAGGACACATAAAATAGACTAAAAGTCAAAGGTATTTAAACAAGCACCTCTCCCCATTCCCAGATGATGAATACCACATTTGGCTTTAAGCAGCACTACCCAACAGGTCTGGGGGGTCCGTGCCAGTTTTCCTGGCAGCAGCTGTGGTGAAGGCTCAATGTTCTGGCAATCCCTCAGAAATAATCAGACCTGAGCAGCCTCAAGGATTTCTCTGTTCTACTAATGACAACGATACTGCTGGGAGTCAAGGTTTTGCCCATAACAGTATTGATTAAAACGTAAATTCCTGCGTAGCAAACTTTGCCATAGGGCTAGAAAAGTGCCAGGTCCCCATATACCTGTCTGATTTAGGTGAATTGTTGCTTTATGAGCAGAAAAAAGTAGTTGCAAAGCTGTAATGGCATCCTGATGGCTGTTTTCCAGTTGAATTGTCCCTACTTTAAAAAGAGGTCTTATGTCTGTACTGCATTTTTAGCCTCAGCAGATTGAAACAACTGAAAGATTAAATCTCACTGCAAGGTGCTAGGTTTGAAATGGAAAGTCTAACCATGGTTGAGAAACACAATTAATTATTCTAGTTTAAAATATTTCCGACGCCTGGGCTACAAAATGTGGTGAGCTACTTTTTGTCTTCTATTATTGTTTTTCCTGTGTCTGTTTTATGTGGTAGGGCTTTTGCAGTGGTAGCATTGCCACCTCCATTTCATTTGAGTTTGCATTTGTGTTAAGTGGTGTAATTGTTAGTATAATATTATTACACTTATCTAGTGCCTATAGACTTCAGTCACAGCAAATAAGCTTATTTTTCCAGACTGGCTGCACAGAAGGAGACTCCACAGCCTCCCTGGGCAGCCTGGGCCAGGCTCTGTCACCCTCACCGGGAAGAAGTTCCTTCTCATACTTAGGTGGAACCTCCTGTGTTCCAGTTTGAACCGATTACCCCTTGTCTTACCGTTGGTTGTCACCGTTTGTTTGGGCTTTTTTCTGAGCAGTAGGATTTCCAGGTCTACTTCCAGGTCTGTTTCCATACTCCTTTCCTCCTAGACAGACATGCCTGTTACAATCTGTCAATGATTTGTCACTACTTTCCCCAGGTTGTTGACCTAATACCAACTTTTGGTTATTAATTGTTATTAATTGTTATTAATAACTTGTCATTAATCTCCTTTGAGATTCTCAGCCTGGAACTGCTGCCGTTTGCCTTTTTTGGGCCGGTCTCCTCGGCCGTTTCTCACCTCGGTAGGAGGGCAGCGCGGGCTGTGCATGGGAACCGGTGACCCCTCGGCACCGCTGGCGGTTCGCAGGCCCCGGGGGGCTCAGGGGAGGCCGGGGAGGGGAAGGTGTGCTGGTTCCGAAGGGGCCCGGCGCGGAGGAGCGGGCGGGAAGGGCCGTCGGAAGGCGCGGACCGGCGGGGCCGGGGGGGCGGAGCGGGCAGGCACGCGCGCGTCTCCTCCCTCCGCCGCCCCTGACAGCGGCCGGGCCAGCCCTGCAGCCCCCGCTCTGCTCCGCTCCGCTCCCGCCGCCCGCGGGTCCTCTCCGGGCCGGCAGCTCCGCCAGCCTGATGCCGGGAGCCGAGGAGGAGCAGCCGGGTGTGAGGTGAGGTGCTGTCCGTGGGGCTGGGCGGGGAGGCGGCTCCTGTCAGAGCTGGAGGGCTCAGCTCCGCCGGGGCGGCCGCACTGCGCCCCCGGGGAACCCGCCGCCCCTTGCGGGACTCCCCACAGGCGGTTCGGGGAAGGAGTCCCGCCAGCCGCTGCTGGGGACGGGCGCACCCTCCTCCTCCTCCCCATCTCCTCACGCCATCGCCGCCCTCCTCGCCCCGCTCTGGCGGTTCCCGGGGGGAGGGGGAGGCAAGGGGCTCCTCACCGGCGGAGCTTTGTGCCGGGTCCGGTGTCTGTCCCGGGGCTCCGGTGTCTGTCCCGGGGCTCCTGTGTCCCCGGGGCCGTGTCCCGGGGTCCGTGTCCCGGGGCCGGGCGGAGCCGCCGCCTCAGGGCCGCCCGCGCGCTCGTGCCCCGTGAGGGGCCCTGAGGAGGCGCGAGGCGGCCGTTGGAGCCGGCGCGAGCTCGAGCCGCGTCCCCTCAGCGCCGCTTGGCTTTTGTTGTTTTTTAAAATGTGCTTGTAGTCAACTCTTACACAAACGTCAATTGAGGAGGAAAGCCTCGCGAAGGAAGGGCCGGAGTCCCAGGTGCCTGTTGCCTCTGAAAACCGCAATTGTTGTTACAAACGAGCGATTCCCAGCGGCGGGCGGGCTGGGTGGGAGCCCTTCAGCACAGGCCGCCACCCTGGGGCAACGAGCTGCTGGAGCTTTGGTGGTTAAAGTGGAAAAAAACAAACACCGAGCATAATTATTTACACTTGCGGAGTCGGTCGCAGCTCACTCTGAATAGGCTGCCAGAGAGAGACAGCGTTAATTGGCGTGGCATGCATCATTGCGTGAATTTAAATAATTAAGGGTGGTGGGTGCAGACGCTGTGAGGTCGGTGCTGTCACAGGTCGTGGAGCAGCTCAGGGTTTTACCAGGTCTCTTCGTGACACCAGAATTTGTCATTTACTAAGGAGCCATTTATGTTAATGCAAGAAATCCAACTTTGGTAGTTGATATCTTTATTTTTCTGTATAGTTCTTGTGGATATATAAATGTTCACATATATATTTTTTGTTTGTGCATTCGTGCATTAATGTAATTTATAGTTAAATGTTACTCTTTAGTATGTTGTGTGCTACCTTTTCATAGTGAAAGGGCAGAGGAAATTCCTTCATCCTCAAATGCTTGTTAATTGTGTTAATTTTGTTGCATACCCAGTTCTGTAGCGTGTACAGAGATCTGCCAAGTGCAACAAGTTGTGAGGCGGATGCTGAATCTGTACAGAATTTGAATTCGGAATAGGAGAAGCCATGGCATGTGGAATCAAGTGGATTTTAAGTGTTTATTACAGAATAATGGGGTTTACAGCAGGTAAGTAGGGGGAGTGTGTGCAATGCAGCTGCCCCAGTGCACTGGAAGCACAAGAACACACAGGGTTATCCTCGGGTTGTCACTTAGTGGATTTAGCCCTTCTATTGAAAGTTTTTATACATACCACTTGCTGTCTGTGCTTGGTAAATATTTATTCCCCAGTTTTAGTAAACAAAATACCATATTGTTTTGCCCAGAAATCCCTTTTAACTTCCCGTCGAACCGTGCACACGGGGTAGCAGTGCGACGAGGCCTCGTGACCCGCGCGGACACTGGGACATTCAGTGTCGGGCCCTCGCGTTTGCTCAGCCCTCGGTGCGGTTCTGAATCGCGCACTTCTTCCCGGGGCCGCCTTTGTGCAGACAGTTGTTCTGGCACGAGTCCGGGCTGGGGGAGGCTGCTGCGTGCGATCTGGAGGTGTATTATGTGGAGCTGCTTCCAGTGAGACCACGTGTTCTTAGACAAAAATCTGGTTTGTTTTGCTGCTCGTGGGTTGCAGTGGCTGATACCTGATTCTGCTGGCAGGTTTATCTGTAATATCTTAATATGGACACAGCAGCTAGTTTTTCCCGTGCAAAATCTTTTGCTTTAGGTGCTAAAGAAGATTAACCAGACCTCCTAAATTCTGTTTATCATAGTTTTATTTGAATGTTTTCAGTATTTTAGGTTTTTGAACAATCTTTTTTGACGAAACATAATTTTTCTGAGTATTTTTTGTGAAAGCATCTGTGCACTGCTACAAATACTGTTATAAATGCATTTAGAATCCTTCTGGAGCGCTTTGTGTGTGTGTTTATTATGTTGTAGACACCTTATACTCAAGTGTGATTGTGCATTTTGAGAAGTAATTTGTTAAGAGTTGCCAGTTTCTTCCTGTATAATAAATTCTTGTATAAAAATGCCAGTAGAGAAACTGGCAAATTATATGCTTGGTGGAAGACTAAGAGACTTGAGGTGCTATAAATCATATTTTTGATTTATTGTGTTTAACTTAATTAGTCTCTTAATGTTTAATTTAATCAGCCCCTTCATGTTATTTATTTGCTTATTAAATTTTGGGGATGCAAGCATTGCAAGGTCGCATAGGTTTACCAGATGAATTCTAGTATTTATAGATAAATAGGTAAATCTGTACTGTATAGATAACTTCTCATCTGTGACTTGGAAAAAGCCAGAGGAGAGCAGCACTGCATTGGAATAGAAGGTGGAAACAGATGAAAATACTTGAACTTGCTGGTCGAAGAAAAGTCTTGAAATTTTCATGTTTGCATCTCTACTTATTGGCTGAAAAGAATGTTTTCTCCACCTATCTTAAGATTTCTTAGGTCCTATTAAAGTCCATTTGATTTTTTTTTTACTAAATTGTGCCTCTCAACTTGTGAGGGCGTGTTGCGGATTTCAGTTTCTCGAGTCATATGAAATCTGGAATAAACAAATGGCTGTGGTCTTGTACAAGTCTTTAAGAACATGTAGAACTAGTGTAGTGTAGTGGGTGAATAACTGGAAAATAAAGGACTCAGTAAATACTCTTAAGTAATCTGTGATTAATAAACACCTCGTATTTTACTTTTGACTATAATATCTGCAAAGTAACTATTCTGAAATTAATAGTTATGTAGCATGTAACTGTGGTGGCCTCCATCCCCAAATGTAGCATGTACAAACAACCAAAAACTGTTTTCATGTCTAGTGCCAGCCAGGGTTGAACATGAAGTGGTACGCTGTCAGTCATGGAAATGCAAACAATGATTAACCTGCAGGCGCCCAGCAGTGTCCAGAATCCAGCATGCCAGTGGCTCGGGCTGTTAATGTCTAAACACAAGGGCATATGTACATGCATATTTATTTACTTCTTCCTAATCACGTGCTGATGAGTAGCCTGAGGATTTCAGATCTGCGTGCGCACACTGCCATATGTATGGGAGTTCCTTCAAGGTCTTGTACAGACCTGAGGGTGGGACTTGAAAGCGTGGCCGGTTGTGAAATCCAGCAATACCCTCCCCCAAAATTGTTTAAACTGGACAAGAAGCAGAAGCTTTATGTTCTTTACAATAAAAGAGCAGAATTTTGCTTCTCGTCTTAAATCATTATATATAGAAACAGAAACAGTAACGTTGCGTGGCTAGAAAGGTGCCCGATACTGTTATTGATATTTGTTTCCTTCTGTCGTGGCTTAATATCCCTTACAGTCATGTGCTTCCCCTCATAACTCTTCAGGTATAATCAGACAGGACTACAACTTGTATTCAGAAAGGTTTACTGGCTTTTATACCGCTGAAGCTTGCATAAACTTGGAAAGTTGGCAGGAGTTATCTGGGCTTGTGTGGTTTCTGTAGAGCAAGAACAGCTGCTCTGCTGGTATCATCTCTCAAACATTTTAGTTGTTAAGTAGAAGTACAGCTTTCGCTAATTTATTTTAAACACTTCAGCATTTTTCCAAAATAAATTCTCAGGATTATAACTAGGAGAAGAGTATGTCCATTATGCTGTCAGTCCTGTATCAGGAGTCCTACTGATTTTATTTTAAATATTACAGTGTTCCTTCAGAAGGTTCTGTCTGGACCATCACCTTTGTCTTGAAGACAACAACCAGCTGTTTGCACAGTGCGTGTTTTGGGGGTGGCCGATGGCTTCTGCTTGTGAATGGCCTGAGCTGAGGCGTCCGGGGAGCAGGTGGCTGGGAGGGGTTAGAGACGTATGGATTATGTATTGTTAATGTATCACAGTACTGCGCTCAAAGCCACGCGTTTGCATTGACTCAGGCTGTGATGAGTGTATCCCAAACCAGGTATCTCTCTGGAGATAGTCAGGTTCTTATGTGAGCATGAGCCTTAAAATCCTTTGCCTACAGAAATAGATGCTGTCAAAATTACCATTTGTTGATGCTTCACAGATACGTAATTAATATCTTAGAAAACGTTCTCTTAGGCAAGTCGGTTACTGTGTGGAGGGGTGATCCTGCAAACTTTCCCATATAGGTTTGGGTTCTGACTGTGCTGGCCAATCGCAGCTGAAAATCACAGAATCATAGTTTATTTGTTTAGCTTTGTATAGCCCTTCTAATACTCTTTACACAAACAGCACAGCTATTGCTGGAAATAGTTTTCTTTTAGATAAAATCCAGATTAAAAAAAATAATAGCTAAAATATTTGTGTTTATAATTGTTACAACTTTTGAATAACAACCTAGTACTTGCTTTCAAATTCAGAAGTTTGAGGAGGATAGAGTTAAATTAATCTCAGAAATTGTTAGCTGTATGAGTCACTAAATTGGGAACATAAATACTCATAATCTTTGGAAGGAACCTCTCAGCATTGTTTTGCTGCATAGTGTCAACTGCAAAATACAATACAGTATGTTTAGCTTAAAAGTAGCTGTATTTGCATTTAAAATATTCATTTATTTTAAAAAAATCGTAAATTCCTGCTTGTCAAACTGACTAAAGGCTAGCACCAAGTCTGCAGCAGAAGCTAGGTTATTGTACTGGTGTGATTTGTTTGCTTGCTTTGTTGAAAAGAAACAAAAACTTGGAGAGGGGGAAAAGTGTAAAGAAATGGCCAGTGCGGCAGAATTCTTCTTGCGAGCGGACAGAATGGGCAGGTTGTTTTGTTTACTGTCTGGTGCTGAAGCCAGATGCTTGAGATAGGAACATCTGGATCTGTTAGTCCAGAGAGAAACAGATTTGTCTCAGAATGACATATGTAATTATAACATCAGTGACAAAAAGATTTCTTGAGATCTGTTTACGTTGAATAGAATGTAGTACTTCGCGTTCTCTGTATTCTGCTTAAACAGTGTAATTAATTCTGTATGTTCACCTTGTACATTCTAAACCTTTGTTGAAAATGTTCTGTTCAAGTCTTTGCTCATGTTTCATAATGTTAGATTTTTTTCCTGATCAGAGAGATTTAGTTGTGTTATTACTAAGACACCGAGTACTGAAACATTAAATTTCTTTCTTTTTTAAAAAAATTGATACAGCAATCACCTACCATCCCTAAAAGTGACAATGAAACTCACAAACATTCCCTATTACCCCTGCGCTGCTAAGGTTTCTGAGTTGAAACCATTCAAAGACTCAAAGCTCCTGATAACTTTGCAGGTTGGACAGTGCAGACGAGTCCTCGCTGTTCTGTTACTTACCTGAGCTTCTTAAGAAGTCAGAAGGTGGACAGGACAGGAATAAAAACCCTTTCAAAAATATTTATTTATAAAGGTCCTCCAAAGCCCCATTTTTTAATGCATCAGGTGTGTTTTTTTAAAGACTTCAAGAGGATGAGTAATGGCATCCCACATGTGCTCACAGAGGTTGAAACTGGAAATGACCACAGTGTGTGTGAAACCACGTTCATGGTGTGCTGGGCCTGACCGGAAGGGATTGATTATGCACTGGGAAACTTCTCAGCACTGCCCGCTGCTTGGGGTTTGGCTCAGGAGAAATGTTCTTCAAGAGCTCCTTGAGTTTTCCCTCTGGTTTTACTGCAGTGTGCTTCAGTGGGGTAACAATGTTGGGCAACTGCAGGAGCTGAAAACCTCAGAAAAACAGTATGGATAAAAGATTAGGTTTGGTATTTGTTGTTATGCAGTTCAATAATGAAGTTTGTTTTAAAGTTTAAATCTGCCCTTCACCAAGCTCTTTGCCTAAGGCGGTGCTGGTTGGGAGCTGAGTGCTATCAAGATGTGAGATAACTATGGGTTTGCTGACTTTGTGTGTGGAAATGTGACTTTCAGAAAACAATGTAACAGTAAATGTGTTTGTTCACTAGAAATTTCAGACTTCTTGCAGCTAGTAAGGAAAAAACGGCTATTTAAAATTAAAGATATTATGGTGCTTGCTAATTAGTAATCTATTTTTCAGGTTTTGTGAGCATAAAGACTTCTACTTGTGAGAATGATGGTCCGAAACACTCCGTATTTTTATACTTGTAGTAGATGCACATAACTATAGTGACACAGTTGCCTTCTTTTTCATTAAAAGGAATAAGAGTTTCTGTGTTGAGGGGTTCTAGGGTTCAGTAGAGCTCTTTTCACAGTTCTCTTATCAGCCAAGTATAACAAGATACTATTTCAACAATGCAAAGCATTTTGGTGAAGGTAAGGAGCTGTGGGAACACGTTTTATCAGAAGATATTGGTTATTTTTACTTGCAGTGTAGTGAACAGCTGTTGAATAATATGTTATTTTTTAACTGCTGCTACTGTGAATATCTCATTTGTACAGAGATACAAAGAGGGAGTAGAGTGAAAGGCAAAAAAGGTTTTTAGACTGAGGATCAAAGTGTAGCTATACTTTGTAACACAAGAAGAAAGAAGAGAAAGTAGACTTTGTGTAGGGAATCACGATTTTAAAAAGAGCAGCTAATACTTTCCCCATTCTGGTAGGTGAAACTCGCAGGCTGGTGTGAGCCCATGGTGTGTTGTGGCTTCAACACCTTCCTTGAACCTCCTCATTTTTTTTCTGTTCAGATGATTCTGTAACGCTGTTTGGGGCTGGTGTTCAGGGGCTTGAGTGCTGTGCTCTGCTAGATCCTTTCCCACCCCCTTTTTTATTTGTCTATTTAGGGCAATTGCAGAACTTCCAGAATTAAATCTAAATGAACAAAATACATTTAAATATGACACGCTTTCAGTTCTTGAGCCGGTGGCTATCCACTACTAGGCTTTTATTTGCTGTTATGGGGTGTAAGAATCTAAAGCAGATGGACTGATAATATGTCAGATAATCAAAGTTAATGATTTTAAAGACAGCATAAAACCAAGTTTCTTTGTGGACATAAGAGAATTTTAAGGTGACAGTCGTGTTAAACATAGCTGCTGTAAATAAATCTTTGACGTTGTTTTCCTGTGGTTTTGTTCTGGAATTGCGTTTTGCCCACTTCCTCCTTTCACAGCGCAGCACGGTCTCTAGGACATCACCTCGTTAAAGTGCATGTTCCTTAACGGGAACAGTCATGGGGCAGTGTACAGAGGCTGAGGAACAGAACCTGTCTGGAGCAGCGTCTCTTACATTAATATTCATTGACTTGGCATCTGGCTTCAAGTTATTAAGAGGGAAGATGACAGATTTATTTTCCTCCTTTGAGTTTCATCACGTATAGTGCCTATGCCATAAAGTTCAAGTCCGAACAAGAGCTGGATGGTGATATTGAAAGAGGCACCTGTGAACAGCATATTTTTTTCTGAAAATTGTTCCTTTGCTTCTTGAATTGCATTTAATTTTCTAAGATGTTATTCTTACTGGAGGCTGATTTCTGAGGATAGTGTTAGTGTTCTGGTTGAATAAGTCCTAAAGCAGTATATTCTAACCAAAATTTTACTTTGCCAGTTTTAGCTTTCATTTTGTGTGGTTCATTTTGAATAGAAACACTATTTTGGGGGAGTATAAGCCTTACAATAACTTTTCTTTCCAATACAGAACAATTCCATTTTATTTTAGACCCACTGAAGCAGTTTGTATTCCACAAAATATTCTTAATGCTTGAAACGATATATATCCCTTTTTATATCTCAAAATGTAGAAGGTTTTATTTTTCAAAGAAGTTATTTGTTCTGAAGAAGAGCAGTCTGGCACAACAGTGAGTCAAGATAAAATCTACAGCCTGAGAACCTTTAATTGAAATGATTTTCAAGGAAGAGAAGTCATGGTAATATTTGGTATCCATGGCTTTGGAAAGCGTAGATGGGTACCGATTTTCCGTTTGTCATTTGGAAACTAAAGAACTCCTAGTATTTTGACAAGGCCATAAAACTTGCCAGTGATGTGGGGACCAGCTGTTTAATTACCTGTTGCTCCTGGTGAGGAGTGAGCTCGGACCTGTGCAGACCTGTTGGCAGGACTGGGAAGACAAGAGCATCCCTGGTGATTTCCCAGCAGCTTTCCTGACTCACTCAGCCGCCCACGTGGGAGTGAGAATTGCTGCTGGATGGCAATGCTGGACGGACGATCCATCTCCAAACTTTAAAATCTCCTCCGGCTCAAAAGACAGTGAGGACGGAGCAGTATGATGTGAAAGCAACTGGCTGATGCAGACAAAAGCCGTTGAGATGGCAGGAGTTGATGCTGCAGCAGCCAGGGGTCCGTGGCGGTGTCGCTGGAGCGTTGGTGGCTGTGTGGCGCGGGTGGCAGTCGGAGGGACGCTCTGCACCAGCTCTCTGGTCGGCAGCCCCGCGCTCCTGGCTGTGTGTGCTGTCCTGTGCCGGGGGCTGGGGAAGGGTGTGTGGTCGGGGCACCAGCCGCTCTCACACCTCTCTCCTCCACGGGTGTGTGCCGAGGGGCTGCGTTCGGTTAGGGGGTGACTTGGCCGATCTCTCCTGTTACTGGAAACGGAGCAGTGGAGGCTGCAAGAGCGTGACTGTGTGTCTTGAAGGAATATGACGCTGGGTATCCAAGAAGCTTGCTGTCTTATCCAGCATCTAGATATCTTTCTGAAGGTGCGGTGGGTGAGATCTTGCTATCAGAATGAATAAATGCTGCCCTCTCCATGCCCTCCTTTTATGGTACAGAGAACAGCAGAAGCAGATTTCTGGTTGTGGGGGGGAAGGAGTACAACATGTTACTGACATTTTCAGATATTAGACTGGGAATGTGAAGGAGTTGAGAAGTTTGACAAGATGTATTCCTCCCTGTATTACTTTACATGGTTTTCTTTGCAGAACATGTGAGAACATAAGTTGGGTTTATGCCATTTTTAATTCATTTTCTGTTAGATGTATGTCAACCTTTATCATCAATTGTTCATAGAAAAGTTCATAACACAGAACCTTTTATCACTTCGGCCCTCTGTGTTTCCTCTAGTTTCAGTGTGGAAGTCTCAATGCAGAGATGTGTACAGAGTGTTTATTTAGATGTTTCCGAGGGTGAGGGGAGGAGCGCCGACAATTTCTTTTTTGTAAGTCATACATTGAACGCTTGTGCTGCTGTAGTACTAGTTCACAAGTGAACAGTGGAAGTTGTATTTTTTTTTTTCCTGGAATGGAAACCTTGTGGTTTTGTAATTTGAATCTTTCAGCTTCCAACTTTGAGAATTCATGGACTGCTTTTAACCTTCCCTTGAACCTTTGATCTGACTAGTGCGAGTGACTCTAAGAGGAGGTGAAACTCTTGTTGGCACGACATGCGTGATCACTGGAACATACGGGCTTTCCCAATGTAGAGCAGAAATCTATTACCAAAAGAAAAGTTTTAATTTGCCCTGTCAGGAAATTGCTTCCTGAAAGAAGGGAACTTTGCGGAAGAGTATGGAATCTGCACTATTGCTTCAAGGTACCTTTAAGAACAACTGCCCTTTCAAAGTATTTGTTTTGTGAAGATTGGCCCGGTCCGCCTGTCACTGATGGGACACGTGCATTGTGCTCAACTTTTCCTGCTGTCCACGACTGGCAAGTCAGATTTTTACACAGGTTGAACCAGATTTTTAATGGTTCTTTATACCATATAACAAGGGATTAATAATTAAGGGATACCATATAGCAAGGGATTATTATCTTGACAAGCACAGCCTATTTTCTGGTAATGTTCTAGGAGATATTAATTAAGTGCAGTTTAGCCTGTTCTCCATTAATCAGTTAGGTCTTTGTGCTGATCATAGTAGATACCAGGTGTCAAATTAAGTCAAATAAGATTCTTTTGGCTAGGACTATATATATATTTTTTTTTTCTCTCTGTTTTAAAAGAAAGAGAAAATGCTATCAGTGTAAGAAGTTGCATGTTAACATTTTGGATCCTGTTACCAAAACCCATAGTGTTTCATGGTGGGATTAACTGGCTTTATCTGGAGACTTCAGTTGTTCTTACCATGCAGGTCGTTTACTTGTGGCACCTTTGGCCATACAGACCTTTTGGAAGTGCTTTAACTTGGGAATTACTACTGCCAACATTTTAACGTGTCTGTGCTGGTTTTGAGCATGACGTCAGCCGTGCATAAATGGTTATTTTCCGCAAATCAACGAAGTATGATCTTAAGTTATTAAAATACAGATCCTAACTCATTAAAATATGCTAAAAAGCTTCTGTAAATCTTGTAAATTGAAATTTCTTCCCCAGTGAGGTGTGGGTCATTCCGTGGCAACACTGATGATGATTGCTGCTCTGAATTAACACACTGGCACTACACACAGCCCTGCATCCGGGCTTGCTGACATCAGCTCTCTTGGCATCTGTTCAGCAAAGTGAACACAAGACAATCAGTGTTGGGTTTGGCACAAAACTGCCACATCCTTCTCAATGCATTCATCCAATTAATCCCATTGATTTAGGACATTTACTTAAGTGAGTAAAACACACACTGTATTTGGTCTTCAAAGTTCTTGTCTTGCAGTTTTGGTTTTCTAGGGAATTAATAAACGCATTGTTCATTTATATTGCATTTTTCATGTTTTTTTATATTTTGTTCCTTTGTAGAAAAATGAATTCTGAAAGCTCAGCACTCACCATGAGTAGCCCTGCGGTAATAAACCCATGTGCCAGAGGAGGAATGGAAGAAGAAAAAGTCTGGTAAGCTTTTAGTTCTCATTTTCTAAGAGTCTAGCAGACAGCAGTGCTGAAAGGCGTAGTTTTAAAATTAAGTAAAATAATTACTTGTTATAAATGTTTGCATTAATTTTGCGTTATTTAACAACAGAAAAGGAAAGAAGGAAATACTTTTTTATTCTGGTTTTGAGTTTTTAGCAGGTGACCATGGGGACAGGGTGTCACGGGGGATGGGCAATGGAAAAACTCCTGTTCACACCACTTGTACTCATGGAATCTCTCACATATGGCAAATGTCTTAATCTCCCAGCACCATTGCTGTGCTTGTGCGATGCTATTACTGGTACCCTTCAGTATGTGCAGCCTTGTGCTCTCGGATTTGTGCCCTGGGAGACGTGACAAAATCAGTAGTTTCTACTTTTTATTAAAAAACCCTAAACCAAAACAACAAACTATTACTCTTTACTGGAGAAAAAAAAATACTCTGTCCAATGGTAGATGTGGACAAATGCTTACACTTCAGGACAATGTTTCTGTGAAAACTGCCACTGACTGTGCAATTTTTAGGACCTTCTTTGGTGTTTTTGTGAAGGGAGCAGGATGTTGAGAGGCGTTGGGACTATTTCAGCTGTGTTAGTCGGAGCCTTTTACTGAGAGCCTGCTGCTTTTCACTTGCTGTTGTTCGCTAGGGTTTTGTTACTATACATTGTGTATTTACCATGTAGAAAACAAGCAAATAAACTCATGACAGGAAGCATGGCACCCATGTGGACACAAACTAGATCTTTAGATCTATGTGGAGTATATTTGAAATGCTCTATTTTTTTATGGTGTTGTGGGGGTTTGTGAGTACTAGAGCTGAATAAACATTATTTTTGTCAGCCTAAGATAGTGCGGTGCTGCACTGCATTACTTCAGCATGCATTTATTATTGTTTTTTCATTGTCTGATTCTTGAAACATGTTTTTATTCTGTTGGGTTCTCCGTTGTTTTATTTTCATGAAAATGTGATTATTAGTCATAGCAAGATTAGCAATGTTTGCTATTAAAAGTATGCAGTAACAGCATAAATTATTCAGTCAGAAGTCTCCACTGAGCAGAAGCCTCGAGCAAGAGCTTATCTGGCATTTAAACATCACTTATGTTGTGTGTAAAAGGCTTTGGTGTTGTGTACGGCCTTGTGCTCAGGCCACCAGGAACAGAGGCAGGAGGAAATAGTTGGCTGGTGGTGAGTTTTACTCACAGAGAGAAGATGAAGTTCTTAATTTTGTTCCTTAAATAAATTATTACTAAAATGTGAACAATGAGTAGATACACTTCATATCAAGCACATTAATATTATACAGCGAATTTGTGGGGGAATTATCCACGTAAGCTCAGTATATTGTGAAGTTTTCAGAAGTGCTGTAACTAGTATGCATTGCATGAATGTTGTGCATTTGCTCAGTAAAAGTGTGGTGCGTTTGTTCAGGTGACAAGTGTAAATTGTTTTGGCTTGTCCCGTTCCTTCACGTTGAGATCTTTTATATATTTATACTTTGTTTAGAAATCGTTAGTGATGTTCTAATGGCTGCCAGCGAGGATGTTTTTCTCATAAATTACCTACTGCATGGTGTACTGTTTTAAAGAAGGCTGCCATAAATACTTTCAGCATGATATATTTTTATATTGGGGGTAGATTAGAGGATAAATTATAAAATGGAAATAAATGATAGTTTGCTAAATTACTTTCTCTGCTTGTATAGAAGATGAAAGAGTAACTTGATAGAAGACAAAGTGCACTAACTAGCTAGAACTTTGGAGTTCATGGAAAGGAGTGCGCGAGGGAAGAACTCTTAATTTCAATCTCCCAAAAATGCTGATGAGTGTTGGGAATTCTATGGTATGACTACTTTCCTGACTGCGAAGAGGAGATCCGAAACCTTATCTGCTTGCTTTCTCTAGAGCTAATACCACAAAAGAACATAGTCTGATAAGATATGAAAAAGCTTCTGAAAAAAACAACCAAAAATACAAGAAAAGTAGTTACTCTTGGAAGCTTGAATTTCAGAACTACCTGCTCTGTTTCCTACATTTCCTACATTTCCTACATTGTTTAGCCGTTTACAAGTTCTGCCATTCCGTTTGGTACCTCTACAAGATAAAGTTAATTGAATTCTCAAACTTGCAATGCTTCACTTGCTTCTATTGCTTTTTTCCCCCAACATACAAAATCAAGATTACAGCAGCAAAAAAATGCTACTAGCAGTGGTAGTGTGAGTGCTGCGGGTGGCTGAGAACCAGAGGGCACCACAGCAGAGCTCACAGGGGAACTGAATGAAGCTGTTCTTGATGGGCAGGAATACTGAGAAATTTGGCTGATACTAATGGATGTTATGACCATTCACTATCTGAGCAAGTCTGGAACTGCGCGTGAACAAATAAAGGCTTGAGAGCCTTGAAATTCTAGAAGCTACCGATTTGGCAGATTCTCAGTTTTTTAATGTTAAAAGTTGCAAGAGGGGAACTAAAGATAAGGGAGCAAGTGGGAACCATCTCAATTCCTCTACATTTACCGTGAAAGTAGTTGGCTGGCACTTTGTTTTTCAAAACAAATGTGCCGGGGATTTGGAAATTTTCCAGTTTTTGTTACTGTGTGTGGATTTATAATGTGCTTCCTCTAGGCTGGAAGAAATCTTGCTAGTTACTTCTTTATCTTTTTATATAAGATTAAGTCAGGAAGTATTTAATTTTTTTAAAACTAGTGACTGAAGTTTGGGGTTCTGGATCTCTTCCGTGAGCAGGTTTGTGGTGCCTTGGCTTTCCCTTCAGTCTCCAAACACACTGTCATGTTGCTTTCTGAGCATGCAACGTTTTCCTATTTCTGTGACAGTCACCGTCACTTTTAGAGCAAGTCTCTCTGGAAACTGCCTCTGTCATGAGGGGCTGAAGAAGCCAACTGTAAATTTTAAAACCAACCAAACAAGCACTGTTAAATGTGGACTCTCGTGCATTCTGTCTTTGTATTTATGACTTAAGTGGAGTTTGGGGACAGAAATCTCTTCAAATCTTTGTTTGTTCTCTCTTCCGCTGTAACAGCGCGGTTGTTTTTGTTTCAGCTTTCCTTTCCAATCTGAGCTGGAAGTGTTTTTGTAATCTCTAAAGGCATGTGGGTACTGGTGCTAATCTTGGCCGAGGGAGCTCTGGCGTGCAAATAACACTGTTCAGTATCTCGTGAAAACTTTCGTTTGGAATCTCTCTCGTGTTTTTTAAGTTATGTGTTTCATCGGAGACTGGAATTACAGTCATGTTTCTGCACTAAACTTTAATAGAGCAATGTGCTTTCTGATAAACTTACTATAGAGAAATAGACAACTTGTAACTGTTAATTTTTAAAAAAATTCATCTACTATTTAAAACCCAAATAGAAATAATGGTCAACCGAGATTAAAAAGATGCTTGAACTGACATACCCATGACTGCAATGTGAGCAAAAGACAGGAAAGCAGTGGGGAACAGCTGAAAATATGCGTTTTCATGATGACATAGTATGTAGATTGCACATGGCAGATACTTACCTTAATGCATGTGGTTTTAATCACGCAACTCTTCTTCCTGAGTGAGGATCAGAACCGGGCAGCTCACAGACAGACAAGTCTTGCACTGGCTCCTGGGCTGTGTGGGAACTCGGGTTTCGTGACTTAACTCATCGTCGTTCTGCTGCAGCTTTTGCCAGCTGCTAACTGATGAAAGAAGGATTATGTGTCTGGAATTAGAGTGAGAAGTGAAACAAGTTTAACAACTTTCCGCAATTCTCCTGTATCCTTGTTCAATCAGCAGAAATGAGTCATCCCGAAGAACTGAATTAAAATGGCTCTAGTCAAGTGCAGTTTAACTGCAGATGGTTGTGATTACAAAAGGCACATACATGTTTGGAGAACACAAGGTTACAGTGTTTGCAAAGAAGTCCCACAAATTGCAGATTAACACTTTAGATAGCTAGATAAAAGTAATCTCATTTGCAAGAGGCCTTGAATTAGCTGTTTTCTAGTAATGTCTTATTGCAGACAGGAAATTATTTTCTTGGAAAGCTAAAGAATATTCGGGATAGTTAGCATAACCTAGCAATTATGGCAGGCTGTTTTAATAAAGCAGATAAATATTTACAAAATAGATAGGTAAGATAAATGTGATTTTGTTTCAAACTTTGCTAGTTTATTTAATGTACTTCTCTGCCCATAAAAGGAGTAGTAGAAGTGAAAATAGTGCGGGGGGAATCCTTTGCACTGGGCCTTGCAGCCTGAGAGCCAGTCCTGTAAAGGGAGCGGGTGAGGGTCCAGCAGGGCATGGGCAGGGGCTCCGCTCAGCCCCTGCAGCCCCAGAGCCAGCCAGGGGTGAGGGCGTGCTGAAACGGTTAAAGCAAGAGCGGCCGCAGACTGCTGGCTGAGGGCTCCTGCACACGAGATGAGCTTTGTAACCAAAGAAAATATGCCCCAGGGGCAAGTACAAGTTTAAACATATGTTTAATCATCATGTCTTACAAAACTTGGTATGGATTGCATTTCCTCATCCTGGATGGGATCGAAAAAATCTGCCTTAAGAGTGAGAGAAAAGCGTTCGGCTTGTGTGCTGGCCCAAGCCTGAATCCCACCAGATGGCAGGACTGGTCAGGAACTGGGACAGGCTGTGTTCCCAGCTGGCTGAGGAACAAGTTGCTGTTGGTGTTGAACCCACTGGTGTCCGTCTGGTTCTGGCTCTTCTCCTTCCCCCGTCCCCACCACCTCCCTGCCCTTCCTGTTCTTCTGGGGCCACATAACCAGATACAAGAAGAGGTGAGAGTTACTGATGCTTGTTTCAAAAGCCATTTTACTGGGTGAAGGCTGCTGCTTGGAGGTAATATTTAGTGGTGGGTTTTTGTTGTTGTGCTGTTTGTTGGGGTTTTTTTTAGGGCCCTTATTTTTTTCTTTTTTTTTGGTGGAAGAAGATCACTCCCTAGGTTCCTGGATAAAGCAGTCTTCTGCACTTTGTACATGTGATTATGTCGTCTCTAGGTCACACTTGAAACGACGTCTGTTGCTATTACATCTCTTGAGACATTTGCTGCGTGCTTCGTTACGACTCCGTTGTATTCCACCTGCTTTTTCACTGTAGTCTCTTTTTTGTTATAGCTGTTAGCCTAGGGAGTCAGAATAAACATTTCTGAAATACCCAATTTGTTCCAATTCAATGTTAAGACCCTTTTATCCAAGTAAAAAGGTAACACCATCTTTAGGCTGCCCTCAGTGGTATTTTGTTTATAAATCTGTGTTAGTGAATAGGCGGGTGATTTGGCTTTTATTCTCTGACATACAGGTAAATGGAATGTTCACAAGGTGTATAAAGAGAGTGAAATATATTTAGTTATAAAGAGCTGAAGAATGTTTAAAAACTGTAATTTTTAGTTACTTTGGTGTAGGAAAGGAGTATGAAAATCTGTCAGTCCACCTGTCATTAAAAGTATTTTCTTCCTTTCTTCCTCGTGGTGCATATTGGTGAAATCTAGAAAAGCTATTTAATAAAAATGAATGTCACTTTGGACTTTCTGTGGCAGTCAGTTGCGTGGCTGGAACCGAGAAGCTGAATCTGCGTAGCTTTGTCTAAAGAGCCAGCCTCTCATTTTGGCATGGTAAGATTTTTTTTTAAATGTTTTCTTTCCCCTCTGGATGCGAGAAGTACCTGGCTGACCGGGTGGTAAATCATACAGGCATAGTGGTTAGGAGTGGATCATATAGACGTAAAGAACTAATACACTGTGGAAGGAGGGCTCAGCATCCCTGACTCATGTTTTGGTCATTTGCAATTTGAGGTCATGATTATAGCGGATGAGAACTTCTCCTTCAGTGCAATCTCACAAATAGAATAAATGAATTTGCATAGTTCAGAACAAAAATGAAATTTTTCATCTGTCTCAGTTGTTTTTTCATGCTGTGGAGCCTCATCTTCTTATTCAGACAGACTGCATCTTGCCACATTTTATTTTCCTTCTCTATTATTTTATGAAAAAAACAGAAAAAATGCATAAATAGTAAAAATTTCTATTTGCAATGTATGAAGCATTTTAACAAACAAAGTAAAGTATTTCCTTCCCTCCCGCATAGTCTATTCCAATAATGGTTAAAATAACTTTTGGCAACAGCAAATTAACAATGATGAGAGAGTTGTAATGTTTTTAGGTTGTCTTAATTCCCTTAATTTCCATTTCTCTACCAAAAATGTTTAACTCTGTCTAAATTAAATATACAATGATGTGATACTTGAATCATAAACAATAAGCACTTACTATATACAGAAGATCTTATGTGTTGTAGTAGAAGAGCTTTTTAACTCTGTGAGTCGGTGAGTTATTCAGTATCCCCCAAACCATCCACCAAAGCTGCTTTAGCACATCACCAGAGTTGATGCACATACGCTGCATTTTGTAGGAAAGCTGCTGTTATTTCAAGATCTCCCTCAGGTGGGTTTGATCTTTAAATACCACGTAATTCTCTTGAGTGAGCTGCCGCAGCAGCGGGCCTGCTTTCCTGGTTGTGTTTGGAGAGGCTGCCGCGTGTGACGTTGGACAGAGGATCCGGGTGGTCCGTACGGAGGATTTCACCAGTGCACGGGAGGTTTGTTCTTTGCGGGTCCCTCTGACCGTACCTCGGGTAAATTACCCCCCAGGGACCCTGGTTCATCCTGGGCAGCTGCTTTTACCACTCACTGCAGTTAAATCTGCCAATGTGTTTCAAAACGCGCCATTTCTGTGATAATTAAAGTTTTCCAGGCCTTTGTAAGAGTTAGGCATCCTATAGGCTTCATTAGAGCTGTATTAGCGCTGTCACCTTTCTGACCATGGCGGGGTTGGACTAGAGACCCGTGAAGGTCCCTTCCAACCCAAACTACTCTGTGATTCTATGATTTTTCTCTTGCTTCTTTAACTGGGGTAGAGGAAGTAGTCCATAAAGGCCAAAGTTGATATTTGATTCAAATCCAATTGCCACAATCTTGTCAGTCTCTCAGGTGGAAGCTGGTGTTTGGCTTGTGGTATTTTACTATTTTTTTCTTTTTATTCTCCTAATAGGTTTTGGTGGTGTTAGGCAGTGTGTGGCTGATGAGCGCTGGCAGCAGCTCTGCTCGGGGCCCGGGGGTTGCGTTCCTCCCCCAGCCGGTACCGTTCCGTGCTCACCCAAGGCCCCGTGCTGAGCGGAGCACACCAGCTTTTGCTGCGTTCCTTTGTAGGTGGAGTATGGTTTAGGCTGATTCAGAAAAAGCAAGAACTCTTAAACCCACTAAACAACTTAAAAACTAAACAAAAAAGCCCTCAGAATTAATTGCAATGAAGTACATAAGTAAATACTTATAAAATGTAGACTAGTGTGAATTTCTGCAACCACTTTGAAACGTCTCCGTTCTCTGCATGGGTGTACATGCACACATGCCTATTTGAAGTGTGCCTGTGACTCTTTTTTTCAATGTAAAAAGAAAATCCCAGTGATCCACCGTTGCCCGCCATCTGTTTCCTGGATGCTTACCCTGCTGCTCTTTCACGTGTTCTTTCCTGGTTCGTGATTCCTTTTCACTAAGACTCCACTACCTGTTCTTATAGACAGTCCGTTATTATTTTATACAATTGTTCGATGTGTAGTACAGTTGAGCTTCTGGTTAATAACCTAATACTAATAATACGGCATTTAAACTTTTTTTCCCCAAATAATAAGTGATTATATGTTTTTAGTTAATTCCCTGACTGTAGAGGGAGCAGGTGACAAAGTTTTCAAGGAAAACAAACATGCTGTTTCTATGGGAACACCTAAACATTGTAGTATTTGGAAACAAAGGATGGAAAACAAAAAGCTGATTTTGAACTTGGTCTTTTCTTTGGGAGTGGGGGGGAAGGCTGGAGAATATGTGCATTGGTTAATTTAACTGCGTTTTCCTGTGGGCCATGGATCTTTCTGTAGCTGAAGTGTTGCAAGAGAGGATGATTTCAGTGTGTATCTTTCCAGCTGAATACATTTGGACAGCTGCAAATCTCTCAGATAGGACAGGTATAACAGCTTTTCTGTAGTGAGGTGCTGTTACATTGCCTTAAAAGCACACAAGGAAATTCCCCAGCTAAATCTGTACATTTGTGTCTTCTGATGCGGAAAAAACCCCCGGGGTAATAGTAATAGCTCATATTAAGGTCATTATGAACAGAAACTCAATAAGAATACATAACTAAAGTAAGATCACTGCAAAGTATTGAAAAATACCTGCAAATGTTTCAGAATATCCACTTATATTTGTTAGTATTAAGAACACAAGTTTTTTTTCCCTGACTTGGAACTTCAGTATCATTGCAAGAAGCATAAATTAAAATTCAGCAAAATTAACGTGATCTGTCAGCAGGACTATGGATATTCTGTTTCCTGCTGTGTTGTCATCTTCTCTGTCGTGCTTTGCGCAGTGGTGAAGGCCAGAACCGGACTGTATTTTATTAATGGTCTTGTGAGTGATGTCTTCTGATTTGAAAACTGGATTCTGAAGGTGGATTTTTAAAAGTGACCTCAATAACTACTATACTGCTGAGTGTGGAGAAGATTTTGTTTCAAATACTCTCTTTTATGGTAGCAAATGACTCCAAAAAGGAGGAGCTCTCAAGTTTTCTTTCTGGGTGTCTCCCCCACCCTACTCCATAGAGAACAGTAGGACAAAGGTGGTTCCACTTTGGAAGCTGCCCAATGTGTTCATGTTCCACAGATTAAAATGCAAGCTCTGTGTTACCAGATTTAAAAAATTGCACTCAAAAAAACAAGGAGGTCTCTTTAGTATACTGTTATAATAATTTTATTGCTGCAATTTCATTAGATACGTTCACATCTGAAACTTTCTGTTGTATTATTTATTACTAAGGCAGAGCTCGGAAGATACGGCAAGTCGTACCCGGGCTGCTCAGACACGTTTCCGTGGCTCTCAGGTCTGTGTGTGTTTAACTGAGAGCAGTAAGTGGAGTCACAGTGAATCACCAACAAATCAGTAAGTGATTGGTGTCCCGGTGCGGACGGGACAGTGATGCTGAGCTTTTCTCTTTTCTGTACCTTTGTAGCCCTTTCTGTCTGGCCATCACATTTCTGTAGTGATGATGTTTTTTTCTTTCTTCCCTGAGATAGCCTTCTTTTTCTGATCTAAGGAACTCTTTAATCTTTCTTCCCTGTGCACTTTATAACAAACCAGAAAACAGTGGGAAATGTCCGACAATCTCCATAGAAATGAAGAAGGAAGCAAGAAGAACAATTAGGATTTAGGAGGCTAAATTAGTTTCTCATTAAACATTGACATTTATTTGCTAATCTGCTGGTTTATTATTCCTGAAATAATAGAATTATAATGACCCCCTCCAACTCTTGCCTTCCAATCTGTCAGAATATGATCTGGTGAAACTTCTGCGATGATCCAGTGCCTGTTCTGTAGCATCTTCCCGATCAGTTATTGTAGGAGATAAAGCTGTCCAAAATTTGTTGGGCATCATATGGTTAATCCAGAGGTTAAATTACAGCTCCTTTCCATGGTCTTTACATTCTGTGATTAAAAATAATTTTCCCTCCCTAATGTTTCTTATTTAATCTGCAGCTCATCTGGCACAAGCCAGTATTTGCCTGGTCACATGTTCTGTAACTTAATGGATTCTTTTGCATTTCATTTCAACAGAGGTTTGAAATGAATCATGAACCTTTCCTTGTTCTGATTTGTATTTCATTATATTTGGAGGATGCTTTAAATACATGTATAATGTGTTCCTGCTCAGCGTTTACAGCTTGGTTTGAAAAAAAAAAAAAAAAAAGATTAAACACAGAAAGAGGGAAATTCAAAGGGCATGTTCTCCCATGTATTACAATGGATAGACTGATGGATGCCTTTCCATTCAGAATCTTTCATATTCTGTTTACTGGAGTAGGAGAGTTGTGAGGAAGTTGAATTCTCCTGCTCTCCCTTGCCATGAGGATTTGTGTGTAAATGTGGGGACACGCAGCGATTTACGGGAAGATCCCGGAGCACAGGGACAGCGGTGACTGCGGTCCAGGTTTGTGTTCTGCGCACCAGGGGGCTGTATTTACCAACACTATGTGAACAGAGGATGGGCGTGTTTTTCTGTGAAGACTATGGGTGATGACTTAGGGAATTTGATGAAAAAATGTTTAATGTTTTATTCCATTTAAGGCATAGTCAAACTTCTCTCGCTTACTGGCATCTGTCCTTTGTTTTGGAGGACTTGATATTGCAATACTTGGTTTCATGGTAGTTTTTTAGTATCTATATCCAGATATTGAAAATATAAGTTCTTCTATTACCTGAACCATTTCTTCTTTTCCTTTTTGGAGGGTTATTCCTGTATGGTTTTGCTCACAGTGTGTATGTAAGACTGGGCCTTTTGGACCAGCAGTGTCCTTTGGGTCTGTGCGCTTTGCAGTTCTCTGCTGTCAGACCCTGAGGTCTCTTTCCCAGCTCCAAAACTGTGAAATGTCCCCTTAGTCTGTACACTGCAGTTTACAAAAACTGTGCCCAGTAACTGTGCGCTCATAAACAGAACAGCGATGTCGCATATTCCACTGTTAATGTGGCAGCTTTGTGCCCCGGGGCAGCTGTCCCTGCGTCCCCGAGGACACTGTCGGTCCGCGCTCACCCTGCTCGTTGTTCGGTGGGTGGGATGGGGTCATGTTCTTCTCCCACCGTGCTCCTTTCAGCAACTGAGCTCTCCCTGCAGAAACACAGAACTGTCACCAAGGGCAGGGAGGAAGGTTGACAAAGGGCTCTAGAACCAACAAAAACTTGTTTTGGAGTCTGAATCTCTGGCATCCTTATTTAAAGGAAACAGTTTTGTGTTATCAAGTTCCACTGAAGATCTTGAGTATTATTTCCTTGCCCATTTCAGCTCAAGCTTTTTTAATCTGTGATCCAAATAACATTCTTTGCTTGGCAACCAATATGTGGCTGTCTCTTTTACCAAGGTGTTTGTAGGTCCCAGGAACTGTCTCATCCATCACAGACAGATCAGAGTTGATTTAGGATTTTGCATCTGCCGGCTGAATGAACGAGGATGGTTGGTAGGCTGGTGAAGCAACGAGCTGTGTCTCCTCTGCGGAAACTGCCAGCCCTTTTCTCAGCCGGAGCTGGCAGGTTAGAAATTGCTCAGGTAAACAGAACTCTGGTGCGCAGAGCACAGTTTGGGATCGGTGTGGACACCCATTGTCTGTCATGGTTCTAAACTTCGTCAAGTGGAGATTTGAACAAACACATAAATTTCCTTGGTTGCCAGTGCTGACTTGTGTAGGAAAATAAGTTCAGCTATCCAACGTACCTGAATTTATTTGAAAGTCAAATATCTGGAATTTCAGGTTCTTTATGCAGTGACTCATACACTTTGAGATTTCTATAAGAATGGAAAGGGTTTTGTGTGAAGCTGTTGTACAGGTGTCATAACACCCACTTTTTATTATGTGTTATTGTCTACTAGATGTAATCTGGTGTGCAAAGATTTACACTCGTGATATCAGAGCATGCCTACAATAATACAGTAATTTAATGCCTTAACATCACTTCAGCAATCAGTTAAATCTCAAATGCACTATAGGGCAAATTTTTGTTTGCTGAGGCTTTTAGTCTCAGTAGAACTCTTTCATTACAAGTGTTCTGCAACCCTGCCCACATTCTAGTAGAGCGAAGATGGGACTTTTGATCAGGTTTCAGCCTTCAAAATACTGTAGTTTTTCTGCATTTTCTTTTCACAGTGCAGTTGGGTTTAGAATTATCATCGTAAAGCGCTTTGTTTACACATCAGACGCAGTGTTGATATATATTTCTTTGTGGTTTAGGTTTAACATTAACTATTTTTAATTTGGTAGTAATTTTAATTTTTTTCTCTTGAGAACCACCACCTGATTTTTATGAACTACGTGAAAAATTATTGCACTTTTTTTTTTGCTGAGTAGGGTGGTTGATTCATAGCACCACTTGAAGAACAGATTTTTTTCCCCTTTCCATAGATTTACTTGAAGAAAAAGTGATGACACATTTTGAGTTTAAAAAAACAACCAACCCCCTCAACTTTTGTCTTTCTGAGTGGGACATAAGGGGGAGTGGGAGCTGGAGGTAATGAAACCATTTACTTTGTGTTTCAAGGGACCCAGGCAGGTCCATGTTGCAGCAAGACCTATGTGTGGTTTGAAGACGGGCTGCTTTCCTCAGGAAATGGCAAATGGCTCTGCTGGCTGTTTCTTGCCCGTAACTTTTCAACCCATTGCCCGGTTTAATTTTTTAAAAGATACAAAAATATCAGAGCAAATAAATTCAAGTTTTAACGTAGTTGTGTACAAGGGCAGGTGAGAGACCCCGTTAGTACCAGTGTTGTGAGGAAGGCTGCCGGAGCGCTGCCGTTCGGTGTCCTGGCAGAGCCTGCCCGCAGCTGCGTTGCTCTGAGCCACCCACGGCCGCTTGGTGGCCAGGGTGTCACAGGGGTGCCGAGGGACAGGGAGTGCCGAGGTGTGGGACACACACGGGTCTGCGCCCACGGGACACCCACCGGCAGCAGCTCTGCCCCGACCTGCAGCTGCTTGGGGGTGTACGTGGGTGGAGATGGGTCCTGCTGGGGCCGGGAGATGGGTCCTGCTGGGGCCGGGAGATGGGATCTGCTGGAGCTGAGATGGGTCCTGCCGGCAGCAGGGTGACACCTCGGCAGTGATGGTGGGTGCTCAGTGCTGTATCTCTGTTCTTCACGTTCTGATTGAGATCAGGAGGTCACATGCCATGCGTAGGATGTGGCTGCTGCTTTGGCTCATTCCGGTGTCACCTTGCTCTCCGGAGTGAGAACGCAGCTCTTTGTAGAGCTCGTGCCCCTAGCGCAGCCCGTGCTGGAGCAGCAGGCTGGCAGGGCTGAGCTGCGGGGTTCCTCACCGCTCTGCCGCTTCCTGGGCGACTGGCTCACAGCCCCACACAGCCGTGCTTCTCAGGCTGAAGCTGTCGGGGCTGGGAGCTCTGCCCGTTAGACAAATAATGCTGTCAATGGATCTCATGGCATCTTTACATCATTAATGTGTTTAATGGAAAAGACCCCACTTCAGTTGGACAGACAATCTTACCTTGAAAGAGATGAGAAAATTTCCTCAACTGGTCTGCAGCAAAATCCCGTTTCCTGTCTGATCCACTGGTCTCACTTGACATGTTAATGTGCTTTTTTTTCCCCCCAGGAATTGTATTGATTTGGAAAGAAAAAAAAAAGCACAAAGGGTGTGTAGTCATCCATATAAATAAATATTATTTTTCATATGTATTTCTGAAAAAACTGCCTCGAAATCTCTCCTACCCATAAATGCACTTTTTAATGAATGTACACTTTCAGAGTCATCGCGGGGTATAATGTTATTTTTTAATTGTAGGATTCTGTACTTGTAACTCAGTTATTTTATCAGAGTTTTCTGTATGCTCCTGTAAAACAGTCTTGGGCTGAAATGACTGTGATGTAGTTAATGTATTTATATTGAGGAGACTAGAAAACATAACTCGTTGCTGGCAGAAGTAAAGATAAGTGTGCATTTTCTGTCCTGAGATGATATTTTGGATGGAGCTTTAATGGGCCGAGAGTTTCAGCAGGTTTTACTCCACCCCACTCGGGGGTTTCTATAGTAATTCCTATGGCAACACTGATGCAGAAAATGTTCCCCCAGGAATCCAGCTGTGAGTAATAACTAACAACTGAGAACGTTTTGCTTTTGCATCTCAGGTTAAATATCCCTTCAGAAATTATGGAAATAGTGAAAGTGTGGGGTTTATGCTTAATAGGAAGTAATTCTACTACATAAAAATGCGGTATGATGAAAGGAGGGTTTGGTTTCAGAGTACATACACCTTTGAATATATTGCTGAAGTATCATCCTCAGACCAACGAAGAATGGTAGAAACATCAGGTGGAAAATTCAGCACCGTCTTCAAATGTTTCATGTTGTGAAGAAACTTCAAATGCCAAATACGTAGTACAAAATCTTCTGCTCAGAAACTATAGTTTAGCTTTTATTAACAGTATTATTCATTATGTAAGCGGATTTGCAGAATTCTGGAAGCTGAAGCTGTCCCGAAGGCCTTCTGCCCTCGCAGCGCCGGGATCCGGATCGCAGGAGTCAGATGGCAGATGCAGCGTTTGTTGACTTCAGTGCCTATTTTTAAATCGCTTTCCAAAACTTCCGATTTTTGCAGGAATACATTTGCCAGTGTTTGTATTGAACAGCATATCCTGATGTCAGAGGATGCAATATTTATTGAAACTGGTTGTTGTCAAATGTAGCTCTCCGTGTACTGTAAACTGGCCTTTGTGCATATAGTTGTCTGGTTTGTGTTTATTTCACGTTCTTCCAGAACAAAGGGGAAGCTGGTCTGGTGTTTATCATATGAATAAACTTTTAAACTTGAAAGCATTTTAGGGCTTGATTTGGTAGCTTGGAGTAAGACAGAATGCTTATGGAGCTCCGGGGATTTGTGGCCATGATGAAGAGTCCTAATAAGTTATGTTGAACAAGGGAATCTAAAGTAATCAATATTGAAAGGACACTGCTCATTCTTTTCAAGATCTAAAAAAATATTGTTAAAGCTTAATAAGAAAATTGTGAAGATCCCTTTGTTAAATCTGGGGAGAAAAAAAGTTTTCTAAGCTCAGGGGGCTGATGGTTACTCCTATGGTTATTTATTCAATTTATGGAATGAAGATGAAAAAGAGGTGAAATCCCTCTTTGTTGTGTTTGGGTTCCTGCAGTGTACGATCTGCTAATAAAGTAAGTGGAATTCTTGCAAGGGAATATGTCTTTGTGAATCTAAAAGGTGCATAGTTTGATCTTAATGTCTTGTGTGTATATATATATTGCTTTAAACTTTGATTCAGGGCCTCTTACAGTTCATTTTGGTGCACAAAACGTAACTGAGTTCAAAAAATTAAATACACTGGTAGATTGTTAAAGAAAACTGTTTTGGGTACATAACTACTAAAAATATTTACTTGTCTACAGAAGTTTCAGTTAGCTATGCTTAACAAAATATTTAAGATATGTGTTTACCTATCCAACCAACTGGAAGTGTTATCTCCCAGGCTTCATTTTCCCCTAAAGGAAAAAAGGAGGTTTCATTGGGTGCTTATCTTTAAAGTATCATCCAAAGGGAAAAACAAAAATCCCAAGGTTCTTTAACTTTCTAAATAACTAACTTTAGAAACAGGAAAAGGTGTTTTGAAAAAGTTGAAGATTTTCCCTCAGACTTGATATAATATTGCAACTCATTGCCATGAAAGGTTTTGTTATTGATAAGTTGATGGATTCCTGACTTGATTCACTTCTTAACACTCCATTCTTTATTTAATGGAAAATGCTGCCCGTGTGGGAGCAGCTCTGTGACCCATGTTTTAGTTAAGCTGTTGTATTATAAAATACTTGTTTGTGTCTCGAGCAGAGCCCCGGTCTCGTGCAGAATTAAACCTTTGGTCAGATTTTTATGCGCAGGTTACTGACCTATATGTGAAAAAGTAGCTCAATGGGATTTGCCGCATCGGCCTGCGATGCCTTGGGCACGGCGAGGGCAGGACTAGCGGAGACATGAACTGGTGCGCTGTAATTACCGACCCTGGGAGGGGTGGTCGCTGCACGCTGAGGGTGTCAGGCTTGGCCAGGTAAACCACTCTGGATTTTTTCTGTGTGTAATTCAGTATCACAAATATCCCCGTGTGTTAAAATAATGTGATTTCATGTATGGTGTATCAGTGCACGCTTTTGATAAGTTGAGCGGATGACATGACGAAGAACAGTTCTGAACAGTGAGGACTATTTATTATTTAACCAAATCTTTATAAAATCTTCACAGCTGTAGTAACAACCTTTATTTTTGCCAATTGAAAAGAATTTTTACTTAGTACAGCTTGTCTCTAAGAGGTTCGAGCTTTCCTTTTATCATCTCAGTGAGTATTCATGTAGATTCGTGAAATGCGCTTTTATCTTCCAACAGATGCGGCAGCTGAGTATTTTAAACCAAACACACACAGCTTGGATATTCACATCCAGAAAAATACTCCTGTAGTCAGTGGTTCTGTGTGCAGGAAGACTGCAGGAGCAGCTGGAGATGTAACAGTTAACGGGAGCTTAATACCAACTGCCAGAAATCGTCCACTTTCCCCTACACTCATCCTAGTTAAAATAGAGCTCCAGTGTAATTCTTAAAAACTGGGAAAATAAATATATGAACAGCATTAAAATAGCAAAGAAAAAAAGCCCAAATGTAAGTTTAAACATGAGATTTTTTTTTGACAAGTGACCGGAGCGCAGCTCTATAGAAATAACATGGTACTTTTTTGGAAAATCTGACTCTGGTTCTAGTGTGATATCATCTATGAATAAGAAGGGTACAAAGCACTGTTAGGACAATTGATAATCTGTGTAACTTGCTCTCATTAATCATATTTTTCTCTTTCCATAATGCAGTTAAGAGTTCCAGTGAGGCATTTGGGTTAAAAATTCGGTTTTGTTGTATTTTAACTCGGAAAGCTGTAGTAGGAGGATTTATTATGCTTAAGTCTGTGATGTGTGCTGCCTTGTGCTTTTTAATTACTTTATCAATGCACTCAAATATTGATATTCGTTCTGGTTGGCTGGCTGGTAGAGTGAAAAATTGAGAAGATTTACATCTCAGCCTTTGATGTTGCAAAAATGACTCGGTTGTCATGATTCCAGTTTATTCTTTGCAGTATGTTGGCACCTGTCTATTGTGATCACAACTCTATGACGTGTTTTAGTGCGTGTAGTAAGAAAAATGTCTGTACACCAAAACAGAGAAGACAGAAGAAAGACAGAACTGCTGCTGTCCTGACTGCACAAAGCAGGGGCTGGGACGTGGTGTGTTGGGGTCCCTCGGGAGCTGCAAGATCCTTCATGTGTTAGTCCAGGGCTGTAACTGCAAACCGCCCCTCCTGTTGTTGTTGGATGGGGAGGTTTGACAGGGAGCCACATCATCTGCTCTTTTTTAACCAAGTTTTTGCATTCCTGTTATTATTCGTGATCCCTTCTGTAATCTATATAATTGCATGGTTGGAGTTGAAGTGTGTTCAGCACTTAGGTCGCACCGCCAAACTATTTGTTGGTCCGGTCAGCTTCAACAGGTCAGTCAGGCTTTGATCTGACTTGATGTGTCAAATCTCAGCTATGTTTGCCTACCTTTGTAGAGTGGTTTGAGATCTTGCTGGTGAAAAACACTCATTAGAGTAAAGTGGAGAATGTTATGGTTACTTTCCAAAAATAATTGTACAGTGATAATTATAGGGTAGGAGAAAGGCTTTGGAATGAGTAAAAACTGGAGTCAGCTGCTTTAGTTTTTAGCGTCACTCAGAGGTATGGCCGGCTTGCTTCGCGCTGGGGCTTTCGTTGCTGTTGGGATGAAAGGCTCCCGCGTGTCCCCGTGTAGTCCTGCTGGCAGGCGGCCCCGTCCCGCGTCACCCCACGGAATGACAGCCCCACAGCGCCGCGCCGGCCAGGCAGCACTGGCTCTGCGCCTTCAGAATCAGCACGAGCAGCAAGGTGTTGTGAGACATCGGGTCCGTGCGTCTCGTGAGGCTGCCATGGCCCTTGGCTCTCCATCTGAACCAAACCGCTTATCTGAACTGCAGACAGACACCTGTCACAAGTGCTGCCAGGGGGGGCCAAGGTGTGTTAGTACTTGAAGCCTGTGGTTTAATTTTCTCACTCCATTGTCACTCTGTTATTGATATGGAAGATACGACAGCTGAAAATGTAAACGCTTTTCCTTGTCTCATCTTGCAGGCCGAAGCAGCAGCAGCAGCAGAACAATTTTTCCTTGTTTCCTTCTACCAAGGGCTGGAATTTCAGAGGGGTAAGTTTGGTATTGTTTTGTTTATGCTCTGTAACATTCCCTCCTGCTTCATTTTGTTGCAGTGTAACTGTCATTAAAACATGATCTGCGCATACTAAAATTATGGAAAAACTACTATCAAATGGGACTTTTGATTTTGTGACCTCCTAAAAGGCTTTCTAAAAAATCAGCTTTTGTTTATGTGATTGGCTGATTTATTATGAGGGGTACGGGAGATAATTTAATGTAAGTAGGTTCATGTACAGTGTGATTTAAAAATGAAAACAAGTGTTTTCATATCTGAAAATCGATCAGCAGACCTGAACTGATATGTACTGGTTTTTAAGTGCTCATTTAATACAGATATTTGGAAAGTTTCGTGAAAAAGTAAAGCAAGCGAGACTGAGAACCTTCATATTTGCTGGTGGTATCAGAAGCTTTTCATGTCTGCTTCAGGTTCCAGAGATGGACTTCTTACACAAATGAATTCTTTCCAAGGGTTGTGTTGTCCCCTGTGACCTGCAAAGCCATTGATGCCCTTTGTTGAAGAATGTGCCGTGGTGCTGGTGTTCAGAAGGCACCGGGGTGTGTGCCGTGTGGCATGGGCTGCAGTCTAGGAGGAGGTGTCACTGAGTCAGTGTCACTGAGTCATGGTGTTACCGCAACCTGTAGGTCAAAGGAAGGTCTTTTCTGCCTTACAGACTTCATTTGGTTTAATGAACAGTAGATTTCCATTACCTGTCACGCAGACTGACTTCCACTGAATCCAAAGAGTTCAGTTTCATATTCAGGAGGGCATATAAATGTGTTTCCTCTGAGCTTCTTCCAACAAAAGGTGTAAGTTAAAAGACATTACTGAAATGCTTTGCTGAAAGGGTAAACGGCATCGATGGGTTCACTGGTCTGTGTTGGTCATAATATGGTAAACTTCATTAAAACGAAAAATACTTTTCACGATATCTGATACTGACTCTTGCATTCTAATTTGATATTATAAATAGAGCATCCACTATTGTTTACTGTGAGCTTTTATTTTCACCATCTATTTCTTACATTGCACCACAAAGCTGTCAGCATTGCCGAGGATGCAAGGAAAATACCAACAACGTCTGGTCTGCAGATAAGTTATACATTTCAGAGCCAGTTTAAACGTAAAATTGACTCTAGTATTTCTCCAGATTCTCAACTATGCTGGAGAATAAACCGAGGAAGAATGTTGTAGGTATGAAAATAGTAGGAAGGGTGTTGTAGGTTTGAGTTGTTGAGAGCAGCAGCTCGGTGGAGTGCGGGTCTGCTGTTGGCACGAGTGGCGGCATCAAGTCAGCGGTCCAGGCTGCACGGGGCTGATACAGGATGAACGGAGAACCTGGGGAGTAAGAGACTTTGAAATCAGGAGGAGAAATCTAGAACCTGAACGGAGATAGGAATAGGTTGTATTTATAGGCTGATCAGAGAAAATAGGCAGTGGATGGAGGATCTTCAGACTGTATCTGTGGAAATGACCATCTGTGGGAGTTGTCTGCCAGCTTATTTTTAAGGAACTTATGGGACACTAGCACAGGTGTCAAGTTCTATAATTGTAATATTTCATAGAAAGCATAGTGCCAGGCTTGAGTATTACAAACAAAGCTCTGGAGCTGACTTATTCATAGCATAGATGTTTAAAAACTCATAACTATTTGTATATTAGAGACTATAATACAGGATCATTCCAACAGTTGCAAAAAATGAGAATGTGGTTAAGCACCAAATTGCCATGTCCAGTTGCAAATTGCATCTGTCTGTTCTCACTTTGCAGTCAGTTGGCTGCTGTTCAATGTCTCTGCTGCTGAAGTGGGTGTGTTAAAGCATCCTTGAACATGCACCCACGGAAACCTCCCACTGAGGTCAGGTCGCCCGGGTGCCAACCATTTACCAGAATCTCGCTGCTCTTCTTTTTCCTCACCTTGCTTAAACTGATTTTATCAGAAGATTTTTTCCATGTTGAGCAGCTATTTTGAGCCCCATGGTTAGAGATCGTATTTCATTTTCTCAATGGGAATTTCCATGTCAAGATGATCTGATTTGTGTGTTTCTACCAATGCTGTCACTTTTAGATAATAGCAGTCCCGCTGTTCATGTGATGCCACTTCAGATGGCTCTGAAGAAACTGCCAGACAATCAAAGGAAAAGCAATTACCTGGTTAATGAAGAATACTGGGGCTGTAGGCGTAACCGAAGAGGATGCTGGTTTTGTCTCTGCTTGTCACTGATATTTCTCTCTACTGTTCCACCAAGAGCATCATTTCCTGCACACTTTAAACGAGCATCTGAACCATTATGATGGTTTCTCTACTTTTCTTTCCCCTATGCACCAAATTTGGCTGAAGAACTTCGGTGCTAAAAATAAAATAGTGAAATCTAACCCAACATTTTCTACTTGAAATATTCTGAGGGCGTCTGGTGTGCAGTTGCTTGAAGACTGAAAATAATTTACTGCAACTGGGCTTCTTCCTATTTCCTCCTTTTTGTTTCATTTTTAGTTTTGCAGAAGCTTTTACTGAGCCGCAGATGAGGTCACCTGTGGGGAAGGCTCATCTCGTTTATGAGAAACCTCACAGAAAAACGTGCTAAACATGCTGGAAGGGCAGTTTTAGGTGTGGAAGTGCTTTCTTTGCTAGTCCACTGCAAGTGGGTTTGTGGGGAACACAGTGTTTCGTGCCAGCTGGGAAGAACTCCATGCTTTTCAGGTGGTCTTTACAAACCAGTACGTTTATTTTGTGCGGGCTGGCAGATTGCGGTTATTCCCTTTGGGGTGCGTAAATGCAAACAAGATAGAAGTTGCTAAGAGAGAAGTTCTTGCCTAGCTTTAACTTGATGATTAATTACATAAATTCCATCATTACATGGAGCCGCAGAAAGCCTCTCTTTCCCTTTTCTGGATCCTGGCTGGTTTTATGTTATGTCTGTATCACCGATTCTCATTTGCTTAAGCAATGATGTTGCCTGTAACAGACACTTACTACAAGTGGTGTCAGGTCTTCATTCATGCTTGTTGGAGCAGAATTGTGCACCAATGTCTCTAGATCAAATGTGCTTAAATATGATTATCTCACAGGGCAATGAATGTGATTTTAAAACACAAATTATCATATACATCAAAAAGCGCATGTGGTTTTCTGTTAATGTGTCTGCATTTTGTAGGCACAATTTAAACAGCTTCCTCAGTAGACAGAAAAAAGAGCATACTTTGCTTCATTGAATGTGTAGCTGTGAGTGGATTAATTATACCTATTATGGCTTAAATGTCAGAAACGAGTTTGTTGGTGTGTCATAGGGAGATTCCTCGCCAGGAGGGATCCCCTGCCCCCTGCTTCATCTGTGGGTGGAGTTTGAAATGCTTTAGCTTATTATTGGTTTTGGTTTTGAACAAACCAGTGGAACTGTTGTTGATGAGTCACAGGACTAATTTCCCTTGGAACAGCAAGGTTTATGTTGGCAAACAAACAGAGATGCTATCAGAAATTCATTGTGTGGCATTTGCGTAACTGGAGAGCAGGCAGTTCCATCTGCACTTCCAAAACACGCACCAAAAGTGTTGGAGTCCTAATGTATACACTGAGTTTTAAAAGAACTCAGTGCGACCAGTTAGGCAATTCTGAAGAATTCAGGGCTGTATTATTCCAAAGTGATGCGCTGACTCAGCGTGGTTTGATTACCATGATAATTTCTGTCCACAATGTGTGATGTCAGGTTAGTTACGTCAGAACGGTTTATCTGAAATTCCAGCAAAACACAACTTGTTGATCTGTTAGGTCTGTGACAAATGCCTGTATCTTTCTGTCGGGTCAGTGGGCAGTGTAAATTACAAGGTTGTTCACACACAGCAGTACTTGAACGTGTGCTGGAGAGACGTCTGTGAGTTACTTAGAAAAGGGTTATTTATAAAAGGATTATTTATAAATGAGTTCTTTATAAACGAGTTATTTTTACAGGCTGGCCTTTAGACTTCGGGAGGTTTCTCGGAGTTTGGGAGTCAGGTAGGAAACCTGTGAATGTTTCATGAGCCGTTGCCGCTCGTGCTGTCTCGAGAGTGCCGTCATGCGTAGGAGTTTGCAATGTTTTCATTAATTCAGTAGCTGTTTTATTAAACTTTCACAGCTTTTACATCTAAAATCGTCTATGAGTTAAGTACAGAGCCATTAAACCTGCCCAGTAGTTTGCAGGGCTACTTTGCAGTTAATTACATGCTAGTTGTATAAAACACACTTCAGTTTATATGTTTCTTGGGACAACAATTTTGAGGCATGTGTGTAGAGCACTTGGCCGTTGCATTCTTGAACTGAAGAAACTGTCCCACGCTTTTACGTCTGCAAGACTTTTCCGTCATTATTTGTATTGCAAAGGGTAGGTATTCTGTTTATTAAATCTCAGTTATTCATTTAATATTTTGAGTATTTCTGATAATGAAAATACTGTAGTATCCCCTATTTGGAAGAATTTCTTATAATTTCATGTTATCTTTTCATAGGATAGATAGTTTCTTGAAAAATACTTTCTGCGGTCATTCTGTTAACATTGTAGGGCTTTATTTTATGGATCTTTGCAAGTGCTTTGTAACAAGTTTATTTTTGTTGCGGGTGGGGTTTGTTATTTCTAGTAGAAATCTTCAGTATATGCTATAAACCCACCACACCAGCTATTTTGCACACAGAGTCCTGAGCTGGAGCGCCCTGCGATGGAGCAGCCGGGTCCAGTTGTGGTTCTCGGAGGCTGTTTGATGTTCTGTTCTAGCGCAGGTTTCCTGTCTTTAATCGTAGGTTGGGTGGTACCTTGTACTCCTGCTGTCATTTACTGTTCTTTTCTTTGTTCAACAGCACATGAACTCGACCCCCTTCAATTTAACTCCAACCAAACTCTTTGTATTTGTTTCCCCCCACCAGTGGCTGCTCTTTGAGAACACGTGATGTGAAATTACTATTTCCTATGACTTTGTTTCAGAAACCTGTAATGGTGAGCGGGGTGATGCTGTTGTCCAGCTGAACGTGATGCCACTTGGTCTGAGAAACCAACATTTTGGAAACAATTTTGAACTACATAGTGGTCTTTGCTTAATGCTACACTATTTGAGATTAGCAATTCTATTTTAAAATGACTAGTGGACGTGAATGGTCGTACTCATGGACTTTATTGCTTTTTTGTTTTTACTAGTCACGATGCTTGCAGTAGAACTTGCTGTTATTACAACCTGTTACAAAGAGATTTTATTAACATCACTCTTTACTTTTTTACCAAATTATTGCAATGGTCTGCTGTGTAATTTCTTAATGCTCATACTGTAAAAACTCACTGGTCAGCCAAAGCTGATCACAGAAGTTTCCAATTTGGCAGTGCTATTTTAGACAGTACCATTTAAAACTACAGAGTGAGCTTTAAATGAAAAGTAAATAAAAGGGCTACGCATTTGGACAAGGTTGCAAAAGCATCATTTGCAGAAGCAGTTGGGAAATTCTCTGGGCTGCCCTCGAGGGTTTATCCCAACAGCTGCCTCCGCATCCCCGGTTCCACGGTTCTGGTGGAGGTTGTCGAGTTGTGGCAGAGAGCTGAACAAAACCTGTTAGAGACCAAGGGCGAAGGAAAGGCTTCTGAAAGAGCTTCTAAACAGTCCTGAGGAGGCGCTGGAAAAAGAAAAGCGAATTCCAATTCCCTCTGACGTTTTCAATTGGAAGAAGCATTCTGAGTGGTTTGGTGCTCTGTATGAGGACGGCTGTTCGTGCCAAACGTCACAGTGCTTTCACAGCCAGCTGCATCTTGGAACGAGTCCTAATTATTTTTGAACTAAAAATAAGAATGAGATTCTTCTTGAAAACTAATGCTATTCTCTGTGGTTAGAAAAGCACTTGGCAATTAAAGATTATGGCCATCTTTTAAAATCTGATACAAAGGCATAATAAGAGCAATATGATGGTGTCTTTTATTTATAGCAGCCTGGAACCAAATCTTGTTATTACAGTAGCAACGGAAAAACAAGGTCTCCACTTCGTGAACTTTTTGCATGATTATTACTTGAGTCTTAAACCAAAAAGTCTCTTTGGAATAGTAGTAGGAATGTATTTAGTCTTCTGATATGACTAAGTGTCTAAAACCGAGAATGTATACAAATGTATAGAAAATATGTTAAAAGGTGAGCACTCAAGAGACTTTTTGCTTTGTATTTGCAGTGTGCGTGCACAGCATCCGAAAAGTTCCAGGATTTTACTTTTCCCTTTATTTGCACTGGCTCTTTACATTGGAATCCACATGTGCTTTAAAAAGGAACAAAATCCCACCTGTCTCTCAATAGATCCTTTTTACTAGTTTCTAAGAAAAAGCTTTATTGCCCAAAATAGTTAATTTGGTTTGTGATGCAGGGCAGATGGAGCAAAGCCATTCGAGATCACTCCTTTCACTTGCCATACAAAGCTCTCTGTTTCAGACACTTGTGGTGATTATGGATTCCATTTTTCAGCATCAATATCCTGCATCGTTTTCCAGCTACCTTTGGCTAAGGGAAGTTGAGATCTATGTATGTGTAGATTTTGAAGAGAGCAGCTCAAATGCACATTGCCACTGGTATATATGAATCATGTGCAAATACGAATTTTCATATCGTGTGTGGGAAGTTATGTATTTTGAGAACTTGCAGATGAGCAGTTCATGAAACTGAGTTTTTCTTGCCTTGAAGTAATAGGACTTGGATCTGATGGCTAAATGAGGCAATTCGCTGAGTGTATATTAAAGGAGAATATGTCCTAGGAAGTGCCAGTGACCAAACTGGAAATTTGAGAGACACCACTGAAAACTCCCATTACTAGAAGGTCAGTCTCTATCAGTTGTTCTTGTCCAAAGAATGATTTGCAAATGCAAATAAAGAGCTCTCAAGGCAGCTTTATCTTTTGCAGTCTGAACTAGGAGTCTGGAACCTAATCCTGGGGGTTTATCAACTTCAGGCGATACCAGTGTGTGTGTGTCCGGGGAGCCCTGGCGGGAGGGGATCCGCCGTTACGGAACTGCAAGCGGGCTGGGAAGTCTTATGTCGTTGAGGCAGCAACAGTGTTTTATCTTTATAAGGCAGCAAGAACTTGAATGCTTTCTTGATGCTTAAAGTATAAAATTTTCCAACTCCACTGAAATGAAGATTCACCGGATTTCACAGGATGCAGTTGATAAAGACTGACTTCTCTAGATTGGTGAAGAATCAGCAAGAATGGAGTTTATTTCTTCAGTTACATTGAACTGCCAGGGATAAAATAGAACTTTGCACTTCCTTGACGTGTCCTCACATGCAAAATTTGGGCGCTCTGTCCAGCTCATCTTTGGGCCTTGTTTCTGGGCTGATTCTAAAATGTTCTGTGCCGAGTCTTTGCTATTATGTCTCTGTTGATTTAAGAACTCTCGCTTAGCAGATCCCTCAACTTCTGAAATACTGAAAGTTTTCTGTGAACTAGATGTTGGATAGTGTCTAGCAGCTGTTTTGTTTTCTGGGGCAGCTCCATGTGGCAATAGTTGTCAAAAAGCCTGACAAGTGCCCAGGTAGGACATGGACTGTGCTTCAGTTACCGAGTGCCAAAGACCTACTTAATTACTTTAAAAACACATTAATGATATCTTTACCACACTGGTGCTGTTCTCTTGTTAGCAATTTTAAAAACACTTTTGCCTGCTTCAAATATTGTTCAAAGCAGTCTGAGGAAAAAACCCAGCAGAGATAGAGACAACAGTCCATGTCGCTCAGCTTGTGGCACTTGGGGCAGCGTGACAGGAAGCGAGAGCAGCGGTGGCTGCGCGGGGAGGAGTCCTGCCCCAAGCTGGAGGGGCTGGGACGCGGCCGGAGGAGACTCGTCACTGCCATAGCACAGGGTCGGAAACCTCCCAAAATCCGAGTACAATTCAAAAGTACCTCATGGTGTGGTGTTGCTTTTTTGTGCACCATCAGGTAAGTGGGATTTAAAATTGGGTGTTAATGAAACCAAAATGTTGCTTAGCAGGAATGTTTCGTTCTGTAGGGAAAGAAATTTATTAGAAGTTTAGATAATATATGCTGATATTCTCAATCGGATGGATGACAGTTTATTTTTCTCTATGTATTGGTAGTTTATTGCTGCAGGATAGTGGTTTTATGGTTTTGGTTTTGCCTTTTTATCATACATGTGTAAACATCTCTGCCTCCTAGTGTGAAAATGAGGGTTTGGGCTGGTGCTGGGGTTTGTGTGGGAGCATTTATAGCTATGTGCATAGGTCTGTCCACTGTCAGGGAGCTGTACGGGTCCTGTCCACAGTGGGTTTGCAGCACATCACGAGTCTGCTCTGCAGCAAATGTCTGGGGTGTCACCTGGAACCGGGGGCAGTTTTAGACATTAAACCTTGGAAGGATGTGGACAGAAATACAGCAAGCTTGAGAATAACTGTAGAAAATACAACCTATGAAGAATGATGAAGAGATTTAGCACGTGTTGTGTGTAGGAAAGTAAGACTTGGTATGAAGTACAAGTGTGCGTTTGGCGCTGGGTGTGGGAACAGTGGGGAAGTTGGTTCTTGTTCTGTTTGCCAAGGGTAGCACAGTGAGTGGGTTTATTTCATAGCAAGGGAGGTTTGGGTCAAATCTTTCTGGGTGAAACACTTCCTGATCATAACTAAGCAGTAGAACAGAGTATACAATTATATTATGAAATCTGTCACTTCAGACTCTTCAGCGTAGTTTAGAAAGAGCTGCATCGTGCACATGGACCTGTTCTACATATCGCAATGGTTACCATTTAATACCTGATGGCTCTTAATGCCGTGTGTGAGATGTTGGTTTGGGGCTGTTAATATGTGAAGAGTAGCACATCAGGGTCACAAATGCAGAAATCTGATCTCTGACTCTGCAGATCTAGTCCCAGTTTCCAGCATCCTTCCATGAGGTGGAAACTAGAAAGCTTCCTCTTATTGAAGAAGCAGCGTTATTTCAAAGTATTTGTGTATATGTTGAATAAAACCATACTTTGAAGTTCTTAGAAACACGTGATAAAGGTGGGGGCCTGTGGTGTGAGGCAGGCAAGTCAGGGACGTGTTCAGGGGCCTGTATGCTCTTCCATTTGCTGTGGCTTAAGTATACTGAAGCTTAAGACTGGATTGTTAATTGGGATATATTTTTTTAACACTCCCTGTGACAATTTTCAGTAGTGAGATGGTCTGTGAGAAATTCGTTGCACAGAATTTTTTAAGATGTTATCGGGAATGCTTAATGTTTGTGAGAGGTAAATCAAAATTGCAACAGGCTCAGGAAGTTTAAGACTGCAAGAGAAATGGAGAGCTGCTCGGCTGGTGGAAGTTGGTTTAATAGATGTTATGCATTTGAATTATCAGTTTTTATGAAATATCTTAAGAAGACTGCCGTACTGTTAAATCGGTGTAGTCTTTTTGGATGTACTTGAGATGCGTATTTGCTGTGGGTCTGTATTTTAGATATAATTCACTAGAAAATACTGTAATTTTAGTAAAAGTATTGTCTTTATCTGCAGAAAAATCCATTTTTGGGTGCAGCCATTTTATCTGTTCTAGGTGACGCTGAAGAGCACTTGAGGCTTTAGATCAAAAGGCATATGCAGGAACCTGTCTGTGGTTTTAAAGGCAGAACAGCATAATGGTGCCGATTGTAGGAGGCTTGGGGAAGTGTATGAGAACAGTAAGGGCCGGCTGCAGTTGATGTGAACATAAGCTGATTGAATGCCCTGGGGAGACCTAGTTTATGGAAATGGTTTCATTCTGCTGTGTGTGGTTCTGGTGCTGTGTACAGCATCAGCAATCCAAGCTCTCTTTTACTGTGAGCAGCTCTCTTGGGTTCGTAGGGTGGTTTGGGTTGAAGGGACATGGAAATCACCCAGTGCCCCCCCTGCCATGACAGGGACATCTCCACCAGCTCAGGTTGCTCAGAGCCCCGTCCAGCCTGGCCTGGGATGTCTCCAGGGATGGTTCAGCCACCACCTCTCTGGGAACCTGGGCCAGGCTCTCACCACTCTCATTGCTAAGAATTTCTTCCTTATATTTCATCTAAATCTCACCTCTTTCAGTTTAAAGCCATCACCCCTTGTCCTGTCCCTACCTACCCTTGTAAAAAGTCCCTCTCCAGCTGTCACAGAATCCAGACTGGTTGGGCTTGAAGGGACCTCTGGAGATCCCCCAGCCCAGCCCTGCTCACAGAGTCACCGAGCAGATCACACAGGGTCGTGTCCAGGCGGGTTTGAATGTCTCAGAGAAGGAGACTCCACAACCTCTCTGGGCAGCCTGGGCCAGGCTCTGGCACCTCAAAGGAGAGAGTAAATCTTGTATAATAGGTCCCCTTTGGGTACTGGAGGCTGCGAGGTCTCCCGGAGCCTTCTCTTCTCCAGGCGGAACACCCCACCTCTCTCAGCCTGACATTCTTAAAAAAAAACCCCAAACAAGAAACCCCCCAAACCTTAAAAAGAAAAATAAGATGTCATTTGAATAAATCTGCTTTTCAAGCGAGGAGATTTCATTGTGGTTTTTGTTCCAAAAAAGGAAGTTATACCTCTTACATATGCAGATGTAGCAGTTTTGGGCCCAGAACGGTGGTCACAGCTGAGATTGAATGGCCAGCCGCAGCCGTACAGGTTGTCACAGCCCGGGCAGAGGAATTCCCCAGGCCCACAGTGCAGAAAACCTTTAAGGGTAGAGTTAGCACATTAAAATAGCCTAACTTGAATTATTCTTGCTTTTACAACTAGGCCTATAGTAAACTCGCTCAACACAAACAGAAGGCTGGGAACTGCCGCTTCGTCACGTCAGCCCAAGGCAAAGGAACGCGGGGAGCGCTTGCACACTCAGTGATTATATTGCTCACGACCACAAAGAACTGGATCTGACAGACCCCAGCTGAAAAGTGTTTGTGAGAAGAACAGAAAATGAATCTAAATAGTGTATAGACTCTTTTAAATTGCATCTTAGGTTTTATTTATATGGGCAGTGAATTTAGAATTCTTAGATATTGACTCTAAGTGTTAATTGAAAGCATAATATATATAGCAGTCTTCAAGTTCTGACTGAGAAAGGATCATATAATAAAGATTGCTGTTCATTTATGTATAAAAGAACTCCTATGGAGAAAGAAATAAAAGTATCTAACTTACTTATCTGAATTTGATTCAGACTTTATAGTAAACTGTGAAAAAGTTTGAGCATGTTTAACTCTCTGCTAGATTATTCTCCCCATCTTCTGAAAAAGGGAAGGAAGAAGGTTAAATAAAGACAGAATAAATAGGAGTCCTCAAACAAAGCTCTGCTGATCCTTGTCCGTGCGGCATCCCGTACATGCACACCCATTTCCTGTTGTTCATGTTAAACATCTCGAATGTAGCTTTCATTTCAGTGTTCATTTCAGTGTTCATTTTATATTAATGTTGACCGGAAAATCTCCAATCCATCCCGATAAGCACTGTACAAATAAAGCTTGTTCCCTGTGCTCGGAGAAGAGTGAAGGGAGCTGCTGTGTCTGGCAGAGGTGGGGGGGACCCCTACCCAGTGCCCATGCCCGCGTGTCAGCGGCAAAGCCGCCAGTGCCACCCGTCACCTCCCCCCGTTGCAGCCTCGGCTGCTGCGTTGGAACAGACCCAGGGCAGAAACGGGTTTTGCATTTGTTTGGTTTGCTTGGGACATCAAGAACAAACAAGTTCTGTGCCTGCCGCCGATAGACAGCGGACCTGCCGGCCCAGCCGCCTGGGGAGCAGAACCCGCGACCCTCGGGCCAGACTCGGGGCAAACTCAATACAGCTTTGTTTAGATTGGTGTGTCAGTCTTGAGAAAAAGAAACCAGTAACGACTTTGATATTCTGAACAGTAGAGGGCAGCGGAAATCTAGGCAGAAACAAGTTGTGTTACAAAACTAAGGAGTTTTTGGTTCTCTTTAGAGCTCAAGCAAATTCTTTTTTTTTTTTTTTTTTTTTTGCCAACATAAAGAACAGTGATATTAGAATGCAGGGGGACAACTTCTGTTCTGTTCAAGAGTTTCGTATTAGAATTCAGTATTCTGTGGTTACGGTCCCAAAAAGCGTGTATGCGGCATCTTTCAGCCGAAAAAGGGCACTGCGCTCTGGGAGAAGTTGCTCTGAGACGCTGTTGTCTGCCCGTGCCTGCAGGCTCGGTGGTTTCTGGCTGGTTGTTGCAGACAGAGGCGCTATGTGGTTCGTGTGCCCTGGACGGGCTTCTTTCCAGAACTGAGCCGGGTACCAGCCAGGCCAAAGGCTTTTGGCTTTTTTTGGCGTCTGGGGAATGGGGAATGGGACACCAGTGCTGCCGCTTCTCCGTCCCCTCTGCCGGCTGCTTGCTCGGGTTATCTCGGGTTATATCGGGTTATATCCCACCGTCCGCGGCAGGAAATGTTAAATTAGTGATTATTCAACTAACCTTAAGAGAAAAGGTTCTTAATCTTTTGCCTAGTAATTTTATGCCAAATGTAAGCTGGATCCAAGGCGTATTTTGTTAACTGAGTGATAACAGCAGGTGAGAAAAATGTTGAAGCGTTTAGTAAAAATTTCCTCCTGTTGTACTAGGAAGACCAAAATGCCTACCTTCTAATCTGAAATATTTTATCTTTTCTGTATTTTCACATGAAAAGAATTTGAAAAAATCATTAAGTAGTTTTTAGTTTTACTTTATTTTGGACTTGTTTTGGGGGGATGGAGAAAATCTGTTTTAGTAGAATGAATTGATCCTAATTCGTTAAATAGATTTCTATATGAAAAAAGGGCTTAAAAAGTAAGTTGTTTTGTGTTTTGTTGTGAAGTGGGTCTGTCTCAGACTTAGGAGGTTTAAGGCTATCATGTGCCTGTGCGAGCACGTTGTCTTGGGCTGCTCTTTCTTTTGATGCCTGTCTGTGCAGACACATTTCTGAGCAATTAGGATGGATGGATGATACAGCAAAAGTCAGCAACTCTTCTGAAAACCATTTCCTTCCCCATCACAGGATGGGGTTTTTTATCAAGCTATTTTTGTGCATCTTTGCATTTCATCTCCCAGGTGGTAAAATATAAATCTCTGGTATTGATAACTAAAAGCCTGTGATGGAGAGAGGATGTTAATCCAGCCTTCCTATAACAATGTCTTACTGCTCTAATTCCTTTAATTAAATCAGTGCTTTAATACATAATTGGATATCTTACTTTCTCATCTCCTGTGAGATAATTATTGAGCACAGCTCTTTCCTGCTGTGCTAGGGCCAGGAAATGTTCTGTCTCTATAACCACAGATGTCATCGCAGCCCTCAGGGCAACACAAGCACGGACCGAGATTCCAACTTGCTGTCCACCCAGGCCTCGTGCTCTGCAAACTTCCTTTGGGGCATGCTGGGTTTAATATTTTATTTTATTTTATTTTATTTATTTTATTTTTTTCAAATTGGTTTTCAGTCTAGAGGTGCATATTCCATGCATCTGTGTGGTCGGTCAGTCAGGAACCGCAGACACATCCCTATTCAGAGCAGCCGTTACCTCTTGCTGCTGGTGAACTGCTTTCACACAGCCATGTGCCCCTCTTTGAAGGTCTACAAGTACTGTGATTTTCTGGAATGCAAGAGATTCCGAGGTCAGTTGTGTTGTGCTATGGCAACCGAGACAGGACTTGTAATTCCTTTGGGTAAAAGATCCTCGCAAAGAGCAGAGATTAATTTAATGAGCACCTTATGCTCCTCGCACAGTATCTGCTGCAATCTTTTGCTTCTAATCCACTTATTAGGGGCAAAGAAATTTATTTGGTAGCTAAATTATTGGATTTTTTTTTTTGCCATGGTGTCTCCTCTTCCATCTCCCCCCTTCCCCCTCTCCCCCCCCCCCCCCCCCCAGTACAACAATAATAACCCTTGAAACTCTTAGAAAATTGCAGTGGTTGATGATATTTAACAATTTTTGTGTGAAATGACTTGTCTTGCATAGCTGCTGAGGCAAAATTACAGCGAACGTAAGTAGTATAATACTTGCAAACTTCCAGATAGCAATAATAGTACAGTATACGTGTTCTTAGGTAGATTTTTTTTTTACATTACTTTTCAGTAAGTAGAAGAGCTAAAATAAAGTGAGAAGTCGTCCTTTGATTAGCACAGTAAAGTGGAGTTGTATAATGTTGTATAGTGTTCCTTCTCCAGTGACAGGACGTCCCGTCTCCTTCCCGTTCTGGTTAATCCCGCAGCCTGGCCGGCCTGCTGGTCCTTCACATGATGTAATTTCTAGTCCCAAACCCCTTCATTAGAGTTGGCCGGTGTTGGAAATGCCACATTCTTTGTTAGATCTGCAGCCACATGACCACCAGTAAGAGTATTTTAATCAGTTATTTAACAGAGCAGCTACCTATTTGTTGTGTGTGGTCATTTGCCACACCGTTAGCAAAGAAATTGCTTCTATTCCATTATAGAAAACTTTGTTAATAGTTAAAAAATTCATAGTATTTAGAGACTTTTTTTTTTTTTTTCTATTTTGATCTGTGTATAGAGTATACCTTTTATTGTATTACTGTATTGACTGTTTTGGAATTTACTTTTATTCTACTACCCGTCCACCAGAGTCAGCATTAGTACAGATTCTGGTGTACCCGATCCATACCCTCTTGGATTGACCCTTCTCCGGTAGAACTCTGAATTCCAGATCTAAACATGCTTTGTTTTGATCTAACCTGTGTCCACTGTGTGGGCGGGAGGGTGCCTCTTAGCTTTGTCGTTTCTTGTTTGCAAAGTGAGGACTCAGTGGTGACTTAATAGAATCAATATCTAGTTTTCTGAGGAAAGCTAAAGGACATGTGGATTTGTATCTACAGAAGTCTAATTAGGTTTGAAAAATGGAAATGTGTGTTAATGTGAGTACTGCAGTACACTTCGCCTGTTAGCCTCGCTGTGTAATACTGACTGTCTGGGAATAGCACTTGGTTGCTGAATGTGTGTTTTGAAAAACCTACGTATAGGCTTTCGACACAAAATACAAGTTTCTGCTTCTGACGGTTTCATTAGTTACAAAACTTAGTGCCAGGGGCCAAAGTGCGTTTTACAGTCTGCAATAATTACTCGTTTCTTAATTGAAGTGAACCTAACTCTCTGTGAGCAAAAAAAGAGAAACATTAATTTACTAATGTGCTAATAATTACCTTTTGAACTTGTGAAAATCAGCTTATATTCACATACATGGTGATTATAATGATGATGGGAGAAAATAATAACCTATGTACATACAGATATGCGTGTATGACTTTATACCTGTTTCAGGGTCAGACTAGTGATAGTTGGTACTCTTAATCAAACCTGAGCTTTTCTTTTCGTTTTGTTTTCTAGAAGAAACGAAAACAGAGTACTCGAGATGAAGACACAATCAGTATCTGCAGCCTGGATACGAGTGTGAGTAATTTTCTTTTCCTCTGAAACAAACCCATTCACCTTTTCAGCTGTATTGTTTTCATCCGTAGCATGAATAACTTGTTCTGCTTATTACTAAAAAATTAAATTTGAAATATTACTGCTTTTCATTTTTCTGTAGTAAAACCTGTAATGATAAAAACAAGCAGTCAAAATGACAGTTGATTGTAAAGCATTGCGAATGCAGGACTTAAAACCAGGCCTTTTATCCCATTGCAGAGCTGTATGAGAGATTTTATTTCAGTGATGTTGGTGGTTTGTGCTCGTGTGAAGCTGTGTAATGCAATATTAATAGAGTTGTGCGACCTATGTGTGCTACTGAAGTGATGTGCGCGTTACCTCCACCCATGCTGTTCTGTCACACGTCAGATCTGAAGAAACCATCAGCAAATACGTTTGATAGAACTTGTGCAGGTTTTGTGTGTACTTTTCCCTACAAATAGGCTGTTTCTATCATATGCTGTAAAGCCAGACAGAACATACGATGTCTTGTGTCTGAAATGTGCTTTACCGTGAACTCTCCTGCGTTCCAACCCTGCAGTTTCCTGTTCAGCGCGTGTAGCTGTGCTCTCCTCAGCGATAATAATTGGTGTTAAGGCGAGTTGGCCTCTGGCTGTGAGAGAAGATTTAGACTGTCAGGGTGAGTTCCTTCGAGAGGCAAAGTGCCTTTGGTTTGGAAAATCGGCCCGGCATGTGACCTCAGAACAACACCCTCTGTTCGGTTCGCTTCAGGTGATGGTTCAAGCGTGCCCGGCAAACCTGGGAGCTGTTGACGTTAAAACAAGTGGGCAGGAAGAATTACGCATTTTCTAATCACTCATGTTCCTGCCAATTAGATTATAATCATCCTGGTAAAGGAGGACTATCACCTTTGTGAGCCTTCTGCAAGTGGCAAATAAACATTTGTTTTTCTTTGCACAGTGTATTTTGCTGACAGATAACGATAAAGACAGTGCTGAGGATGCACACAGGTTGAATACTTGCTCCTGAAATTCTCAGTGTCCCATATCAGTAGGAAATGTTGGAGCCTTGTAGCTGCACTGTGGGATGTTGCAGCGTGGAAGGGACAGTTGGAATCCAGCAGTCCATGGCTGAATATTTATCTGTAGAAGCGTTTTTTCTGTGTGTGATTAAAAAGGACAAGGAAAGGGAGACGTGTTACAAGATGCTGTTTATGCTGGAGAGAGTGATGTCTTTTGTTGGCTTGGGATTGCTCTTAGAGAGACATGAACTGACATTCCAAACAATTAGGCCATGTGAAACCATTCCTCTGAAGAAATCCTTCAGCTGGCGTGCTTCTGGAGTCTGGGAGAGTGAACGACGTGTGTGTCACTGGGTGTCTGCTCTGCTCTCACACGCTTCCTGCAGCAGCGGCTTTTTACCATTGCCTCTGAGATCCATCCTTAGCCTGAGTCACAGCCGCTCGCAGATGACTTTAATTAGCCCAATACAGTATCTTTTTGTCTTCCAAGCAATGACAGTTTTGAAATGACATAGCGAGGGCCCTACGCTTAGTTGGAGCCTTTGGGTTTTAGCGTAACATACATAAATGTTGAGGTTCCTTTGCCTGGCAACTCTCTTATGTCTTTGAAAAGACAGGCCAAATTGCTTATATGTATATCCTCAACAAAAGCCTTTATTTTCCAGAGCAGCGGCTAAGAACATCAAAATTTGAATGCATGTGTTCCCTATTACGAATTCAGATCCTAACTGGGATAATTATATGTTATTAAATTTTTACAGATAATAAATCTCTCAGGCTCAGCAGTAAAATAGGTTATTTTTTATTAAATGGCATACGTATTTAACAAATAAGCACACTAGACTTCCCTGTGCAGCGGACGTCCTGGTTTCTGTAGTTTGGTGAACAACTCCTGGCCAGCTCCGCCAGCTCCCTCAGCTGCTGCTGTCACCATGCGGCTGTCACCGGGCTGTCACCATGCTGGCTGTCACCATGCTGGCATCACCGGGCTGTCACCACGCTGCTGTCACCACGCTGGCTGTTGTCTGGCTGTCCCTGTGCTGACCATCCCCTGGTGGTCACCGCGCTGGCTGTCCCTGTGCTGCTGGTCACCCTGTGCGGTCAGCGCGGTGCGGGCAGCGCCTCACGGATGTGCTGCTGCTTCCCGCTCACCAGTGGAAAGCTCTGCCCGTCTTTTACCGTGCCCGAAGTTCCCAGTGTGTGCAAATGCATCAGTCCATCGCCTTTTCTGGGGGAGAGTGGGGATGGGAAAGAGAGGGTTAACTACATAAAGACTGGGGTTGCTTCATACCTTGGAAGCAACATACGTATGGGTCTCCTGCCAATTTCATAATCTGTCTACAATCGTTTTATAAAAATAGATTTTATTTTTTTATTACGCCTGACCATTGCCAGACACACCTGTCTTTTCCAGAGGAATCACTCATAAAGACAGAATTTCCTCTCTCAGGAAATGCTGCTTGGAGTGTCGCTGACTCAGGGCACGGACTGGTAACCTGAGCATGTTAAATCATCTTTGTGTTTGTTTAGTGGTCTGGACTGGTATTGATGCTTCAGGAGCTGATAAACTGGCTTATTAAACTGACTGGTTGGTCTTGGCTCATTTTATTGCCAAGAAGTGGATTTGTAAATCCCTTCAGTGTCAAATAGTTTGTGATAACTTGTGACAGATGTGGCCAGCAGACTGTGAAGGCTGAGTGCGTGAATATATGAGGCCACTGCACTCTGAAGTCTGTATTTAAATGAGAATATACGTGTTAGCCAACACGCTTTTGTTCACATTGGCCTTCACCAGAACGTTAACCTTGTATTCAGTCTATACAGTTAACTCAGCCTGTGGCACGTTTCACTCTTGTGCTCTTAGAAGGGTGATACGTTCTAAAGGGATTTGCGTATGTGTGTGAATGTACAGACATGAGCTAATTAACATGGCTCACACAAACTTCAGATTTCATAGATGTCCTTTTATAGCTTGGAGATTTGGGACAGAGAAACGGAGACAGCAAAGTCCTTCTTTGCATTTGAAACACCTCCCTAGAGCTCCACAGTTCTCCATTCCTCCTTGTGCAGACACTATATCTCTCCTTACATTCTGAGCTGTTTCCAGATTTTTCTGCCTCTGCTTTCCCTCCTTGTTGCTGCTGCCGCTTCTTTTCTGATACTCGAACTGTGAAACGTGGGTGTTCAGTCTGTTCCCCGTGGGGTGCTGGAGATGTGCAGATTTGAAGCCACTTCTCTCACTGTGCTCCCTGCCCTTCTTGGCAACAGGGTATATCCACTATATTCTGTATGCCGAGTGCCCGTTGGGAGTTTGGGCTGTTCCAGATAGTATATCATACCGAGCAAAGCGGTGATGGACGCAGTGACTGGGAGATTTTTCTGTACAGCACTCAGCAAGGCGGTTACCAGGAGTCCTCGGGGTGGCTGCTGCTGAAGGGGTGACTGCAGAGGACCTGGAGTCTCGGAGCTGTGGTAGACGAGACCTTGTGCCTCGTGAGTCTCCATAAAATCATAAGTAACTCGGGAGGTATTCAGAGTAAAAAGCTGGTAAAACCTAATATAAAACTTGCACTTTTCAGAATAAAATTGTACTTATTTAAGCAAAATCCTGTTCAGAAGAAGAAACAGGGCCATGGTGTGCAGTTCTCTGCAATCAGCTGTGTGCAAAATTACTCCTGGAAGTTGCTTTTGTTTTCTTGTTATATTTAGACAACAAATATATGATGAACTAAACAAGTAAAACACTTTCATGAAGAAGGTAAAATTCCATATGCAAAACCTCAGAAGCCTTATTTGTTTTAGTTACATAGAACAGTTACCATTACTGAAAAAAGAATTCTTACAAATGGTCATTTATTAATGTATTTTGAACTGGAGAAGTCTTACTGCTCATCTGTCTACTTGCAAGTTAATAAAATACACCCCAATATAAAATACAAACCAAAAGTTACCCAGACTTAAGCTCCATTTGCATACACTAGATCAGAGTTCATTAATTTTGATTGCTTTTAGTGCTTAGTGAACATTTGCTATGTATTCGAGAGTCAATGTAACTAAAACATTCTTTGACCTAATTAAACTTAATTATAAACTCAATAATATTTGATTGCTAAGGTATAGTGAGCTAGCTTTGAAAAGCTTAGAGAGGATTACTTCTACATTAGCTTATCAGTGTTGAGATAATTAAAATATATATTGTATCTGGGTCTTTTTCTTTCTATAAACTCTGGTCTCTTGCTTATTCACAGTGGAAGAGGCCTCCAGCTTGCCCAGTAAGATGTAGGCAGTGTTTGAATTATTCATGACTTTTTAATATTGCTCTGTCGTGTAGACGGTCAGTGCTCCATCTGGATTCAGGCTTTATTATCAAGTGACTCTTCTTAATCCATTATTAATCCATCATATGATTGTTATGGACTAGACACTGTCTGCCGTTGGGTATTATTTCGAGTAATGTCATTTATTTTAAGGCCATGTTTTGTTATTTTCTTCTCTTGCAATTTCTCGTTAAACAAGCCCTACAAGTGCTCTATTGGAAAAAGGTATGAACTGCTGCATTCTTTTTTCTGCATTCTGGGACAATCTCAGATTTTCTCTGCAGTGTTGCAATACAGTTACTCCTCATTTACGTGAACAGCTTCCCAGAATTTGTCTAATTGTTCCAGCAAGTCTCTCAGATTATTCTGTGAAGACGGCAAACATGATAAGTTGGACATCTTCAGTACAAATCTGTCTATATAAATATGCCAAAATAGTAATTTGATAAATTGAGTGTTACTTTCTTGATGCCCTGATGCAGTTTTTCTTTATGATATTCCTCCATAAGAGAAAACAACAGCTGAAGTTTAAATTCAGTTTAAATTACTTTGGGGTTACAGAATCAGACCTGGTGCATGCTTATTTCCAAGAGGGCAAAATCGGCAGTGTTCGTTAACAGAACTTAGCCAGGTGTTAATGACAGCTGTAAGTTGGATATCCATTGAGAAATGCATGTGGTGAGTGGCTTGATGAAGATTTGCAGAGATGCAGTTACATTTTCATAATGAAAATGGATCAAGAAACAAAAGTTATTGGAGTTTGGCTGGTTTATATGGAGGTCAAAATAAAAACTGTCATTAGCTCTATAGTGATAAATATTATATAATCCAATACATTTTCCAAAATTGAATTTTATACTTCATCACTGGTAACTGTATTTTATGTTGAATCTCTAATACGGACTATGCAGACAGAATTTGTAAGAAAAATGCAGACTCTGTGTAAACAGTGCGCTGTGTGAGCCCCGAGTCAGTGCTGAGGTTTTCCAAGTTATGTGAAACTGTTGATTAAAATAGTCTGTAATGGTTCCATCGAACAGGGAAAGGATGGATGGCCCGTTCGTCTTCCAGCAATAACTGCTGGGAGAGTTTGACATAGTCCAGGGCTTACTGAGGACTCAAGTGGAACTCGGGTCAGGCTTTCATTGAATTAGCAGGGCTGGATATTTTAAGTCCCCATAAATTTCTGTAATGCCAGATACATTTGGCTTTGCCTCCAGGAGTGACCAAACATAACAGGAAATTAACTTTGTGCATAAATATTATACCCTGGTGTGTCTCTGTAACATCACAGCGTTAGGACAGGCCTTGGGAGGGCGTTTGTACCATCCGACAACCTCAAGGCTTGAATTAAAGAATCAAGAAAGTTCTCATCACAGTATTTCGACATGTTTTTGTAGAAGCCTCTGCTGCTTCTGCAGGAGCTTCTCTGCATCTGTCATCACGCAGATTTTCCCTCTCACAAACCACTTTCAGACATTGCCCTACGCCGTACGGGGTAGTGGAGACTTAAATATGTAACCTGGGTAAAGAGTTTTGATGCTCTTTGCATTGCTGTGACTCTTCTGTAAACATCAGTGAAGAGCTTTGAAAGTAAATTAAATCAATTGTAGTGCAATAATTACCAAACCAAATAGAAGCCGTTAGCTGGAGGGGGGGAAGCTGGCAGTACATTTCTTCTTCCTGGGACGGGGGTGGAATTTCTTCCAGAAACCTTTGATTTCAGCCAGGGAGCAGGATCCCGATGGTGTGAAAATATTACCAAAGGCAAGTTGCAAGTTTTTATAGCCATATGCTTTTCTTTATTACTCTATGGATATCTTTGTATGAGATCTGTCAGCGTCTAAATCAGCTCTTTTTGTCTAATGTGTGTCTATTGTTGGGTCTAGAAGGTGGTCGGTGAGTGGACATGGTGGGATGTCAACAGGCTGGGACTTGGGAAGGGGCCAAGTGTGCTCCTTGGGGAGCCTGCATCTCGAGTGTGCCGTACCTGTTAACTCTTTACTAATTACCCATTAAGTGCTGCGGGTATTTATGGGTAGTGCGGAGTAGTTGGCTGAAGTTTTTCTTATCTTTGTTATCAAACCTTCATAGTTGCTTCTTAATTAAGCCAAATGAGTCAGTTCTGGGGCACAAAGATGAGAGTTTTCTGAGCATTGTACTGGAGTGTGTGTTGTGTATACGTTGTGTTACCTATTGCATGCATTGCGTTATTTCTGGGAGAGTGAGCTCATATTCTGGTGTTTCTTGCTTACACCTGAAGTAGTTAATTCTGCTCCATTTCTGACTTTTTTCTTTCGTACCATCACTTCTTAGAGCAGCACAGGGACTTCCTGCGCACCGCGGGAGGCTCGCTCCGAACCCACGCACCGTGGGCATTGTGGTGCTTGAAGACGTTTTGTTACGGGATTAGAAACTCTGGCCAGGATGAGCAGCTTTTTCTGCTTTTTTTCTGCTCACATGAAGTTTTAAACAGTTTATAGATAATGAATTTGGCACCCGTGTCTCTGTGCAGGCTGTTTGTGCCTGTCTGGAGTTACAAGACTATTTGCGGTTATGACACATTTCTCATGTGAACTTCACACATCACCCATTCTGTGGCTTGTTTTCACTGGTTATAAAATGCTGATGAGCTTATTTTTCATCGGTGATACTAAGTCATTTGTCAAATATAAGGGACTATGCAAAATGTTATTAAAATGGAAACTATTATTCTGTTATTCTTTTATTATGTGACTGAGACCGAGCTTGCTTTGCTTGCAGAATGTCAGAACCTGCTGGAGTTCAGATAGTCGTTCGATGTAGGATGCGTAGCTGCGAAAGAAGCAAATTAAAAGCAGACCCAGGAAGTAATTCTGTACCAATTTGTTAAAATCAGTTTGCTGTGTGAAGTCAATGCAATGGTGTTCTGCATTATATAGTGAGAAGAAGGAAAAATGAATCTAAGAGCCATTAGAGCGTGGCTGAGGTAACAGTGACCGCTGATCTCTGTCTATCAGGACATTTTCTAGCCAGTACCTGTGTCAAATTCTCGCTTGCTTTTCCTGCACGCAGCGTTTAAAATGGCATGATCAACAGGCACTTTATTTTTTACATTTACCGAAGTTCCAAAATAAACTAACTGGCCAAAGAGGCAGCTGAGGATAATGTGACCCCTTTTTTGCCATTGGTCAGCCATTGTTCCTCTACCTTGCATCTTGAATTTAGTAATTATTATATTTTTTTTTATGGGGCAGGGGGAAAGGGCAGGAAAGGCCAATGAAATTGGGCACTTTAGTCCTCAGGCAGTGAAGATGCTGTGGTGCCTCAGGAAAAAGAATTTGCCCCATGGCTTCCAGGGAGGGAGACATTCTTCTTTTTTTCCATGTCTGTGAACAGGAAGAATAAATGTTCCCTTCGATTAAACGAGATGCCTTGTTTCCAAAATAATTTCTTTAGTAGCAATGATATATCTATACTGTGATTCTTACTGTTGTCATCTGTCTTATAGTGGTCTTTATTTACATTAGCAGAAAACACAAACAGTGTCAACGGAGTAATAGTTTTTCAGCCATGAGTTAAGCAATGATGAATCTCTTGCGTGATAAATTTGCTCACATTTGCCACTTGTAGTGCTCTTCAAAAATATCTTCCTCTTGTGGTGTTTGCTGTTCTAAGTAGGCTAAAAAACCTCTACAAGTGAGAGATACGGATGGGGACAACTTGAAAAGCAGCTCTTAGCATTAAGCAGACCACAAAGTTTCCAGTTCACAAGTGCTGGCTGGATTTACTGGTAGAGCTCTCATCCTCTAGTTTCTCCTTAGTGACCTGAGTTAAGAAGCAAAGAATTGGTGCATTCAGCAGCTTTTGGGTTTTTTTCTTTTAATCGGTTGTGTGCGGTCATTCCAAAATGCAAACCGTGCAAGTGAGGAGGGAAGGGCTGGCGGGTTTGTGACCCCGTCCCTGTGTACGCAGGGACTGCCACCAGGTAGTGCAGCTGGGCCCTGTTCTACTATGGATTGCATAACTTCCCCTTCTTAAAAATAATGCCAAAGAAGTGAGTTAAAATTTCCCATTGGGTAAAGAAATAGGAAGTGGGAAGAAATCATTAATGACAACATTCATCTTTTTTCTGTTAAAGGATTGTCAGAAAAGCAAAAATGTTATAGCTCTGCCATGTGGGAGCTTCTGTATGGACAGAGTAGGTCTTGTCCTTGGGGATTCCAGGAGCTGATGGAGGAACCGTTCATTGTTCTCAGTTATTGTTGGTTCCTGGTATGGAAAAGGTTGCTTTTATTGAACTCTGCAACCTGTTTAGAAGCAAACATCGGGGCTCCCGGGCAGAGCGGCAGAGGGACCCGGATCAGAGGAGGAGAACAAGAGCTGGGAGGAGCCGTTCCTGATGGGCACCTCATCAAACTGCTGCTGAGGGAAAGCCACCGAGATTGTTAGGAAGGAAAAAAGCACTTAAATATCTGAAACAGAAGCTACAAATTTAGAACAAATTCTAAAATTTATTCCAGGTATGACTCCCCTCCTGCACCGCATCATTTTTCACCTGGTTTGAAGTTCTCCTTGCTGAAGTGGGAGGCGTGCTTTACTGCTCTACAGGAAGAGTATGAGAAATCTGCAGGGTATTTGGAAGAGGAAAATCATTTTGATAGAGGTGTTTGCTTAGAACTTTAGGAGGAAGGCTTCATTCAAGAGAAACAATCCAAAACATACAGCAGAAATTCTCTAACATTTGACATAAAAGAAAAAAAAAAAAAGTCTTGCACCGAGGCTATTTCAGGATACTAGAAATATTCTTCTAAGATCTGTTGTTACTTAACAACAAAAAGAAATGGAAGAAAAGCTCCCGAAATAACTGGGTGTTTTTAGTCTATACCCCTGCCGAGATTGTTCTTTCCAGTACAGCAGTTAAATACCTGGCCCCATCTCTGGGAGGGCGGCTGGTGCTGGACACCACGAGCTGCTGGAGAAAGGGCAGAAATGACGTTCGTGTCGTGGGTCGGTGAGCCCGGCTTTCCAGCGCAATTAGCAGCTGAAATGTTGGTTCAGAGAGGTTCCAGCTGACACGGGCTGTAACAGCCCCGTGAATCAGACGGCTTCAGGCAGACCGTGTGAAGTAAGACGAAAAAGGCTGAAAATGTCCAAGGCTGTTGTTTATTAGGGATAACTCTTGTTGCTGTACCTGTGTGCTCAGGTAGTGACTCAGCAGCTGAGAGACCCCCATGGTAAAATGGGCATCTGCTCCTTCATTGGCCTTTACTACATCCCTTCCCGCATTTTCTAGCAGTAAAAGAGTATTAAAGAAAGCAGCAATGTTTTCCAATGCTGCTTGCCATGTTTGCTTTTCTGCTGCATTCAAGTGTGCGCTGGTGCCACCTCGTTAATGGGCTGCAGGCTGCCGGTTAGAGGAGGCAGCTGAAAGGCGAAGGGGCTCTGGCTGGGGCCACGGCCCCCGCAGGTGTGAGGTGCTGGGACTGCGGGACAGGAACCCGTGACGCTGAGAGATTTCATTAAGACAAGGTGGCTTTGAAGAGTCTTTCCCCACCCCCCTCATCCTCCAGTTATTTCCTGATACATTTTTGGGGCCAACTTTAGCAAGTTTAGGAAGGAACAAGTTTAAAAAACAGATGCACGCTTCCTGAAAAGGACCATTAAAAACTTCCACCCAGCTTCACAAACAAGACGTGATCCTCGTCCTATAAGAAGCGAATACAGTAGGAAAGAAACTGTGGGCTTTGGTATTGGAACGTGTTCACATATGGAAAAAAAAATGAACAAAATGATCATATCAGAATCTTAAAAACTGTAAGCAAATACATTATCTCTTAGGAGTATTTCTTTAGTATTGTTGCCTTTTTTCACTGGTGAATACTGGGGGGGATATTGAGTTTCATTCACTTCTTTTTTGTGTGATGTGAGCTGTTCGATGATGTGCTGGTGTTGGTCACCTCACAAGCACAGCTGCTGTTAATTACTAGAGGAAAAAGGTCTAAACCAGCGGGCCTGGCACTGCGGGTGGCAGACAGAACTGTCTCTGGGGTCACCTGAGTGTTCCGTGTGCCATGCAAAATTTAGAAAAAAATTCCCAGTGACGAGTCTGAAGCTGTCGGTAAACGCACTGCTTGCTTATTGGTTTTGTCCACGATCCTTAAAGCTCGGCGATTACCAGCGTAAAATCTGTGTAGCTTTTCTTTTCAAACACTGTCCGACCCCTGAGCCCATTTGCTGACAAAATGTACGCCCAGAGAAATCTGTACGTGGGTGTATCATGGTCAGAAGGCAAAACTGGATTGGTACGGGGTATTTCTGTAGGGTTAGGTAGAATGAGAAACATGGTACAATATTTCTGATGTCATTTTTCAGCTTGCTGTTTGGTGACATTTTCCTGCTGAGTTAGACAAGTCTTAAAGAGAGCTGCTCGTCTCTAAACACCGCAAATGGAATCAGGACAGATTCATCGGGGTTGAAGATTGTTCTTCCTTTCTGTTTTCTCTTTTTGCAAGAAATATGTCTCTTTGTCTTAATTTCTTATGTGGGTTTCTCTCTGTTCCCATTATTTTTAAAAACTGGCAATATCTCAGTTGAAACTGCTTTCTCATATTCTGGATACAAATGTAAAAATTGGCTAATGTGATTTTTTGATTGGACCTTGCAAAAGGTGCGTGGATATCGCCATTCTGACAAATGTTAGATCACAAGCTGATGAATTTAGACAGTTGTGCAGCTCAAATGTTGCTGATGGTGAGAAAGAATGTGAGGGCAGGCAATGATTAAAAAACCCAAGCTCAAACCCCACTGCCAAACTAAACTTTGTTCCACCGCCCAAGCTGCTGTATCTTGGGGAAATAACATCTGAATCACAATTATACTATAGATGTAGCGTAGATGTCTAACTGTGTAACTCAGAGGAAAAAAAGTGCTAGTAGGGTAGGTAGCAGTTGTGAAACACGCGTAGAGCTGCAGGGCACGGGCTGTGCTTTACAAACCATCCGTCCTGGTTTTTGGCTCTGTCCGTGTGTGCGAGGAGCAGCAGGCAGGTGATGGCGTTTCACAGCGACCTTGGGAGCTTCTCAGTGCAGCTGTTCGGCTTCTTCCTGCGCTGCGGTTAATGTAGCCTGCAGCGACGCGTTTTAGCGCACATCTGCTGTTAGATAGCGCGGCCGAAAATAAATGTAACTTCCTGAACTCACAAAATAGATAGATTCTTATTGTGGTAAAGCTGTGATCACTTTGAGAGCGTAGATATCCTTTATTTTAACACAGAGGAAGCAATTATGAGCAGAAGCAACAGAAGCAGGTAGTCTGTAGATGTTTGTACAAAACCAAACCCACCGAATTCCAGAGAACAGTATGTAATAACATACCTGCTCTTCTGTTCCAGATACAAAGTGCATTCCGATCTTTATTAGACAGCTCTGCTTTCATGGGGCTGTCCTGTCAGCCTTGCCAGTTTGATTCTCACCACCACGGCCGCACATTTCACTGGATTTAAACATTTATCTCCAACATGAAGCCATTTCCCCAGGCCATCACTGGATCGTGCTGTGCTGCTCTTTGCGTTGCTCTAACAGCTTCTAGTTTGTATCAAACAGAAGCTACAAAGGCTTTTGAGAGGACAGATAAATTATTTATCCCAATCCCACAAGTCACTGTGGAGTTCTCTCTTGTTCCTGCCTGCTCTAGAAGGGGCTGTGTGGTTTTCCCCATCCTGTATAGCCCCAGAAGAGCCCTCCCCAGAACTTACATGGTGACCAGAACAAACCTGAGAGCTGTTAATCATCTTGGGCTTGGTATTAAAAGTTTACATCCTCTGCTTTTTTTTCTATATCTTCTGTTTAACATGCAGCACAAGAACAAAATCATTTTATGGCTATGAGTTTATATTTAAGTCTCCTCACATTCTAAAGTCTCTTACGCTGGCACTTAGCAGTTCAGTAGAGTCGTAGGAGGATGGTTTGTTCGTGTGTTTGCAGGGATTTGAAGATACAATATTTGACATCTGTGTACTTTAAGACCAAACCGAATTACATAATAAAATCAGAATGTTTGCTAAAACATGAATATAGCATCTTGCCTTTGTGGTCAGTCAATAGCTGTGTTTTCAGCATTAATAGATGCAAAAAATATGTTCTGATGCAATTTTGACTTGTTTCTTAGCTTTGAAAATAATAACCAGTGTTTGACCTGTGGTGGGTGGAATTACTTTCTAAGCCTTTCTTTTACATTTTGAGTTATTGACTCTCTGCTGGATGGGAACAAAGATAACAGTGGTCGTTAGTGACCTGTCCAAAACCGTAGCTGTTGGGAAATGGAACACTTAGGGTGCATCGTGGTTGCAGACTTGAGAATGGAGACCATGGAAAAGGAGGATGTACTTGATGTCTTTTTCCAGATAGCAATTTATGGGTTACAACTTGATCGGAGAGGAGACAGCCCTCAGAAATTACAGTTAGCATTCCTGAACCAAGAAAGAAGTGTTCTGAAAAACTGTTTCTTATTTACATTCTTATGTTTTGATTAAGACCTGTTATAGTAACTTTTGTACCATATGACATTACTTCATTATATTTACACTTGGGAAGATAGTTATTTTGTAACTTTTTGCAAGCAGAAGTAAAACACCCCAGGAATGGTTTCTGGATTCCCTGATTCTCAGACAAGGGCCGTGGACAAAGGAGGTCTGTCCTGCTGGGACTCTGTCTGTCTGGAGATGGTTTATCCCATTTCAACTGCCTCTGAAAAATCAGTCACATTGTTGCTAATGCCACATGATCTCATACAGCTACAAACCAGTTGGTACTGGGTGCAGCCCAGTTCCATCATTAGTTGATGCGTTATCAGTTTTTGCAAGGACACTTCTTTTTGAACTCGGTTTGAATGCGGTTTTCCTCCCCCTCATAGGGAGAGGATGTAGGGAAGAAAAAGAGGGGTTTTTTTGCTGTTGATTTTTTGTCTGATTTTTTTGGTCCATTATGTCATAGCACATGAGAATGTAACAACATTTTTGAAAAGATTAATGGACCACAATAGTAGAACCTTGCAATTTGAATAATTACTATGATAATTTGGATTCTAAGACATTGTATGGTGTGCAAAATTATATTCAGAACCAAACATGGGCTTTTTGGCATGTCAGGTTCAAGATGGCTCTACTGTAGCTGGGATATTAGACTGTTCTTACTGTGTATGAAGCGTTTATGGTCTTAGTCTCTCTGTTTTCCTAGCCTACCATCACTCTTTCCCATGGATGGCTCTTAATCTGTGTCAAATTCTAAGCTGCTGAACTTGGGTCCGTAGCGGCTGCCGGCATCTCCTCGGCCACGGCCTAGAAAAGGGCACATCGCGCTCAGCAGAACATGAAATCCGTCGCAAGGTTTGTGCTCTAAATATTTATTCAGGAAGCACAGATGCTATCTTAATGTCAAGATATTCAAACTGGCAGAAATAACTGACTGGGAGATGAGTACACAGCACACAGTTGTTATGGAAATTAATAGGTGGGTCTGTTTTTAAAAAGAAATAAATCTTCTGTTCCCAAACTTCTGTCCAAGAAAACTGAAATGCTGACAGTATTCCTTGGGTGTGACTTCATGAAACAGCTTACTCTGACCTAACAGTTTCTAGCTCTTAGGAGCAGAAGAATCAGCCTTTTCCCTGTCCTGTCCTGGTGGTACCTGTGCGTTTCCCAAGAGAACTCAAAAGGCCCAGGTCTGTCTTCTTGCTGCTTTTATTTGTGACCCCAAGAAGCACTCGTGTACCTGAAAGCTCTGCTGTTGTCGTTTGGTTTTCTTCCCCCCCATCAGTTACATAATTTGGTCTAATAAACCGTAATTATGAACCCCAAACTTTGCTTTACATTTTGCAGTTGGAAGGAGTGGTTGGAAGAACAGAGTGGCATTTGGCCAGTGTTACATGTGAGATCAGCTGCAGAGGGAAAATTGCTGTTACTTTTTAATAGAATAGAATCGTCTTCTTGCCCATATCTAAGCTTCTATAAATATCAAAGCACACAGCAAAAGATTACAAAGTACTGTCCTCTCTGAGGATAAATATTATGGAGTTACTCATGCAATATAAATGTTATTATAATAAAATTTAATCCAAACAGAAAACAGAGCACTACTGCGATACCTTGGTAAACGCTTTGTGTTAGAGACAATCATTTCTTACAAAGACATTTGTTACTTCATTCTCCGGTCAGCAGGAGTGCTCGGGAGAGAAATTCCTGCTCCCACACCGCCTGTGACTTAAACAAAACTATTCTAATTACATTTCATCTATTTAAACATCATGCAAGTGGTTCCAGTAACTTCCTCTCTGTAGAATGCCTCTTTCAACCTAAAATTTCAGGAAAGGACACTTTGGGTCATTTCAAACGCTGGGCCGCATGTTTAAAATGCACATGGGCAGATCAGTAGAATCCTGGCCAGCTCCTCCTGTCGCCCTCCCCAGGGCAGGAGACTCAGCCGGTTTCTGTGTTTCCAGCCTCACTTGGGAAGGGGCGTTTCAAAACTGGATGATGATTGTTTTCCTAAGGGCAGCTCCTGCAGGGAGTGCTGCTGTCTCCATGCAAACGCAATTGTTAGAGGGCGTCCTTTGAGGGCACAGCGCTTTCTGTGGTAATCAGAAGTTAAATGAATTAGCAAAATGAAAACAAGCAAAGAAAAGAACTTGGCAGATTGTTTCATCAGTTTGTCTCCCAGTGCAGAATTGTTCCACTGCCTGCGTTTATATGAGGAAAAGTCAAGACTGTACGCACGTCTTTGAAAGGCTCAGACTGCTGTGCAGGTTGGATGTGCTTATACAGTAAAAGGTTCCTGATGATCTGGATGAGAATGGTGTGTCTCTATCGGTTCAACAGGCAGGTACTTCAGCGTAAAGGCGGTACTGTGAAATAGCCAGCACTCACGGGGGAGGCTCCTGCTTTTTATTCATTGCATTTGACAAAACTTAGGGGAATGGTTCAGGGCATCTTGGCTGCACATCCCAAAGCACAGCCCGTGGTAACAGCGAGGAGACAGAACTTCCTCCTGCCCTCGCTCCTCCGTCAGCTGCGCCAATACGGGCCACGTGAAAGGTAATCCTCAAATGGAGAGTCTGAACAGAAGAGGAGTTTGGGTTGAGGTTTGTAATGTCAGACGGCCCCCAGAGATGGGTTTCTTTGTTCTGCACTGATCTTTCCAGGATTAAGACTCTACCTGGAAAAATTACAGCTGTGGTTTTTGAGAGGACATTGGTAATGGTAATCATTTATCCTGTAATCATATTTTTATTGGAATTTCTTGGCACCAATGTGCTTAATCCGAGTCGTCTTTTTCTAATATTTATTACCTAGTGAATTATAACTCTCATTACCACGCGTCCAATCCAGTGTTTGCAATGAGGAAATTGCGGTTCCAGGAGCAGCTGTGTAACTGCCTGGGAAATACCTTTATCCAGCAGTTCACGTGCTTTCCAGCTCCCAGGCAGATCCAAATGTGCGGTGTCAGAATGGCTGCTTCAGAAGTTGGCTTGCTCTTGGTTGCATGTGTTCTCGGGGTTGGTGCTTGGGGTTGGGTGGGTTGGCTGGTTGGTTTTGGTTTTGGTTCTGCAGTTAAACCTTCCTAATGATGACCCTGAGGAGATGCTGGCGTATGGGGAGGAGAGGCTGCAGAGCTCCTCGTGAAGTGCGGAATTGTGTGTGGCTGTGAGCGTTAGCTTGGCTGGCTTCCACTGCTCATTTCAGAGTAGCACAAATAGTAGCTTTTCTTTGGATATTTGCGATGGGATTGTACCTCTCCTAGGCAGTGGATTCCGTTTCTTTTGTGAAACCCTATCCGCAGAGTGGTACATGTACTTGCAGAATACTCCATAAACTGCAAACTACTGAGATTTTTTTTTTCCCCTTTGAAATGTGCATGCAATATTTCTACTTAGTTTCAGGTTGTTATGGTGGGTAAAATTTCCAGAAACATCAGAAGCCGAGTACTCTTTGCACACTTTTAGCTGAAGTTGTATAGGAGATTCTGGTCTTCTGCAACACAATTTGCATTAAATCCTTTACTCCCCCCATAAACCTGGAGTGACTTGAACAGCAGAGCTGCTCTACTCAGGACAACTCAGAGACATAACTTGATATTCTTACAGCAACTCATCTGTTTCGAAAACAAAGCAATGGACTGTTTATTGTTCTTAATGTGATTTTCTTGAAATCAGCTGAGAATATGGCATATCTGAAGATGATAGTGATAACGTACTTGGTTTTGTTGGCTTTTTTTTGTTTTTTAAGCATTATACCTATCCTTAAAATGTTGTTTTGTTACTGGAAACTTGTCACATATTTCACCAAGAAAGTATCTGTGTGCATAAGGGTGCATTTCTAAGTCATCAGAATGGACAGAACAAGAGGAAAAGCTCCCATAAATATGAATCACAGGAGAAATACAGTTAGTGTTTCTCCTTTAGTTTTGCTAGTTGTAGTTAAGGATAGAAAAAATGAAGCTTGGGCCAGGCTTTTTCTGAGGCAGCCCAGTCAACACCAGGGCAAGGGCGGTTTTCCGCTGGGCGAGGGGACAGAGGCAGAGCAGACACACGTTCAGAGTCTCTTCTTTATCAAGAATGCTTAGTAAAGCTGAAGTGCACTGATCTGACTGATGGAGAAATGACAGAACCCCTCTCTTTGCATATTCTTTGAGTGTCTAAAGCAAAGCTCGTTATTTCGATCTGCAGCGCGGTACTCTCCTGTCCTGTGTGATGTGCTCTCGGTGCTGTGGAGCGTGTGACGGGATTAGAATGCCTGGAGGATGAGCCCTGGGGGCATCTGTCCACCCGATGTCAGTGGATTTTGAAATGGTGTTAGCATACACCTTCATGAACAAACATACACTGATGGCATTTGAGATCAAGGCTTCTTGGGCTTAAATGGTTACTCAGCAGCTGCAGCATTTTATACAACCTGTGCATTGGTGTTTTGATGTGCTCAAAATGTGAGGAGAAACGGTCCAACGTTGCCAGGTTGTGCTCAGAGGTTTGTCCTCTGAACGTCACGCTGCAGACCTGGAAACAGGAATGCACGTTTGTGTGAAGGACGATTGTTCATAGCTTCAGAAATCCCTAGGTGAGACAGGTAGTCTTCAAATAAATGCTATGTTCTTTTCATATTTTATGAAATATGGAAAGGAAGGGGGCTGCAGCAAAAATTGGTCTGTCCTGATAGCCATGTCCAGTGCTGGGGAGCAGTGGGTGCCTGGGGAAGCGGTACTGCACGTGACACTCGAATCAAACGGCTTGTTTTCTTCTAGAATTATTGAACATCCAGAAGTACTGATAACTCTGTTCTAGGAGCTTTCCAGGAATTGCAGGGTTAGGAAAACAGTGATTTTTTTGTTTTGTTTTATGAGCAGACCGCTGTAATACCGAGAGGCCTGTGTAATAGCATCTCTGGCTCTGCTGCGCTTGCTTCTGCCTAGGAGAATAAGTGAGAGGCCTCACAATGTTTGGGATGTTGGTGAGGTTACCCAGATAAGGACTATGCCATTTGACTAAGCTTATTCTAAAGACATTGGTATCTGATTAACAACCTTTATCAAAAGAAATGCTTGTAAAGCAACATCCATCATCCAATCTGCCTTTAAAAGCCGTGAATTCTTTCAAACTCTGTGAAGTTATTCTTGGTTGTGCTGCTTCCCTTTGGCTGAAGACATCCTTCCCTCCTCCTCCTGTCCAGCTTCCTACTGCGTTTCCTGTTCCTCATCTCCCATATACTCCTTTTGTCAGATCGAGCCCATGTTGCAGACAGGGCCCCCCATGCTTCCTCTCTCTTTTCAGGAAATTTTCACTACCTTTGTCAAAGGTGGACATCAAACAGAATCTGTCTGCCCGTACAGCCCCTGAAATGCCCTATAAGACCTTAGGCAGGGGTTTTTTTTCCACTTTCTCAGCCTGTTACAATGAGAGGTGCGAGCAGGGGAGCTCCTTCACTAAACAATAGCAAAAAATGTAGAACTTTACAAACACAAGAAACAAACCCCTGCTTGCCAGGCAGGAAAGAGCAACAATGTGGGTGGAGAAAAGGAAAAAAAAAATAATAATAAAAGCAATGCTGTATCTTGTGGCAGCATAACATGGTCATAGAACCATTAAGATCATCGAGTCCAGCCATAGTGACAGATACTGATGTGTGACCATGATGTGTGATAATGATGCGTTCCTTCCCTGATCAGCAGGAGCGTTGCACAGATTGCAGACCCTGTCCACGGGGCTGTGTTTGGGACACGGCTGCTGTGCCTCTGGGTCCGCTGCTGTTTGCCCTGAGCTCCTGCGCTTGCCTGCCTGAAAACCCCAACAGTGACCGAGCTGCAGTTCCCCGGTGCTAAACAACCGCAAGCGCTGCGTTACCTTTTCCGTTTGTCATCTCATGGGTTTAATGTAAGGCAGCAAAGCCCCGGTTGTTCCGCGCTGCGGGCGGGGGCGCGGAGCCCCGGAGCCCCTGAGCCCAGCCCTGCCCGGGGGCGGCCCTGGCGGGGGCGGTGCGGCTGCCGCGGGGAACGGAGAGCGCTGGCGGGACCGGGGGCAGGGCCGGGGGCAGGGCCGGGGGCCGGACGGCGCCGTCCCAGCGCTGCCCAGGGCCGGGGAGGGGCCGCTCAGCTTTGTGTTCGCGTGCTGCGCTCGGCCAGAGGCAGCCGTGAGCCCGGAACGGCCGCTCCTGCAGCCGCGATGGTGGCCAAGGACTACCCGTTCTACCTGTCCGTCAAGAGGGCGAACTGCGCCTTGGACGTGCAGCCAGTGAGCAGCCCCGCTAAGGAGACGGAGGTACTCGATCTGCTTGTGAGATTTTTCTTTGTAGTGTGATCTGTATTGCTGTGAAAATAGACCTATGCGTGTAGATACCCGGTTTGCTCAGGCATCCCTTGCTGCCATCACTACGTGTTGGACATTAAGTTGGCACAAGGCACGGAACAAAGAATCACCATTTTTTGTCATCTGGCATTTTAAGGAATTAAAATTAATCTTTCAAGTAGCTAATAGAGAAATATGTGATTTAGATATGTAGTTTAAAGTTATTTATATGTATGGTATTCCAGGGCTAGCCATTACTTACAAGTTGTTAAACTTACACAGGAACTGGTTATATGCTTTGTCGAGGGGAGGAAATGTGGAGAACAGGGTCCTTAAGCGTAATCTCTTTTCCTCATCGGTAATAAACCAAGAAATTAATATGATCACACAGTTAACTGACAACTCTGCCCTATCAGCAGGCTGACTGTTTCTTAAAAGGCATGAAATCCTTTAAAGTTACATTATAAATCTTACTCGCTCACCCAAATTCAACACATTCGTTTGCGAAATTCTTATAAATGGTGAAACTCTGCAGGAGTCATGTTTATGAAGGACTTAAATATTTGATACTTTAGGTTGGTGTTGCTTTGTGTGCTTGTTTGGAAACAGTGACCTTAAGGATTCTGGTTGGCTGCCCTGGAGGAAGGATAACATTTCTCTCTGGAAGTTTTTATCACTTTAATATACATCGCTTCTTCGTTAGTCTTGTTTGCTGAGTAACTTGAAGGCAACTTAATAAATTCAGTCCGTTTAATACAGCTACATCAAAGATTCATTAGCTTCGGCAGTTGAGTAGATCTAAAGTAAAAGGAACGTAATCTAAGTTACTATTTAATCATGATGCTTAAGCTAAGAACTAATGAGGTGCTGCCCTCTTGCTTTTCAGTGTACTTTTACATAAGGGGGTTAAATTATTGCAGTTAACAAAAGTGGAAAACTAACACCCTGAGCGCGTGTGTACATACACGTCTGTGGAAAACACAGGTTGTTAAGTACCAAATGGTTTTCTTAAGGGTACTTATTTTACTAACTATATTATTAAAGAAATATGATTTTAACCTTTACTGCATGAAGGGTTTTTTGTGAATGAATAGAATTGTCAAGTCTGAAGAGCTGGAGTGTTGCTCTTACAGTTGGGAAGTGCAGCTTAATTGTGGTCAAATTTCAAAGAAAACGTCTCAATGGAAGCTTAGAGCAGGAGGAAGTATCTAATAACAGAGGTGATCAATCAGAATTACAATGTGCAAACAGTTGCTTTGGATTTATAATCCTTCAGTTGGCCTTTTGTACAAGTAAGAAAATGCACCCTCTGCTTTCAGGCTGTTTTCTGAGTCTGATGGACTACCATTCTGAAAAAGAAACCTTTCAACATTCTCCTGTCTGTCTTAGGAGGGTATGAAAAGACCACCTGCCACTCCAAAAATTTGGTTAAGGAAACAGAAATAAAAACTACACTTTGGGAAGGACATTGTAAGAATAGACGTCAGCAGCCTGTTTCTTTGAAATCTGTCAGTATGGTGAGGGGAAAATCCACGTTTCTTCTCAAGCGCTCGCGTCAAGCTGTTCTTCCACCCTTTAGTTTTGCAAATCTAAATCAAGCTCTTGGGCGACTTCTACCACCAATTTGTGTTCCTACAGCAGAAAGCAAGCTTGTTGGATGGGGGTTGTGGATTTGGGACTTTGAAAACCCGAGTTTCGTTGTATTGTGAAGTGGGTTGATTTATTTAATAACCTAACTAGTTCATAAATGTTGATATGTGCAGAGTATAGATGTTGTGGTTTGGTTTTGAATTAGAACTCATGATAATAAAATATTTCCTCTGCCCTTACTAAACAATAATCTCTTAGGGGTTTTTATTTTGAACAAAGGGTAGTCTGGAAGATCAGGTACAGTACTTACATGGGATGAAATTCAGCCCAAAACTTGAGCATATACTGAACTGTTAAAATTTTCCCGGGTTTCCAGCTGGGTCTCTGTGTAACAAGCTGAAGCTTGTGGGCAGTAGGTTAGTTCTTCCCTGTTCTTGGTCTTCCCTTGGAGCCTGCAGAGCAGCAGTGGAAATCCAGGAATGTTTTTGAGGAACAAGTTAGTGGCACAAAAGAGAACGGAGGTTTTCTGCTCACCGTTCTTTCTTTAAGCCACGCTGGCTTCCTTGGCATAAACTCTATAAAAGTAGCGCAGTCACAAGACAATGACAAATAAAATGTCTGAAATGTACATGGACAATGGGAATCTGGATTCTCAGGAAAGGCTGGTGTACCTCTAATCCAAGTACTATTTACAGAATTCTTTCTAAATGCAGTTCAAATGCAACAAAACAATGTCTGGGGAATGAGTTAATGTAGGAAATACTATAAGGCTCCACATAAAATAAAGTAAAAAATTTTAGTTGTAAACAGTACAGAGCCAGTACAGGCTCTTTCCAGCTTTTTCATAACACAAAAACTGAGACTGTTAAACTTGAAATTTCCTCGCTCTAAGGTATAAAAAGTCCCCCATCTTTCTCAATGCAATATATATATAGACCATTTGCTATGTTTCAGTGGTTAAAGCAGCTCCCTTGTCACCCCCACTAAACAACACTGAGTGCAGCAGGGCCAGTGGGTGGGCAGCAGATGGGAAGAGCTCACACCATCACAGAACGAGGTTTAGAGGTCTGGAGTCACGGGAAGACATGGATTCCTCAGAGGGAGGAGGTTCTGTCCTGTTCTTCACAATCTAATACAGAGTTTAGGCCCTAAAAACTACAACAGTGGCGCAGAATTCCTTTGTTTCTCCAGCATGTTGTGTGTCTGCTCAACATCTCTTATGCTGCAGAAATCTTAGAGCTAGGAATCGAGGCCCTAGCCAGTCTTGTCTGGTTTTGTCTCCTGACCCCCTCACTGTTGGGATGTGCAGCAGGTCTCGGCTGCCCTGTGCTCAGGACCGTGTTTAATTCAGCAGGAAAACGAACCTGCAGGAGAACCCTCGGGCCTCTGGGCCATGGCACATCATCCACATGGGAACTAGGCCTGGCACCAGAGGGAGGGAGAAACTGCAAGTCATGAGTTTTCTTTGATCTTCATAAATGCATGTATTTCATTTTTAAAGCAATATTAGCAAGCTGCAGTTTTGATATATTTTGGGTAGCGTAGCTGTGGTGAGCTAAGATGGAAACATCAACCCCCCCTGCTTGGAACTGCTGATCTGTTCTGCTTAATGGCAATTTGAAACAAACAGCTCATCTTTGGTTTTCCGTTCAGTAACTCGCCGTACGATGTCTGCTGGTTAATTGGCAGCTCAGCCTTATATCAGGTTTGTTCCAGAATGGAAAAGGTCTTTTGTAGGTAGTCTCTTGTGAGAGGAAATGCAGAATTTAATCAACTCTACATTAGTTGTCTGGGTTGATCAGAGTTTCTGTTGCTTGTGTTAATAATTCACCTCAGCGTGAGGTTTTTCTGTTAATTGGCGTTCATTTCCTAGCTGCCGCTAGACGTATTGATTTCTGGGTGTCGGGGACGGACGGTCGGCCGGGGCAGCCGGGTGACACGTGTCCTTGTGCTGCTGGCACTTGGGGGTCTGTCCTGCCCGTGGCCAACGGCACCTGGGCCCCCGGGCGGGGACCGGGCCTGTCTGGGCCGGGAGCCCGGCTTTGGTGACACGTGTTGTGAACCTCAGCCCATCTTCAGGGAACTTCACCACTTCTCTGTATGGCCTTTCACTGTGCCCCCACTGGTTTCAGGTCTTCTTCAGAACAACACTGTGAGTAAAACAAAATACCGCTGGCTTTTGCTTTGTGTGCTTGCTGGTTTTGTGGGGTCTGGCAGAGGAACCTGCTCCCATCAGAGAGCGCAGGTGGTGGGTGGAACCTTGTGGATTTGAAGTAAGGTTGTATCATTGATACACATAATTTGTTGGCTGATCAAGTTGTCTTTATGTATCAATTTACTTAAATGACTTAATACATTCCTCTTGTGATGCTGGCATTTTACTGATGGGATGTCGGCAGGTTTTAGGCTGGATTTTGTGGGTGATTCCGAGTACCTTTGTGCAACACCAAACTAGACTTAGAACTGCTTTAGAGTCATTTGCTTTGTTTTTCCTGACCATCAGCCTCAGCTCTAGAAGAATGAGCATTCTAGAGTTTCTCAGTTGGAATATTTCTATGTACTATGAAGCAAATGCAAATTCAAGACTTTATAAAAATATAGTCTCTGTTAGCACCAGTAACAACTGACAATGTGGTTCTCGTGTTAGATTTGCTTCCCTCTGAAGGTGCAAAAAGCCTGGGCTTCCCAGCTCAATTGGTTTTTAGGTGGTTTGCTGTATTAAGAGAATCCATTGTAATGTGGGTTGTTTTTTCTATTTTAACTTTTTTTTCCCCTCTATCCTGCTGAAGGTTAAATACTGATAAAATCCTGTGGAACAGCACTTGAATGTGTGAGGGGTTTATTTTTTTTTTTATTAAACTCCAAGTTTTGGGGGCATTTATTAGAACTGTTTAATCTTAGGCCAATTTAACTAGTAGCAGACTAATAAAAATAATAATGTTGGGCTTCCTGCCATGACAAATGTTGGCTTACCCTTATAAAGTTGACTAAAAACTAATAACCTTTAAAGTAGAGGAGTAGGGATATTTAGCCAGATACATGAAACTGGAACAGAGTGGTTCTGTTTTAGTTTGCTGGCGTTGCTTGTGGGTTATATTTGAAACAAGGATTACTGTACTGTTTCAGTTTATAGTGTCTTCCATTTATTACATTGCTAACTCTTTTGAGACTAATTTAAATTAAAACATTTTGCACTAACGAGTGCTCCCATAGCACAGAGCGAATGCTTTGGGTGTCTGTTTATCTTTGTTCACAAATAGGAAGTATAACAAACGGGGTAAAAAAAATAACCAGCATCTTTGTTATAAAATGTCAAGAAAGTTAGCAACTCCAAATCCAGAATTGCTGCAGTAAATAATTATCTCAGAACTTGTACTCCAGCAAGTGAGGATGTTTTTAACAAGCGTTGCCAGTTTCTGCGGTTTTGCATGTGGATTAGTTTAGTTTGCTTTTGAAGGTAAACGGGGTAAGTTCTAATAATCGAAAATGCTTATTTCCTGGACTAGTTTTCACATAGCACTTATTTCTGGGTTGCCTTGAAAATCTCTGGAAGTTCCTTTTGTTGAGTTTGGTTTTAAATACAATCAGAAAAATCAACACAGTGTGCTGGCAGTGGTGCTGCCCGTGGGCCGGAGACACAGTAACGACCCCGCAGGGAGAGGTTTTCCCTTGTTTGTCAAATTCCGCGGCACGGGGCCGGTGGTTGGAGTTGCTGATAAGAGATGGGAGAGCGAAATGGAAAAACAATCATCCCAGCAGCGAACACATGTTTGCTTTTGCTGTTCAGTGGGAGGAAATCGGGGGCTAAGCCGGTCAGGAGCATAAAGTGGAAGAATTTGGAAGTGAGGAACTGAAGCAAATGGAGATGTTTTCTATGGTGCTGTGACTGCTGCTCGGGGCTCTTCGGTCTGTGCGATCCAGGTCATTGGTTCTGCTGGGCTGCAGGCAATATACAGGGAGCCTGGCCTACTTCTTTTTGTTTCCTTTCCTTCTGTTTGTTAGAAAATTAAAACCGATCTTCTGCTTGAGTAATTTATCCATCAAAGTGCGATAATTAAGCTGTGGGTGGCCTTGTTGGATGACAATGTATAGAAAACTAATCGATACTTTTAAATGGATTTAGCTCACTCTGACACTCTGCTTTAAACTTTGGGAAAATCCCATTCTTTACATCTACTGGTAAAAGAATTATTTTGTGGATGAACGGTTCGCTTCTTACGTGTGTAGTGTGATGCTGGATGCAATATATCCAGTTATTAGGTGCCAGTTTCACTAATGCAGAAGAAAAAATCACATCAACTCAGTTGTCAGTACATTGGAACTAAGCTAAGTGCCTAATTCTTTGAAGGATCTGTGGCTTTAACGTGTGTCCGTGGCTGTGGAACGCTCGGCGTGGCCTGGGAGTGGGTGCTGTGTGCTGAGATTCAGGCTTTGCAGTGGCAATCCGTGTGTATTAGAGCCAGAAATAATGATACAGAAGTTATCTTTTGGCGAAGCTGTTGTCATTTTGAAATGACCGTATCACAGTTTTTAAAACCAGCAGCTCATTCAGTTCTGTAAGGCAAGGAGACTGAAATGTTAGTCGCGATTTTCCAATGAAGCAGCAATGTGGAGCGCTGTGTCCTTCGTGCCAAATGAGAGGAATGCTGAGGCAAAGCATCTTTGAAGCTTTGTATCTATCGTTTCCTGTCTTAAATTGGTGATCATCAGTGGTTATGCCATTGTGATTACTCTAATCTTTCTTCCTATGGATTTCCCAGAAAAGTACATGATAAATAAACACTCAGAAGGGCACAGTAGTTGTTTGAAACATCCACTCTGTGGTTTCCAGAACCATCCAGATTTTGGACACAGATTTGCTTGTTTTATCAGTTTGTTACAGCTTCTAGAGTTCTCCTGGAAGCTGCATAGATACACGGTATTTCTAGCTTTGAATTTTGCTCTCTGAATTCAAATGTTACCCAAGTCATCTTGAGTTCAGCTATGCAGCTCCCTCCAAAAGCCATCTGCTCTTTGTTCCAGCCCAGCCAGGTATTAATTTGACTTCGCTTGACTGTTCAGCCTTTGAAGTTCCTGTACTCATGTTTCCCTCAGCTTTATTTAGCCTTATATCAAATTTAAATCCCTGTCAGATTAACATTACTTGTTCACATATACCAGCTCCACATTTTGGAAACTCTGCCAAAGTGCAGTCTGGATATTTTGGATTTTTTTTAACTTACTTTCCGTATCGTTTCATCGAGCCTTCGTGGCTCTGAAAATGCAGTCTAACATTTTGTTTTATTTCAAAACTCTGAAATTATTTTTTAATACCAGTAATAACAACTTTAAAAGGTCTGGCAAAACATCGTAACTCTTGATTTTTTTGTGTCGTGACTTGGCCCGTTTCCCAGGCTGGACAGGTTGTTGCAAGTGGACCCAGCCACTAAATCCCATTTCTGAATCCCGTCTGCTTGACGGGATCGGGAGGGGAGCGGCGACGACCTGGGGCGGCTCTGGGTGTTCCGAGCACACAGCGGCCTGCCCTGCTGTTCCTTCTCCCCGCAGAGTGGCCGTGCCGGAGCCTCCTCGTGCTGCGCAGGCCCTGCAGTCGCCCAGTCTGTTCCCATGTGCTTACACTGATATCCCCAAAGATCCTGAGGCTGCAGGACCTCGGCTAACTGGAAAACCAGAGATTTTTTCAGAGACAAATTAGTAAAATAATGAACACCTACTAGGAATCCCTAACTGCAAGCAGTTTATTCTTTAAAAAAAAAAAAGGAAGAGGCTTGGGAAGCAGCATCTGGAATGCAGCTCCCTGATGTTATTGGACTGATGTGCAAGTGCAGGTTCTGGTTGTATTGATATCTCTGGATAAAGCAGAGCAGTTCACACACTCTCCTCTATCTGTTTGATCTGCTGGTTGTGAAGAACAGAGCCCTTGGTGAGAAGAACAATCATCCATTTAAAACTCAGGTTTTTGTGCACTTGACTGTGGAATTTTTCCCTGTGCAGACCATTGGCCTCACCAGTTCCTCAGCCTCTCTGCGCTGCTGGTGTGGGAGGCGGCACAGCCTGGGGACGGGAGCGGGGCGAGAGGGGAGCTGGGGCAGAGCCATGGAGACCACACCGTAGAAACGTCTCCGTTTCGGCGTTGCTGTCTCACGGCTGTAGAATTGCTCCGGCAGTGCTGTGTTTTCACGGCACGGCCGAAGCCTCACCTGGATAAAAACTCCGGTACTGTGAGTCAGTGCCGGCCGCTCCTGCTGGGAGCTGCGCTGGGGAGGTGCCGCCTGAGCTGGGGAGGGGGTTCAGCTCAGCTGGCCGAGAACCCAGCAGCCGGTTTCCATGAGGGCTGAAAATCGCATTAGAAGCTTTCACTGTAATGAAGAACTTATCATTAACAAGATTTACTTTCAATCCTACTTGGTAAAGGTGTAAAGCCTTAGACTTCTGAAATTATTCATTATGGTAAATAATTCTGTTGGAGAGAATCCTGTAATAATGCTCATCTCTTAATAAGATCAAACTCCTAATTTGAGCTACATGTTTTAGCTGTTTTGAATTCCGATCAGGATTTTCGGTGTGAGATCAGGATATAATGCACTATATGAGGCAGGCAGCAGGGGGGCTGAGGCAGCAGTGGGACCCGCAGTGTCCCCCCAGCCCCTGCCTGTCCCGTTGGTGCTGGCGGGGGCTCCGACCTCTGCTGCCTCACAGAATCAGCTCTACAAGAAATTCGCGTTTCTTGATGGCAGCGGAAACTCTTGTGTGCTCCCCCGGCCCGGGGCCAGCGCGGCTGTCAGAGCCCTTGGCCTGTCTGACATGGACAAGGGCAGATCTTATTGCCTTTTTTCCCACTTCCACTCTCCGGGAGAAAGAGGTGATTTCCGTTCTTTTTACTCAGGTTATTTGGTGCTGTGCATTGATTTTCACAGCTGCCTGAGGTTTATGTGCCCCACAAGGCAGAGCAAACGGCGTCCTGGTCGGAGAGGGTGTTGCCTGCTGGCTTTGAGGAGTAATTAACGAACCTCAGCTGCAGTAACACAGGACTTGCAGTGTTCAAATCTGGATAGACTGCCTTGCTGCTCCTTACTTAGTTTTGTGTGCTACTTGGGAAGTTTAATTCGAGTTTTTTGCAACACACTCGAAGGAAATGCTGCAGCAGTGAAATACAGATTTACTTCTTTTGTGATTTCATTTGCTGTCAGTAGACTCCTCAGAAAATGATCCAACAGCTTCTGGACTTAGTTTTGTTATAAGGTAAGACTGAAAACTGCGCAAAATTGTGAATAGATCACGATGTGTGTTGAAAAGGTCTGTAAGATGCTGGGGAGCATTTAACTTTCAAGCAAGATTTGGCTATGACGTTGTGTGGATCAGATTTGTGCTTTTTTGCATGAGTTTTGTCTTTTGACCAAAGAACATCTACATGGCAGCAAAGTTGTAAGGTAATAGAATGGATATGGCAGTAAAGAAGAAGTCTTTTCTGTCAATCCTAATCCCCCCTCCCTGTCTTCTGGAAAGTCCAGACGGTCTTGATTTCCAGATTTTGCTTTCGGGGCTGAGTTGTCTGCCCGAGCAGCCTTTGTGCCGCGGTGCGGCTGCTGGCGGAGCCTGGCGGGCAGGGGCTGCCCCCGCCGCCCTTCGCGCGTTCCAAACCATCAGAAAACAGCGAGAGCTGGTGGCCGAGCCAGCGCTTGCAGAACTGCAGCGGCATCTCAAAGGGTTTTCTTTTCTGGGGGAGGGATGCTGGTGCTGTAGCTGATTGTGCTGGTGGCGCTGCAATGACGTAAAAACCTCCTTCAAAAACCTGTGTCAAAGACATGGTTGCTGGAAAGGGAGGAATATGAACAGCAGCGCAACGGTGCCGGCGTGGATGTAACTTGATTTAGGCTGCTAAAATCTTTAATGCCGGGTTTCATGTGTGATGGAATACATTCGTTTTGCTAGAGGGTTAAACACTTTGTCCCTCATCTCAGCCGGCAGTTATGGATTTCCAGGTCTGCCTGCTGAGAAGTAAATGAAACGTGTAGCTGCCTCTCACCTTTCCTCTGGTGCCGCACTGATGGAAGAGAATTTTTCCTGCCAGTAATACAGATGATCATCATCTCTGCTGAGATTTATTATGGTTTGGTATCGGGAAGGACGACAAATCTCCATTATTTCCAGAAGGATTTGAATTTCTGAACAAAAGGATGATAGGCATTCTTCACGTTCTTAAAGCTGTGTAGGAAATGGGAGGCATAGCGAGCCTGCACAAACTTTGTGAGCATGGCTGAGAAAGAAAGATGAACAGCTTTAGGATGTCCTTGAAATGTGATGGTGGATTTGTTTTTAACTTCACTTGGAAGGTTTGGCTCTTTTTCTGTCAAAAGTTGCCTTTTGCATGTCCTGTTCAAGATCCATTAAATGTCAAATGGAGGTTAGGAAGCCAAGGGTAACTGTTCTGTTTTTATGTCTCTACAGTTACTTCTTTCTTGTGTTGCAATTTCTGTTAACATCTTTAAATCTGCAGGACAATTGGCATTTTATACTGAAGTGGTTATGTATTACTATAAGCATTTTTAAAAGTATATATGAAAAGAAAAATATTTAAGTTAATGCTTTATGGTTGATGTTTGTTCCATTTTCCTTTCTATTTTATGCAAAAAATAAATATATGTAAACATGTGATTAGTGTGTTTGCCTGTATAGATAAGTATTTCCCCAGGAACATGCACTCAAAGGACAATTGCAGTTAGAGATTTCTGTCTAAATGATATTTTCTGGAATTAAATACATTTAGGTGAATAGTCTCACATGCCGATAGTGCCAGAGGCAAAGAAACAAATGGAATGGGTTTTATTTGGAAGCGTTCCTTTCAATGACAGACTCCTAACGTGTTAGCTGCAGAGCACTGCTAAAATTTCTCTTTTGAGTTAATATAATAAAATGGTTTTGTCTTTCTTTGCCTTTCCCCCTTCCCTGCTCCCAGCCATGCCAGCTCCTCCAGCCGTACATTTTTTAGCTGTTCCCGGGATCTGTATGTGCCAGCCCAGAGCAACTGGTCACTGTCACCGCTTGGAACTGCTGTTGTTTATCTGCTGCCCTGGTTATACAGCAGGCTGACAAACTCACTGTTTACAAATGCTTCCTTAGGAAGATCAGCAGAACTGGGAGCGATGGTTTTGTGCTGATGCTCACCCTCCCCCTGTTTTTTTTTCCGTTCACTTGTACTCCCCCCTGCAGGAGCCCAGTACCAAACGGGTCAAGCCGCTCTCCAGAGTCACCTCCCTGGCGAGTCTCATCCCCCCGGTCCGGGCCACCCCGCTGAAGCGCTTCAGCCAGACGCTCCAGGTAATCCCAGTAAACGTGTCACTGCAACCACCTGCATCCAGCTGCGTTGCTGCATCCAGCTGCATTGCCACATCCAGCTATGTTGCTGCATCCAGCTGTGTTGCACATCCAGCTGTGTTGCTGCATCCAGCTGTGTTGCTGCATCGCCGCATCCAGCTGTGTTGCTGCATCCAGCTGTGCTGCTGCCGGGGGACACACACACGTTCCCCGCCTCTCCTCAGGTCAGCATGGGAATGTGAGCTGCACATCTGCGCTCAGCCCCTGACAGGCCCAGGCAACTTCCCACTGCAGAATCACTCGACTTAGAACTCTCTCCTCAAAAGACACTCCTCTGGCCAGATAACTGATGGGTTTTCATTACCAGTAAAAAACTATTGTGCCTATAGCATATGAAAGTTGTTATACTAAAGGATTCCGATTGCTTTTTGATGAACAGAATTTTCCATGACACTTTCTATTAATTTTGGTTGGTTTCTTTGAAAATGTTATTTTTGGTATCATTAGTCATATAGGACTGCTAAATTTCCTTCTGTGGACTGAACTTTGACCCTGCCTAAACAAAAGAGTTTGTGAACAATTGCAAAGAAAAAATAAAAAGTCATTTTCCAAAGGCAATTATGAAAATCAACAAAGGGCAAGCAGATTTTAAATGCAGTTTACAAATTAAATAATTTTGTAGTTGCAATTTCTATATTGTAGACGAGGTGCGTAACATTTAACGTACTTACAGACTAATGGAACTTTAATTTATAAAGCATTTGTGTCTTCAGACACACAGCATTAGTGTGTTCAACTCCTAATGGTCATCACGAGTGGTGACCAGCTGGGGGCTGCGATACTGTTGGGTCTGGCCTGGAAAGCCAGGCTGATTCCTCTTTAAAACGGTTCTTGTAAGAAGGCATGTATAACATCTAAAGAAAATTATTTAACAAGCCTGATTTCTTTGATGAGAGGAAATACAAAAATACCTTGAATGTATTAAAAAATGTTACTTGATCCAAATTAACTTAATTGGAGCATTATTACTGAAGCTATCTGTTAAGGAGGCAAGAAATACAACCTCAGAGCTTGGGAGCCTTACGACAAATAAATCAAGCTGTGGGAAAGAACTCTGTCACTCTGTAGTGGTGATGATCTAGAAAGCAGATTCGCCGGGGTTTCCTTGCTGTGGTTGGTTCCTCTGGTGGTGGCAGCGCAGCCATCGGCCCCCAGCAGCACCCAGGGCTGGGGCCGGAGCCCGGTTGGTGGAGTGACTGGAGCGGGGGCACCCGCGTTCCCCGGGGCGGGGGCGTCGCCCTCGTCCGCCTCCAGGAAAAAGCCTGCCTGCGAAAGGCCTTGCAGAATTCCAGTTGTGAGGAGTGCGCAAAGTGAATTAATTTTTGGCTAAACTACTTGTGAGGACAGCGCTTCATCTCCGTACCTGCGCTGTCCTGCGGGAGCCAGTGCCTTGAGACCGGCTTGTCCAGCACAATAGCGTATTTAATAGAGTTTGATTTACACTGTCCAAAACAAACTATCCTTTCGTGGATGTAGTAGTAAGGTGAGCAAGGTGTTTCAGGGCAAATTTTGACAAATAGGAGAGGAAACAGTGGCTTTGCTGCAAGTCCTGCTGTTGCAAGCATTTCTGTCTTGCTCTGTTCATATATTGTACTCTGTATATGTGGCTTTCCACCTGGAAATGATGAGAATTTGGTTTGTTTTAAATATTCTTCCCCAAGGCAATTGGAAGATGATTGTGTTATGTAAGGTATGTTTTAAATGACAACAAAAATGTGGAGTATTTTGACAATGTGAGATGCTTGAGGCATTTTGGAGGTAAGACCTCAAAAAGAAGCCTTTAATTTTAAGGAAGCAAAGAAGGGAATATTTTCAAAATAGAACAGTGAGAACATGAAGTATCCATCTGTAGCCTGAACTCTTTCAAAGAGTCTCCAGGCAAACAGAACTCTCAAGTCTCCCTTGAAATCGGGGTTGTTTTTATTGAAGAGCAGACCACACGATAGATGCAGAGATGCTGGTACGTGTCACCAGAGCTCAGCGGCTCCAGAAGTACCGCTATTGATTCTACAACAGCAGAACACAGCGCTGGTATTTCCACTTTGGATCTGCTAGCACTGACTCTTTAATGCATTTCTTCAAATGCTAAGAAATAATTAGGAGCAAGTGGTGTGAAAAGAATCTGGCTTGTTACTTATCATGAACATTAAAATCTGAATATTGACATAAACGTTATAATCTGAATATTAACATGTCTTTTCCTGAAAAGTAATGTGATCGTTCTTCTGTTTTCAGCCAGATATCCATTTCACACCTTTCTGCGTGAATTAGTTTCTTGATGTCATCACGCATCTGACGAGGCAGGACGGTGCCAGTTGAAATGGTTTCTCCGTGTATCAAACCCAGTTTGGTCAGAGCATTATAGCACTAGTTATTTAATCCTGCTTATGGACAGATCTGGAATGATTCTACCAATCAAACCTTTCATGATTCTGACAGTTTACCAAAAAACCCCGGTATTGCCATCAGGTAGCGAGACACTTGTTAAGGTACGAGCACAGGTGCTGAAGGGCGGTCTCGCTTCATGAACCCTCTTTCTGACCAACTGAGAAAACACTTCTTTCTTAAACCATTAATATGGCTTTGAGGTATGCATCTGATATCCTTGAGGCAGAACCTGTCGTATCTCGGAACAATCCCACCCCCCAAAAAATAAAGAGCCGCCAGCAATTCTGTTGGCTTGAGCTGATACACACGACAAGTTCAGCTGCCAGGTTTTGCAGACCTGGTGCTCCAGAGTTCCTGTGTAACAGTTGAATCTTCCTTCCAAAGTGAACAAAAAAAATCATTCGTACTAATTTAGTTTCTGAATTTTGTGGTAATTCTAAATGTGTAAGTATTAGAGATGTAATGAGGCAGATGTATGTAATGCATGAATAATTGCTCTCTTTTTACTGAACTGAAACTTTGTATTTGCTCAGCTATCTTGGTGTGTTGTACCATTCTGCCGTTACCCCTGTAGTTCATTTTTGTTGCATGGCATATGAATGCACTGGATAGTGTTTTAAAGGTGTTGAACCAGACATGGAAATAGTTTGCTGCAGGAATGGAAACACTGCCCTTCCATAAAGATGCATTAAAAAAGTTTCTTTTACATTCCCAGTACTAAACATTGCTATTAAGTCACAGTAAAAACTAGTTAGATAACATTTGCTTTGTTGTGCTGAACTACGTATTCCTTAGGAAAAAAATGCGTATTGCCAAACTGTTCTACCAATAAAGGCCGTTCTTCTGTCTCCGTAGCGTTCCATCAGTTTCCGCAGTGACAGTCGCCCCGAGCTGTTCAGCCCGCGGCCGTGGGCTCGGAACGTGGCCCCTGCTCACACCAAGCGCAGAGACAGCAAACTGTGGAGCGAGACCTTCGATGTGTGCGTCAGTCACATGCTGACCTCGAAGGAAATCAAACGGCAAGAGGTATCACTTTTGGTTTTTACTGGAAGTTTCGTGTTCAAAAGTCATCTTTAAGGCCCGGGGCTGAGGAATGATGCTGGGCATTAGGGTAGCGCTTGAAGCGTTCCTGAAATTAAACAGAACGTCACCACCTCCACTACAGGCAGAATTTCACCCCTAGTCTTTAGAATTCAAGTGGTATTAGGTGACTATATTATTTTTAAAAATCAGCTCATCATAGTTCCTTAATGAATGTGAAGTTACTAAGGTGTGTTGTGATTTGCTGCATGTGTGTACTTGTTCTGTATGACAGTTTCTGTAGTGCTGGTTGATATTTTGCTGTTTCATTGTGTTGTTTTAGTAAGGATAGATGAGAATACTGTTTCAGGAACAGGTGTTCATCGAGGGATACGTGTGCACAGAACTGCACAATCATTTCCCTTGTCTTTGAGGAAGTTTTCAGTGCTGGAAAGATGAAATATTGATCAAAAGATGTGTCTTCCAAAGCAAAAAAAGAGTACATCTGTTGTTTTAATGTGTTGTACATGACAAATTCTAAATAGTTCATGTTACAACCAGTGACAGAGCTCCCATGGAATCAAGGCTTTTGTTTTTTCCTGTACAGAAATTTCTAGCAGAATCAACAAACTTTATAACAATCTCTCTGAGAATGCTTCAGGGACTGAGTCATAAATCAAACAGCAGTAACATCAAGCATTTCTTAGGCAGCTTTTAACATTGTACAAGAATTCATAGGAAATAACTTTTAAAATTGAGAACTTCAAAGGTAGCTTATTGGAAAATACACTGTAGGAGCTGTTTGCGTAGCCCGACAGCCATTGCTGTCTCGGGGCAGAACTCTGGACCAGTCTCGAGCCCAGAGGAATGAGCTGTATTCCAGGAAATTTTGCCTGGGAGTTCTGCTTTATATTGGTTCTCATTCTGCAACCCTCAACAGAATATCTGAAAGGTAAGGAGAGCTCAGCCTTCATAACAAAACCGTGACCTGGTACCAGACTAAAAGTGCTCACTATTAAAGATATGTTTTAAAGATCTGTCCTTTACTCATCAGGCCGCTTAGAGCTTCTACCACTGCATGTCTTAAAATGGAACACAGTAAACTCCTGTGCAAATGGTTGTATAAATGGTTAAGATATAGCTGAGTCAAAATATCACAGCGATAACTCCCCCATCTGGAAACATGTCCATTTGAAATAAAATAATTCTGTGGCTTTTTTCAGATAAGCATTTTATGAACAATCTGATATAGCTGTCTTTTAAAATATACTGCATGTGATTCTGTAGCATGGAATCAAGCCTTTATTTAGATTCAGAGAATGGCTTGGGTTGGAAACAATCTCAAAGCTCCCCCTGCCCCCCCTGCCATGACAGGGACATCTTCAGCAGCTCAGGTTGCTCAGAGCCCCGTCCAGCCTGGCCTGGGATGTCTCCAGGGATGGTTCAGCCACCACCTCTCTGGGAACCTGGGCCAGGCTCTCACCACACTCCTAGGGAAGAATTTATTCTTTATATGAAGTTTAAATCTCCCCTCTTTCTGTTCAAAGCCATCACTCCTTGTCCTCTCACTACATGCCCTTGTAAAAACTCCCTCTCCAGCTTTCCTATAGGTCCCTTTAGGTACTGGAGGCTGTGAGGTCTCCTGGAGCTTCTCTTCTCCAGCTGAACACCCCAACTCTCTCAGCCTGTCCTCCCGGCAGAGCTGCTCCAGCCCCCTGAGCATGTCCCTGCACCTCCTCGGGGCTCGCTCCAGCAGGTCCATGTTCTTACGTTGCGGGCCCCGGAGCTGGATGCAGAATCACCTCTCCGGACCTGCTGGCCTCGCTCCTGATGCACCCAGGGCACGGCTGGTTTCTGGCTGCAAGTGCCCATTGCCAGATCATGTTGAGCTTCTCGTCAGCAAACACCCCCGGGTCCTTCTCCTCAGGGCTGCCGTCACTCCATCCTGCTCCCAGCCCTTGGGATTGCCCCGACCCACATGCAGGATCTTGTGCTCGGCCTCGTTGCGTTTCGTGGGTTCGCACGGGCCCAGCGCTCCAGCACGGCAACTGGCACCAGCCCCTGGGTGACCGGTGGTTGACCTGCCAGATTCAACTGGCCCCTTTCTGCCGTTAGACTTAGCAGAGAAACTCTGCTCCGTGGGATAAGGACAGCTGTTCAGAATGTAACATAACTCAGCAAGCTGAGGAGAGAGTAAATAAAGATATTTTATAATATTTGTGTCTCTTTTTCCAGGCTATCTTTGAACTTTCCCAGGGAGAAGAAGACTTGATAGAAGATCTGAAGTTAGCAAAGAAGGTATGTTTTTTTTTCTAAAAAAAATCAAATCACAACCAAGAGTATGCATTGGTTCATATCACTTTTAAAATAATCTTTGCTTTTTATAATTGCCAAGACAGTAAGGGGAAAAAAAACCAAAACGTTTATATGTTCCTATTCTTTCTGAAACACTTGAATGTGCTGTTTTCATTTTTTTTTTTCAATATTAAATGGATAGTTTAAGATATGATTATGAAACTTTAAAATATTCTCAGCAATTGGTCTGATTTTAGTTAGAGGGAGCTTTAAATGCTATCACTAATTTTTCAACTATCAGTGCTATATTAACTACAGAGCTCCCTTTTTTTCATTTCAGGCTTATCACGACCCAATGCTTAAACTTTCCATAATGACAGAGCAGGAGTTGAACCAAATTTTTGGAACATTGGACTCTCTGATTCCTCTACATGAAGGTAAAACTCAAATAGTCTTTGTCCGCGTTACTGTTGCGCAGAGTTCATCTGGTTCAGTAAGTGAAGTTTCTCTTCTTTTTTAATCGTGATCCAGATCTTCTTAGGCGACTTCAAGAAGTCAGGAAACCTGATGGATCAACAGAACATGTTGGCCATATCCTTGTGGGTTGGGTAAGTCAGAGATTTTAATTAATTTGGGGACTTTACTTTGGAGTTGCAAATATAGTTCTTATCAGACAATTTCCATGTCAAAAATATATTATTGAGGTATTTTTAAAAGGTAAGGGAGCTACTAGTAATACATAATATATATAGTTAATGATAAGCTTGTTAGTGTGAAAAATTATCTGTTCGGTTTTGCGTAAAGTGGTGTTAAATGTGTTTATTTTCTAGTGGGTTTGAACACCAGTGAACTTCTCTTGGTCCAGATATGTGTGAGTCTAATTTATTTTGTTGAAGACTTTGCACATATTGTGTGTTAACAGAGCAGGTTTTATAAATGGATAAGTTGTTCTAATCAACATATAAGCTAGGGGTTTTTTTCAGATTTAAGGCACAGTTCTGTCAGTTTGGTCGTGGTTCTTGAGGGCAAGATAGAAGTTTGACTACAGAAGGTTGCTTATCTGAAAAAGGCCAGTCTGGGATTGCTCATTCCTCAGCTTTTATTTCCGTTCATAACTAAAATCAGTCTTCTGTGTTCAACTATTGTCTGCACTGAGTAGTGCTCAGGCTTGTCATGGGTGTTCTTAATGCTTTGGAATAATATCGGCGATCTCTAGGAACTGAGGGGTGAGCTTGTGCTTCCCGCTGGTTGAAGTGATGAACAAGGTGCTCAGAGGACCCTTGTAACCCTTATAAATGTTGGAAATGTCATCAATAAATTGTGGATAAACCTCCAGCTAAAAGCTTCTCAGCATGAGTTCTGACATGGTGAATGACTTGCAACTCACTTCGTTTCAGCTGCAGAATAATCTCTTCCTTCCCTCAGCTCCCGTGCCTGAACTCCTACGACAGCTACTGCAGCAATCAAGTGGCAGCCAAAGCTTTGTTGGATCACAAGAAGCAAGACCACAGAGTGCAGGATTTCCTGCAGCGCTGCCTGGAGTCTCCTTTCAGTCGCAAACTGGACCTTTGGAATTTCCTTGACATCCCGAGAAGCCGTTTGGTTAAATACCCGTTACTGCTCCGAGAGATTCTGAGACACACACCAAATGATCACCTGGATCAGCAGCACCTGGAAGAAGCTGTGAGTTACGCTTGGGTTTGGGATTTTTTGGGAGATTATAGCACTTTCGGCTTATTAATGAATCAAGGGGCACTCCATAAAATATGGAAATGCTAATACTGACGCTAACAGCCCAAACTAATACATGAAATACCCAGCCCAAATTGAATCTCTGATTAAATCTGATTTTGGTAGCAAAATAACAGCAAAAAAATGGAGGAGGATGGAGGTGTTTTCCACAGCTCTTGTCTGATCCTTATCCATTTTATATTTACTTTTCAGTGTAATTTTCCTTTCTAATCTAAGTTGGGTAGTGTGGAGGTTCCTGTTCAGGTTTTAGATCACTTAGGTGAGTTTTATTCCCTGGCGTAACCTCTGAATCTGGATTAATTCTCGTAGTGGGACTGTTGCTGAAGTTTGACTACATTCTGGTTTTTATTCAGAATAGTATTGCATGTTTTGAGGTAAAACCAGAGGGATAAATCCAAAGCTTTAAAATTCCTTATTAATAGAAAGGGACCTTATTCAGATATTCTGAAAGGTTTCTAAGATTTCTGTTCTTTTCCATATACATATACTTACATATATACACATATATAATGCAATAATATTTACACATGTGCAAATGTGTATCTGTGAGTAAATTAGTTTATTGTAGTTGTTTGAAACAGACTTCTAAATTAATAAATAAATAAATATCATTAGTATCTTACTGCTTTTAAATATCTTAATTCTGTCTATCTGGGCTTGATATAAAGAGGTAAATACCAGATTTTTAAGCCATTGCCAGAGACAATGATAAAGACAAACTGAAGTGTCTTTGTACACTGTAGTCTGCTTAATTCTGTTACTAGTATTAGTACTCTAACAGACTGCTCTGCAAAACATCAATGAAAAATATACTGTGAATTAAAATGTATTTTCTTGTAGATACAGTTCAAATTATTGGGCGGTAGCTCTGGATATTGGTCTAATTAAAGTCCATGTGTTTTCCTTATTTTTCTGTAGATAAATATAATTCAGGGCATAGTGGCTGAGATCAACATAAAGACAGGTGAATCTGAGTGCCAGTATTACAAAGAGAGGCTGATTTATCTGGAAGAAGGACAGAGAGATGCACTGATTGACAACTCACGAGTTTTGTGTTGTCATGGTGAACTGAAGAACAACAGAGGAGTGGTAAGAAATACATATTTTGTCATAAATAGCTTTTAAAGATACCTTCATTTTGCATGACGGCTAAAAGAGCTGTGAGTATGCACACCTTCCCATAAATAGGGAGTTGATAAATATTAACTGTTATATATATAACATGCATCTTTTTTGTTGGCAGGCAAATATCTCTGTATAGAGATAATAAATTTATGTGTGTCTCTGTCTCTTAAGGAGACCTCACAATATCCTGGCTAAGTTGTAAATCTGATAGGTTTCAATAAAACTTGCAGGAAAAATTTTAAGAAAGAAAGAAAGAAAAACAGATTTCTAGTCTCAAAGACACAGTAGTGATGTTTATAATGACACACAAAATGTACTGAGCAATTTTAAGTCTTTCAAAGGCTGTGGTTACTAAGAATGTTTTACTTGATCAGTTGTTAAAGTTAATTTACTGACCAGAGAAATTTGGTATTTGATACTGTGAATTCCAGGAATCTGCACTGTTGGTGTCACAAACTGAGCTTTCTGTTTAAAAAAAAACCCCAAACCATGCGGATTAGTAAATATTAACAGGAGAGAAACCAGTCATTCTTAGATTTTTTTTTTCCTATGATTAAATAGAAACAACATGAAATTTTGAGTGGACAAACAATGAAAAAAGATCTTTTTCTCATTAATTGAATTTAAGGAAGTTTTAGTAAAAAACAAGGTAAGTAATCAGGATTCTAAATGCACTTTTCAGCGTTGGGAGCACTTTCCTGTAGCATGTTTCTGTGTGCAGTGGAAGGATAGATATTAATACATACTCATTTGCTGTTGAGCCATAAGGGTTTTAAATAGACAGACGACAGAAATCCTTATTTATTCCAGCTGTTGAAAACAGATGGATACGAAGTACTAGAGTTTCAATAACTTCTGTTTAACGATGTTCCAACGAAGCAGTAACGCGTTGTTATTGATGATCCTTTCCCAGAAGCTGCACGTGTTCCTGTTCGAGGAGGTGCTGGTGATGACTCGGGCGGTGCCGCAGGGCGAGCAGCTCTGCTACCAGCTGTACCGGCCGCCGCTGCCCGTGCGGGCCCTGCTGCTGGAGGACCTGCAGGACGGGGAGGTGCGGCTGGGCGGCTCCATCCGCGGCGCCTTCAGCAACAACGAGAGAAGTACGGCTGCGCCCTGCTGCTTACCTGCTGCCATAGGGTCACTAGGAGCTTCACACGCCTGCCAGCGAGGCGGCAAAATGTTTTCTTTAAAATCCACGTTATCTACATCCAACATCTTGATTTTTATTGCAGGCTGGTTTATTAGATTGTAACTTGCTTCTTGTAGATTGTTTCTCAAAGTTCACTATATTGATAAAGCGATTTCTCTACACACCCGCTTCTGTACTGAGTTGAGGAGAATATGTAGAATATAGTGGCAAAAGCACAAAATGATAAGCAGGTGTATTTTGAAATCTTAAGAGAAGCTTTAGCTGGTATGACTTTTCTCGTATTAGGGAAATATTGCTTGCTGTTCCATAACTAAGTCTTTCAGCTGACAGATAATTAACATAGTGCTCAGCGTTAAGACTGCAGCTATTCCTATTATTATCAAGAGTTAATGTCCTGCTCTTTACGCGTATTATAAAGATGCTTGTTTCTATTACAAGGGTCTTTGAATCTCACCTGTCTTGTGAAAACGTTGAGGGGTTTGAGAGGTGATGCAGTCTCCAGCTGACACAAGAACTCAGTGAAGGTTCTGGAAATGTGTTTTGCAGAGGAGTAGGAGCAGAGGCGCTGTCGTGTGGGGGCAGCCTGGGTCCTGCTTGTTCACTGAGAGCTTTATGGGGAGGTCATGCATGGCAGAACCAACGTTGTTTAATTCAGCAATCAGAAATTATTACAAGTGTTCGTGGTGTTCTGTGTTCCTGCCCCACAAAACAAGGAAACACCTTGACTCTTCCCTCTGGGCTGACATGGTATTAGCAGGAAACCACCAGAAGTCAGAGATTTTGCAGATTGTGTTATTTTTATATACTCATTTATTATAAAAACCATCCATCCAAAGCATTCAGTGTTTTGATGTGTATTGTTTCTTTCAGTCAAAAACTTCTTCAGAGTCAGCTTCAAGAACGGGTCTCAAAGCCAGTCGCACTCGCTCCAAGCCAATGACTCCTTCAACAAACAGCAGTGGCTCAACTGTATCCGCCAGGCCAAAGAGAAGGTTTTGTGTGCGGGCAGAGCTGGCGTGCCCAACTTGGAAACACATTTTCTGTTGTCACCAGAGGGCAGCCGAGTTCCCCCGGCAGAAACGGCGCAGGAGCAGATGGAGCACTCGGACTGGGAGTCCGAGTGGAGCATGGACACCAGCGAGGTCAGCGCCGACTGCGAGCGCATGGAGCAGACTGACTCCTGTGAAAATGGAAAGCAAATAGAAACCAACGTTTGACAAAAACTTAACGGTTTGTGGAAGAAAATCTGTCTCTTACCTGTACAGTATTTGCATTCCAGATGTGGAACCATTTGGAGAAGCACTTTTGAGATGTTTTTTGTGACGGTGTCAGTGCAGCCTCCTTGTGTTCGTACCTATGAACGTAGAACTGTAACTGCCCATCTGTATAAGCTGGAATCTCTTGCAACTCATGTCCTGTCATTATGTTCCATAAACATCTAAGGTGGATGAACGAGGTACTTGACCAGTTATTCTCAGTGTCCTGCTGTAAAAAGAATCTCTAAACTACTGTTTATTTGTGCATTACACAAAGAATCTTTTCATAATTTTTAAAGTACTTTATTTGCTCTTTAATGGGGCAGCTGAAGAAGTGGACTTGAAATGGAGTTTCAGGGTAGGTATCAAGATCATGAGTTTTCATAAAGGCATGGAAGGAAAAAGTAGTTTTGTGGAAAAAAGGAAAACATATTGCAATAACCTGTCTGAACTCTTGGGGTATTAAATCAATGAGAACTAGAAGCAGCAGGCCATGTAACCAGTGACCAGGGATTAATTTTTCAAAATGAAGCATTGTACTAAGATTCAGCAACCAAACTGCTTAAAGTCTGGTCAGTTCAGGTGGTCAGCATAGTGCTATGGTTCATTTATCAAAGTCTGTAATGCTGAAAATAATCAACTGAAAAAAACCCAAACCAAACCCAACCACACCTCTACAGCCAGCACTGAATTCAATGAAATGCTGAGAATACTGGGTATTGTAAATAAGCTGGTAGTTTGCTTTCAGTGCCATATATATATATATTTTTTTTTTTTTTAATGCCAAACAGGATAAGAATGGAAAAAAGCTTTTGCTTGTGAATAGGCCCTCTTCAGCATTTTGCACTCCACTGACCTCCACTGTTGGTTTTAAACACCACTAAACTAATGTTAAAACATTTAATTTTCTGTAAATGTCTGTTTACAATTACGTGTAGTTGGTTTTTAAACTGACAATTTTGTATAAATGGTGCTCTACAAATACCCTATGGGATTATGTAGAGAAAGTTTAAACAAAAAGGGAATTGCTTTTCCTTTAGGATGTATTACATCCTTTATATTTTTCTCAAGTTTTGTTTTAAAAGGTTTTATTGCATTTTATCTCATGCTGTAATTGGAAATGTCACTGTGTTTTCTGGTGGCTCATTTAATCTACTCATTATGATGAGGAGCAATGAGTCACTGAAATGCAGTCTAAAACACTCAACTCAACATCCTGGTACTTTGCAGGAATCCCTGGGTAATATTTTATTTCTTAGTATAAGAAATAATGGCAGTGCTGTTTGGCAAGCTATGAAAATGAGAAATTAATACATTGAAATGGTCCTTGATAACCTGTGCAAAGTACTCGTACCAACACAAGTAGAAAAACTGCTGTTATTGCCAAAAGCATTTTCTTGTGTTCTACAAGTTTACAGAAAATAGTAGATGTCAAGTATCTTACATATATATATGCTGATGCGCATTGCAGAAATCAGTGTGACAAGATGATAAACAATATAAAACCAAGCTATTTTTATTTTTTAAAAAAATGCCATTTTTACCCTCTAGAACATATTTCTGTATTTATAGTTTTTGAAAAAAACTCAATTTTCTGTTTCAGGCTTTGTAATTTATTTCAACTGCTTCATTTTTAGACCTGAATGAGTCTGGCAGTGAAGATGGGAGAAAGGAAAAATGTGCAGAACAAAAGGAATAGGAAGGTATATTAGGTGATGAACCATTGTGTAAAACCAGTTCAGCAAAACGTTTAAAAAGAGCAAAAAGCATGTGAAGTGTTCAGATAGAGAAGAAAGAACAAATGTGTGTATTGACCTTTTTTTTTTAAATAATAGCCTTAAAAACTTTTCTGGAAGCATTTCAAATAAATTACATTAAATCATTTTGATTTTTGTTTGGTTTGGTGGTTTGTGCAAAAAGATTATGAAAAGATTTCAACAGCACCCACAGTGAGGCTTAACATATGTGACCAACGCTCTTATTTTGGTTCTCATGGAAGAGCTACAAATTTGGGGTAATCTGCTAGATACAAAATAATAATAAAGAAACAAGTCACTACACTCAATTCAGCACCATCCCCAAGGTTTTATATACAACCCATTTAGTAATTAGGTGGAACAAAAAATTAACATCCTGTCATCAGTTTCTCTTTGCTGGTTCCTTGTGGGTCACACCTCTACCAAATGTATATTATTCCAAAACACTGAGAAGATTAATTTGGGGCATGTAAAAAGCCACCAACCAGCCAGGGAATCTCAGAAGAATAATTTACCTTTGTTTACTATCATTTAGCAACTCGCTTAGCATCAGGTCCAACACGCTGCAGGGCACATGTTTCGGTCTTGCTTTGTAGTTGACATGCAATTAGCTACTGATTTGATCTAGTAAAGCTTAATAATGGGTTTTATTTTCAAGTCATCTTAAGGAATAAGCCTTCCAGTTTAAGAATGCTAATGTAATTCTGGATTGGGATAGGTTGTTTTGGTTCTAGCAATTTTAAAATGCCGCTGCTTATGAAAGATTGACTTTGGCTTGCAGCGGGGTGGGGGTGGACGATAAAATGTGCCACAAAGGGTGGGTAAAATGTGAAATTATGAATGCGAAGAGGAAAAGTAATAGAAGTAACTATGCACAAGTGATCATCAGGGTGAATAATCCCGGTGTCCACAAACGGAGCGGAGAAGCAGCAGTCTGCTGGGGCAGTTCTGTACCTTTCTGGCAAATCTTAGCAACCTGTTGGCGCTTTTTTACCTGTAAGAACAGACAGTCAATGTAGTCTTGGCTTGTGAAAAAACCTGATGAAGCAGAAGTAATAAAGGTAAAAACACAGGTCTTGACTGAGAAAGGTAAGCAGAGAGAAAGCCCTTGGAAGTCTGAACTGTACGGGTCCTCTGAGACGACAAAGGCAAACATAACTCTGTGGTCTGTGGTTCCCTAGGTTCGCTCTGCAGCACAACGCGAGCATGGAGACCTCCCCGAACACCAAGGGCTGCTCGGGGACACCAGCAGCGCTCGGTTTGAAGTCTGGGCAGCTCAGTACCAGGAAGCAATGGCCAGAACCTGGGTAAAGCGTCAGCTCTGAGTTGAATTTTAAGGCATAGAAAGTGTTTCTCCATGGTGAGTCCTATTTGCCACGACCCACCGGAACCAGGGCTGGTGCCTTAGGAACCGGCGTTCTTGAGGGGTCACAGGCGTTTCTGGAGTTTGAAGGATATGTCAGAACTGTAAAACAGCAATTTAATGGATTGTTGTTACTGAAAACGTTGATGGTTTGTGGTGACACTGAAGAAGATGATTTATTTCCCTTAGATAGGGGGTTCCAGTTCCAGAATGGACAGTTCTTCCATGTTTAATGCCCACTCGTGAATATTTTAAATATATTTTAAATACTGCCGTCTGTTCTACAGGTTGATGCCGCCATCTACTGGAAATAATTGTGTATTTATGGAGCCGATTCGATTACATTAAAATTTAAAATATTTTAAGATAGTAAATGTATTAAAAACTATAAAATGAAAGTATTTTTTAAAATACAAGTAGATATTTTCAGACTTTCACCTAAGGGTGACAAATTTGTGAATTTCTGCTACTAATCCTTGGCTTTACAGAGCCAAGTTGAGACTCGTTCCCCAGTTTCTCTCACCTTTTACTGTCAAGGCATATTTTCTCCATTGCTGGTAAATGATACTAAAGCTCTTTCCCAGTGTTTAAATCAGGTTTTGTCTCTGAGTTTTTTGAAGGTGCCTCTCATGGTCTACAAAGAAATTTTCATGATACAGTTCTCCTGTCTTTGATTTCCTGGCACCTAAAATTTAGTCAGCACAAAATGAGCACTTAAGCATTTGAACACATTAGATGTGATTTGCATCCCTAGAGTAATTTCTGGAAAGTAGTGAATTTTTGTTATTTAAATGAAACCGTAACAATATGCTCAGACTAAGTATTTTGCATTTCTAAATTTGCTTTCATAAGAGAACACGGAGGAAACATCTGGAGCCAGCACCCGAGTTTGTTCCTTGAGCACGGAGCCTTATGCAACCCTCCCTTATAAATGTCCTTATTGTGTGGCTATGAGGCTGATCTAAGTCTGTATTACTAATGTATTAAATATCATCTGATTTCAGGATCAAAGGGACCTGCAGCTGCTTTGTGCTTGGGCGAGAAACCCTCCGGTGCAGCCAGGGAGCCGCGGTTGAGCGCTTGGCAGGGTCAGAAACCACGGAAAGCAGCGAGACAACGAGGTGACTGATTTTATAACTTTTTTTTTTTTTTTTTCCAGAGCATTCAGCTAATCTCCTCCTATGGTGATTCTGGTGATTCTTCACTGAACCTTTGTTTTGTGAACTGCGATTCTTGCTACCAGTTTTTTATCTACCAGGATTTAAGATTCACAGTGGCGCAGTGATCCAGAATTGTTACATCATTCATCAAGTAGTATTTAGTACTTTTTGTGGTTACCTTTCCCAGGCGTATGTTAATTAATACCTACTCTGTACAACTGCCAAGAACCATGTTTCTAAAGCAAGTGGAAGATGAGGTGAACTTTTTATGTTGTTTGGTAAATAAGCGAGACTTGTATTTGTTATGATACCCTCTTGTATTTCTCGTTATTGAGCACATCTAAAGCCATTGTAAGCACACGCTCTAGTGTATTTTCCAGTATTGCCGGGGGTTGGTGCGGGACGCGGGCAGACGGAGCCATGAGCCGCCTGCCGCTCCGGATTGAAGCCCGGGCCGCCATCCCGACGTTAACCGCTCCTTCCCCTCTCCCTCAGCGGCCCCGCCCGCCTGCCAGCCCCGCTCCGGCCCGATGCGGGCGGGACGGGCCCAGCGGCGGCTCGACGGACAGCGGGACCCGCCCCGCGCTGCCCTCACACAGCGCGGCCTCGCTCCGGGCGCCTCTCCGGGGCCGCAGCACGGAGCGGGGAAGGGGAAGGAGCGGGGAAGGGGAAGGAGCGGGGAAGGGGAAGGAGCGGGGAAGGAGCGGGGAAGGGGCGAGCCCGCCCGAGCCTCGCGCCGCGGGACCCGCCACCATTTTAAACGCGCCGCAGCGGCCGCCGCGCGCTCGCAGCCGCGCCCCTGAGGCGGGGCCGGCCCTTCCATCCATCACCCGCGCCGCCCGCTGATTGGCTGGGCCGCGCTGGCCCCGGCCACGCCCCTTTTCTGTGTGCGCCGCCGCCATGTTAGGGAGCGGGGAGGGGGCGGCGGGGCTGCCGTGAGGCCGGCGGGCGCAGGGGGAGCAATAGCGGCGGTGGGGAAAGGGCAGGGCGGTGTGGGAAGGAAGAGCAGGCGCGGGCTATCGAGCCCGCTTCTCGGCGGTGGGAGTGAATGGCGGATGCCGCGATCCCCAGCGGTGCCGAGATGGAGCCGGAACAGCATCAACGGCCGGAGCAGAGCAGCGCGGGCCCCGGCGGGGAGAGCCGCAGAGCGCGGGCCGCTGAGGACAGCGCACAAAATGGCGGCCGCGCCCAGAGCGCCGGGGCCGCGCTGCTGGCGGCCGCTGCTGCTGCGGAGGACACGGTCCCCGCAAAGCTCAGCATCCCCAGCAGCAGCCAGCGCAGGAGCAGCATCTCAGCGGCACATGAGCAACAGCAGCGGCAGCAGCCGCCCGGCGGTGTGTCCGGGGGGCCTCCCCCCCTCCCAAAGCCCCCAGAAGACCTGGCTGTTGGGAGGAACTTTCAGATCCCCAGGAAGAGCAGAGAAAAGAAAGGTTGTTCCTTCCCTTTCCCTCCTTTCTCTCCCTCGCTCCCCGCTTCATCTGGTTCATTAGGCAGGCTCTTCATGCGCCTCGCACAGCTGCATGCAGAGCCCTGCGGGCGTGCAGGAGCCCGTGGCGCTGCTCAGGCTGGCGAGGCTGCTGGGGACCCACCTTGGAGTGTCAGGGAGGCTTTCACATTCTTTCTTTTCCCTTTTCCTCCCTTTCCCTTTCATTTTGTCACGAGGACGAGGAAAAAAAACAAAACACAAAAGTGAAACTTGGCCTGAGTTTCAGAGCGTTGCTTTAGGAGGATGGAAAAGCTGGATTCAGTCAGGGTGGGCTGGAGCATTGGTGCTGGAGACGCCATCACACGTAGAGAAGATGGTTCTGTGGGACGTGGACGTGCAGAGGAGATCATTCGCTTTTCTCTTCCCCCGACGTCTGCTCTGCAGGAGAGGGTGTGAGCCTGGTCAGGGCAGGCTGGCGCACACCGAGCACGGCTGTCCTTCGTCGATGAGACGCGGAAGACTCACCTAGCAGGAGTTCCTTGCTTTGCAGGGAGGAAGCAGCATCCCGCTTCACGTGCCTGGCCTTGGCAGCTTCCCTCTTCCAAACACCCAGGGTTTGTTGTTTTGGTGTTCAAGTAACTCTTCCTCTAAATGCCTGTGGTGTTTCTTTTTGTGAGACTCCATTGGCTTCTGCTCGTCTTTGGTTTTGTTAAGTGGCGTTGAAGACGTGTCTGATTTCCTCCCTGAAACTCATCTCAGGTCTTGACCTTTTGCGACATCAGTCAGTAGCTTAGTCCGTATCACAGAAATACCTGTTCGTGTAGGTTTCTAGTTCTTCAGAGAAGAGTCTCGCATCCAACTTCTTGAAATGCTTTCTTCTATAAGGAAGAGATGAAGGTAGGTTTATTTCATTATCCAGTCTTTCCCTCCTTCCATTTTTGGCAGTAATGTCCCTGTTTTCTTCTTTTTCTTTCTCATTGCCGTTCCTTTAGGGGGGATACAACTCTGGCAGACTCGTTGTAAAAAGGATGGGGTTGATTTGGAGGAAATGAGGTTGATTTTATTCGTCTGACAGAAAAATGTCTGGATAAAACATGGTGCCTCCTGCTTTTCCGTGTGTCAGACCCAAGCGTGCTGACATTTGAGTACCTTTGAATATATCTCAGGAATGTTTAGTACGTAACCACAGACATTTGAAGTTCCTCTCTAGCATTTGGTTCCAATGGGAGTGGAAACCTGCAAAATACCTTTTCAGGTCATCTAATTCAGCACTTGCTTATGCAGAACCATCTCCTATGGTGTGTAAAAAGCTTTAGAACGTGTAGTTCAAACATCGGGCTTCTGCGGCTTCTCGGGCAGGAGGGAAAGCCGTTCTTGTGCTGATTCTAGAATTTACTTGTTCATGTCGAGGTCTTTTGACCCATTCTTAAGCACTCACTTTTTAGTGTGCTTTTTAAATTTTTGTCTTTCCCTTTCAGCTTATAGAAATCTTGGACATTTTAACCATACTGGTGTCTTATGGTTTCCAAAATTCACAAAACGGACCATTCTGGCCATGGTGCTCGCAGTCTTACAGTTGCTTAAGGTTGCTGATTGTCAGTCGTAGTCTTAGACCAGGTGGTACTGTAACGCAAAGTGCTGTGAGTGAACACATGGTGGGCAAGACTGGTGGAGTGGGCCAGCGTTAGAATGGCCACCGTGCTCTTTGAGGACAACCGCATTCCTGTTGGAATTGGTGTTTGAGAAATGACACACTTACATCGGTTCTGGAATAAGCCAGAAGGTGAGCGGTGTGTGGACCGCCTGGCGTTGCAGTGGCACACGCGTACAGCCTGCCTGCGACCAGCGCTCGGATCTCGTTAAACTGCAGAACAATCAGAATATAATGTGCCCCCCTCTAGAGAGCTCTCTTGGCTAGATTCTAAATTCCAGCGTAAAACTACCCATGGAGGCTTCCTCCGTCCTTCCTTGCATTGGAATTGTCCTTGTTTTGCTTTTTAATCCTTCGTTATTCCTGGACATACCATCCTGAGAGATACCTGCAGTCTTGGTTATGAAGAGTAATCTTTCGTACAAATATCTGTTCAGGATAACGTTGCTCTTTGGGTGGGGTCAGTTTTCTTGGTTTGGTTTGTTTTGTTTTTTTCTAAGCACCAAAATATCTTTGGGGAACAATTTTTGATTGTGAAACAAATCGAATCTGCCAAACACAAATGTAAAGGAAAATATTTAGCCTTTCTGGAGTTTATTTCCGCCCCCGTTTGGAGACTAACCAGGGACTGAAAGTCAACAGAAGGAACCTTGTAAATGTGGATAAGTGCATCTGGAAGAAACATACTTCTCAAAACGAACCAGTTGGTTGTCACAGGGAATCTTGCTTATGAATTCCTGTTTTTCTCCTAGCAGAAGAATTCAGGAACCGAACTAAAAATGTTGGCTGAGAGATTTATTTTCTCGTGTGTGCTTCTCCTTCCCCACTGGAAACTGTCTTGGAAGTTCCTCTTTTCTTGGTACATGCAGTTTAGTAACGGTCTTGAGTAGATTTTATATATATATATATATGTATGTATTCATCCTTGGAAGTCTTAGCAGCACGTTCTTGGAGGTTTTGTTTGTCCATTTTCTACTTAATATTATTTGATGTTTCATTTTTCCATGTCTTTTGTCTTGTGACATTCCGTATCTTTGGTAGAGACACGTATCTGCTATTTGCTACTTGCTGTTTTCACCTGGGGATTTCATCAAGCAATCCTTGAGCTTCATAACAGCTTAGACCTTTTGAGAGCAAATGACATTTTGGGCTGAAAACCATCACAAGTAACAAAATCACAGTTCATTAACACCACAGTTTTTTGGTCTTAGTCTTAAAAAGTGAAGTCTTAAAATGATGCTTCTCAGTGGAGTTTTTCTAGCAGGAGTGCCTGTTTGTGAAGAGTCTGAGTGTTCTGCCAACTTAATGAAAATAAGTAACTTGCTTCACTTTAAAGTTAGTTCAGGATTCCTTGAGAACATCTGTGTCTTGCTCTTCTTCACATCGTGACTTAAAAGAAAAACCAACCGAAATGCATTGGTTTCAAACACGGTTTTCTCAAGTTGGAGCATCGGCCAGCTGTGAAAGAGAAACCTGAACCCCCAGGGAATTACACGTATCTGAAGATCCGCTCTGCTGGCGGCCCTGGGCTGGCGGCTCCATTGCCTGATGTTAGTTTCTGCTTTAAAATACTTAAAATACACTGGGTAGAAACGAAACAAAACCAGTGAATATTTTTCCTTCTGCGGAACAAGCCAGTGAAAACCCCAATAATTGAGTTGTATGTGTTACAAGGATACTGCAAGTTAGTTCTGACCTAATGACTTTTTAATTAATGGGCCCAATAAAGGTGCAGCAGCCCCACGGCAGATTCGTATAGTGAGCCTGGAAAATGTATATGCACATGCTACTGGGCTTGGAAGCGAAGTAGGATTGGAGATGAGCTCAATAGCCTGATCCTCTGCCCATGGACACAGGGTTTGGTGGCTTCTAGGAAAGGTCTGGTTTAGCACTTTTCAGGGGGTTTTATTGTTACTTCTGAACTGTTTTGTTAAGGGAGGTCCGGGCCCTTCTGGAATGACCTGAACCCTTTAGAAAACAGCTGCCCTTTAGCACCAGTGCTTAGATGACACATTCAAGAGTATTGCCCTGCCAGCTCCCTCGGTAGTGATGTTTCAGGTTTTTAGTGAGAACCTGGAGCTTGCGATGCCTCGAGTTCTGGAAGAACCACAAGAGTGGCTTTGAGCCACGGAGCATGCGATCAGTGTGTTTGAAGAGCCGTACTCAAAGGAAAAAGCTTATGCCATGCACCTGTTTTGACTCTTGTATGTGGTAATTTATCTGCAATTCAAAGCTAAGTGGTTTGTTTTTTTACTTTACAATTACACCGCTGGCCCGCAGTCAGTTCACCAGATTTTCCTTGCTCCATCCGCCTTGTGGCAGCTCAGTAACGGAATGCCCTGGGTACAGATTTAGCAGGCTGCCCCTGAAGAAACACATGGTGCATGCTGTCTGGTTCTCAAACCAGGCGTGCGTTGTTTGCCACTCTTACATAGGAAAAGGGACAGTAGGGTTTATAAGGAGTCTTCAAACGTAAGCAGTATGTCGGTTCTGTAAGGGTTATGCAACAACTTCCATTCGTGTTCCTTTTCTCTCGAGTCAGTAGTTGACAGCTGGTCATGAAGCCGATCACTCTTAATTTATGTATGAAGTAAACGAAGGCAAGATCGGATGTGCAGGTGCTGTTCTTGATGACTTTGCGTTTAGTGGGCAGTGCGCATCAAAGGAATAGAAATCCCTTTACCGTGAAGTTTGGGGATTATTAAGCACTTTCCTACAAAAAGGTGGATGTAAGTTCTTGTTCTTGGGCCGATGTGATCAATCAGCTGGAATCAGTCTTGTTTTAATGATCTGTGCGTACTCAAATTGAAAAATTGGAATTACGAAAGTGACTTCTGTGCTCAAGTAGTTTGTGTTTACTCTGAAGGCAGCAGCCGCCCTTCAGCTCCACTTCAGATGATGTTTGTTTGGAGGGTAAATTTGGTGAAGCACGAGAAAGTATATGTATTATTGAATAATAAGTAACAATAGTAGTAAAACATGCTTTCAGTTCTCTGCTAAGAAATTGCAGAAACCCAACAATTTTTAGAAAATCTCTACTTTGCTGTATTCCATAATTCAAGGCATTGAGTTGAGCTCCTCATGAACCTCTGAGAGCTGTTAGTGTCGCAGTGGTGTCTGTTCTCCCTCGGTGGAGGCGGCGGACGGGCCGTTCTGGGGCAGCTCTGTCTCCGCTCTCCTGTCAGAACTTTCCACAAAGCACAAAATATTGAAACACGAATGAGAGTGTACTTGACTGTTTGCGTGATTGACGGGATCTTAATTGGTGTAGTAATGTGCCTCTTCCTGGATTTGGATCTGGGGAGTAGCAAAGACGTTGTGCATCATTCCTCGGGTTTTTTACATTTTACTCCAAAGTGTTTCTCTCTCCCGTCCAAGTGCATTCAGTCTTAGTAACACTTAAGTTGAGAATTTCATTCACATCTAGGTAGTTATCTTTCCTCCAATATTGCTGTCAGTGTTTCAGGAGTAGATGTTGTTACTAAAAAGAGCGTTACATAAGAATGGTTTCTTAACCACTTGCATAACTTCCACTCTTAAAAAAAAAATCACTTCTTTGTTGCTGGTGTTGGAATCATTGCTTTACTTGAGTTTGCACATGTGGGATTACATTAGAAACTCAGAAAGTGTGTGTGTAGATGCAGCTTTTGCCAGGGAACACGGTGTCCTTTAGAACATTTGCTCTATACTGAGGCTGCTGCAATAAATATTTCCTGCAAATGAGGAAAAGATGACTATCTAAATCTACTCCTGTGTTAATTAAAGAAGTTGAACATGCGCTCTCAAGATGTGATTAAATTCAGTTTGCTGTTAGAATAATGGTAGATTGTAGTTCATTCCTAACTCTTGTAGCTCTGAGTGATTTGAGGTGGTGGTGGTTTGGGGCTTTATTTCAGTAGATGGAAACAGGCCCTCCTACAAAAAGAGCAAAAGCAGCTTCAGAACTATCTGTTGGGACGTTCTGTCTGCAGTTTGCAAATACCACAAAAATACTGGATGTTTTGTGAGTATTTTGGAAGTTATGCTGGGGAGAGAACACTTGCCATAGTCAGCAGGTTGAGTATTATTTTCCTCGACGCGACTCTCGGTCTGCGCGTGGATTCCCAGCTGCTCCCCTGCTCACTGTGTCACTTTTGTCCCCACGTACAGCAGCAGCTGGGGAGATGGACACTTCACTGTGCAAAGGTGGATTTGTACGACAAACCAAGGGCTTTTCTTTTAAAGTGGTTGTAAGGGCTGAGATCATGAAACACGAGCACAGGCGCTGTGGTTTCTGATCACAGGAGCTTATCGGGCTGGAGACAGTTTTGAATTTATTCACACTTGGTCTAATTACCATAAGCAAGCAAACAGCGAACCACATAATGGTTCTAAAGAGAGGATAGGCTATGAAACTGGTGTTCAGCTTTTATTAGAACAATTTGTTTCTAGTACTTAATTAAAAGAGCTAATTAGTTTAATTAAAGTTCTGAAAGTTTAATTACAGTGTTTTGCAATACAGATGAGGTGTTTTCAAAGGGTAAATTCAGACTTGAGTTTCTTCCCTTATAAACTTCTGAGAACTAACTGTTAAAGAGCAATATTAAGCATAAAGAAACATTTATATTTTTTTTAAGGATGGTGTAATTCGAGGCAACTTTAGCTTTCTAGCCTCAATTCCATCTCTTTCAAGTATTTTAGGTATTTTGTATTCTTAAGTTGAATCATGAACCATTTTTCTTTATGGATCAACTGTCCATGAAGTGGAAGACTTTGGACTGATTATTTCTTCTCTTTGACAGCACTCTTCCAGCCAGTGGCTGCAGGCTCGCGAGAATTCGAGGATGTTGTGAAGATTCTGCATTCATCTTACTTGGAGCCCAGTTCAGTGTCCAATTTTAATTACAAGCGAGCCAGCTTAGTTCACAGTGAGCTGTTGGAAAAGGAAGTGAGTATATTTGTGCCTTCTCTTTATTAATACGGTACAAATAAAATGAAATTTCATGTTTTTTCTGAGTGTGGAGACAAAGACCTGGAGATTATTATCTAATTACACGCTTGCTGTTTAATTGCAAGTCCAGATCCCCAAAAATGTAAGCAGCTGTCTTTCAGGCAAGTTTATTACTGCATAGGCATAAAATCTTGCCTGCCTAATTGGTTTGCTGTCATTATTATCTTGAAACTATAAGCTAAACAGAAGCTTTCTTTTTTCTGCTGCTATAACACTGATGGTTCATGGTTACAGCCAAGGAGTATTGCAACTGATGAAAACCACCCCAGGAGCACTGAGGTACAACTGCAAAAGTACATGCACAATGTAAGAGACAATGGTCTGTCTCCTAAAAAGAGAAAAAGGCTTATTTCTGGAATTTAAAAGATGATAAGGACAGCTACAAAAATAACTCTAAAACATTACTGGAGAGGTTTGTTTGAGGAGTGTCTTTTCCTTAAAGAACCAACCGACCAAATCTTTGGGCAGGTTAAGCCAATGATATGTTCCATGGGTATAATGATTTTGAAATTTAGTTTTAGCGTAGTACAGTCTCCTAAATATCTTTTGATTTTTTTTTTTTTTTTGTGCACTTGAAACTGTGAGCATAGGTTGGACCTTAAAACATTGACACTTGAATGGGACAGCAGGAATCTGTCTACCTGTGTTAACACCTTTCTGTAATAATAGTTCACAGAAAAACGCAGGGAGCTGAAATTTGATGGTCGCCTAGAAAAGGAGCTTTCGGAGAGCTATGCGTTCCTGATGGTTGATCGACCACAGGTGAGGACACAAAACTGCACGTAAAATGCTTTGTCTTTTTCAATCAGAAGTTGGAGGGTTTTTAACCTGAGTGTTTTTAGTGACATACTAATCTTGAAGTTATTTTTGCAAAATTCAGCACTGCAAGGTGTAGAAGGACAGGAAAGGGATCGGATATTATCTCTCAGTATAAATCCTTTATTCCCTACTATTTAAGGTGCTCTATTTACATGTCCCTGTAGGGTATCTTCTCTGCTTTAGGCTCTGTTTTATAAATAAAAGGATGGATGATCTGGATAGCATGTGGGTTTTTATTGGTTTTGTGTTTGGGCTTGCTTTGGTTGGGTTTTTTTCTGAATTGAAAAGGAAGGTTGTGTGTTTCCATTGCAGTTGGTTTTTGGTGGGTGGTGGTTTGGGTTTTTTGTTGTGGTGTGAGTTTATCTATCTTTTTTTGTTTGGTTTGGTTTGGTTTGAGATCTGGGTAAGTCCACAGAAGTGCTTCATACTTTTGTGGTTTAACCATTTATATAGCCATTCAGACTAGTGCAGGTTTTTTATTTGTAAGGGTTTTCGGGGGTGTTGTTCTTGTTGTTTTTTAGCTCAGTCAAAATTCTGTCGTTGTTTCTCACTGTTTGTTCTGTTTGTATTCTGGCTTTCCTGACTGATTGCTTAACAATGTCTGTTCTCTTCAGATCCAGAGCATATGCGAGAAGGGGCTGCAGGTGGGCCACTCCAAAATCGCTGTTCTTGGCAACCCTTCCATGGGTAACTATCCTTTGTGTGTGTGTGCTGGTGTCACTCAGTGGGAGCTGGCACGTAGTGCGATGCACTTGGGTAAACTTGCAGTCCTTTTTCTATAACCTATTGCAGGAACATCACAGGTAGGTATTTTTAGCAAACTAGATTGTCATCAGAACATCGTTTCATAATTCTGTTTTCAACTATTCGTTTAAATTTCTTTCCCAAAGGGAAGACCTAGTTCTTGTTTTGACTTAAGTCAAACCAAAATATTGTGTCTTCCAGTAAAACTGGGAGGCTAAAGAACTGTTGCAATGTATGGCTGTGCGCCTCTTTGTTTGTACATCCATGTGTGAATGGATACACATTCAGAAATACCTCCTGGAAACAGCAACTCAGCTTAGTATTGATGTAGGTAGAACTGAAGTTCTTAAATCCATGAATCCAAGAAGAACATGGATAAATTTCAGACTTGGAAGAGTCACAAGGTGGTAAGAAATTTGAAAGTGCAAGATCCAAAGTTCCTTCTGCAAAGCTTTTCAAATAGAAAATTAATAAATCATTTTGTCATCCTCTGTAATGGTAACATGAGACAGAGGTGACAATGTGGATGTTGAAAGCAGAACAGATGTGAGTGGGGGTGGAGAACAAAGGTATATGAACATACAATTTTTTACTGGTTTAGCCAGTAAAGGTTCTGGAGCAGTTTATCCAAGCAGTTAAATACAGACTTGGACTGAGAGGAACCAAAGCAAAACGGATGTTTTTCAGAGTACCTGAGTTCATTGCAGTTATTTGATGTGAGTTAGTCAGCTAGACCAACTTCTGATAACATTTTAACACTCAGCATAATGTGTGTGTTTCTTTCACGCTCCTCTCAGGTGTATATGTCTCCAGGTATGCTGATCTATTGCAGCCTAATCCTCTAGAAGCTGGAGCAACTGGAGATGTGATTGTTTTTAAAATTCTAAAGGTAAATTTATCTTGCATATTCTTGAAGGATTATATTGCTTACTGATAAAATATAGGTGGTTTTAACCTAGCTTATTCAGCTTATGTTTAGACAATTATCTGCTAACAGAGAAACTAGAACCCTACCAGGTTTAAAATCTGATGTTGGCATTCAGTTTAAATAAAGTATAATAAATTTTAATAAAAGGTGAAAATGTCTTGTTTTCATTGAAAATATTAAAATAATGTATTTCTCTAAGCGGCTTTTATATAAGTGGCCTTTTTTCATTTCCCTGCCCTATTTCCTTTGATACTTGTAGCACTTTGCCAGTTTTCAGGAAAAAGCTTCTGCTTACAGTTCTTCTGCTTTATTCCAGGGAAGAATGAAAAGCATATACGTCCACATCGGTATGAAAGCAATGGAGTCGACAGTAAAGAGCGCGTTGGATCCAACACCAAAGCACGAGTGTCACGTTTCAAAGAATGCAAATAAAGTAACCTCCTTGCTGGCTTATCGAGCCTACGAACTTACTCAGGTAGAGTCGAGCATGTTCTAACTTCTTATAGAAGAATGTTATAAACAGAACCTTGGAAGCAGTGTCCATCCTGTCCGTGTTGGATAGAGGAGGGAGGAAAATGTGAAAAAGTTACCTTAGCTGGTTGTGTTATGAAGTACATATGAGAACAGCATTTAAAAACGTCCTAATTTTAGGAATCAGCTTTTGGATAAATAGCCTGTTGGTAAAAGGAACATGAATGTGATTTATTACAATAACTTACAGGTTGTTTTATATACCAGTTAATGTTTGGCATAATGGGTTTTAAACAAACTCTGTATTTGGTAAACTATTCCTGTGAAAGAGTACACCTTTCAGTGAAGAAAGGTCATAGATTGTCAGTGTATTTGCAAAATACAGTTTACCAGACTTCTAACTTAACACTGTGTTCACTTCTTTTTCTAGTACTATTTTTACGAATATGGCTTTGATGAGATAAGGCGAAGACCAAGACATGTTTGTCCTTATGCTGTTGTTTCATTTACTTATAAAGATGAAATGATGCAAGTACCAAAATTCTTGCCCCCATCAAGGTAAGGTAGGAAATGGGGTTTGGAAAGCCTGCATGCAGCGGGGAGAGTTCTTAGCTCTTGGCAGCAGCTTGGGCTGGATTTAGGTGAACAGTGCTGAAAAGAACGGACGTGTCACAGGGACATAAATACTCCTAGTGCGAACAAGAGGTGACAAAATGGGTGTAATGCAGCAGGCTGGCCCGTGCAGGAGCCATTCTGCTGCTCTTGTCACCTGCTCGCCTTCTTCCTGCATGGAATCCATGGATAGTGGGGGTTTTTTGCTTAACTGAGGAAATTCACAGCCATAAATATGTTCATCATCTTGCTTGGTGTTCTAAAAAGATGTTCTGTAAGCTTTGTCACCGAACTCTTCACTGGTGGTGTCTTGTTGCTTGTGGAGAGAATATCTAACCGGGCCATTGGTTACAGATACAGGGTGGTACCTGTGGTGATGGGAAGGCATCCAGCTGTGGGGACTGTGCTGTGTCACGCTAAAAATAGTCATCGAGATATCTAAAATAGCACAAGGTGCTACAGCAGTGATGGCTGGCGGTTAGAGAGCGAATTACCAGTGTTGCTATTTTGTTAGACTGATGAAGTATGCTGAATGTAAAATTTAGTTCCCGGAAGTTTCTGTCTCAAACCAAGTTAGTGCATCTTTTTTCTTTTTGTTAGATCAAACAGCTTCAACACAGATAGAAGTACAGGTAAGAATGAACTGAAATTGATTGCTTTTACGATATAGACATGGAAGGTTTGGACTTCTTTCCCCATGTAGTTTTATTGGTCTTTGACCAGCGTAGTTAGGCCGACTGTAGACCTGAGTTTTATGGTTTACCGCACTGATTGCAGAGATCCCTTCCTGATGCTGGGTGATCAAACAGGCACCTTAATGCGCATCATCTTTTACCAGAGCAAGTCAGAACTCAACAAAATCAAGTCTTTTCCCCCTCCTTTTATACTTAGAGCGTAATAAAAACTTACCTTCTGCTCCCAAGTCTCCTGTTCAGTGGCACTTCAAATAGCATGATCCTCTGTGTTGCTCTTCTGTTGAACCTCATTCAAGCAAAATATTAACGTGTATGGAAGTGGTTGACAGTCCAGGTAAGGAGAGACGATATTCCATAGATGGGGCACCAAGGGCGTGCTGCTCTAGACAGGTACAGGTAACACCAACCTCCTTTACTCTGCTCAGAGCAGGTCAAAACACCTTTTGTTACCTTTTAACATATTGTCTGCTATTAGTATGAAACTTGCCCTAAACTGCTTTTGGAGATTGAGCAGCCTCTATTCTGCTGTTTCTTTTCAGTCCCACCTAGCAACTGGTTTCATGTAGTTTTTTTTCTCTATCTTAATTTAGATAAATTTAACTATACATTATGGAGGGGACAGCTTTGGAATAAAGGCAAACTTTTGTGTCACGTTTCCTTGAAATCTGTAGCACGTCCTTTCCTTCCATGCAAGCTGTGAGTATTACCATTTGAAGAATAAGTTCAAAATACTGCTGTGTTGAAACTGTGCCTAGTAGAGACTGGTGAAGTTTGGATAGATTCAGATGAAAATCTAAAATGCTTATTGACTAGATGCTTTAAATATGTCGAACTAGAATCTTATAAAAGTCACATGTGTCCAGAGCTGCTTTTAGTTCATATACACAACTCTGTCAGCATCTCTTTTTTGTTTGGTGTTGTTCTGGTGTTCTGTTGTTTTGTTCGTTCCTTTGGAGTGACACAAACTTCTTTGCAGGAATAAACACCACTAGCTCACGAGGTAGTCCCAGGAACTGATATTAAAGAGTGTGTATTCAATAGTTCTTATTTGGTCAGTGAGGGTGGGACTATGGGGTGTAAAAAGAGGTCTTTATTTTCTTTTCTTTTCTTTCACTCCCACCACCCTTCGTCTACAGTCCTGAGAAGCTTGAGGTTGAAAAAGTTGTGAGCATTGATCAATTGAAGAAAAAAATTTCACCAGCGTTGTTGTATAAAGAAACTTACCTAGGAGCGAAAGAAGGTAAGTAGTTCTAGCTTAATTCTTTAAAATTTGGAACTTTTTAAAGTTTTCTGAACTACAAATTTGTTTCTTTTTTTCTCACCTTCTCTTTGTACCCTTGTATCGTGGCAGTGTTGAAGAATGGCCTGTACTGCAGCCTTTATGAAGTCGTGGACAAGTCCCGTTCCGGTAGCCACTTGGAGGGTTTGCTTCAAAAACTAGAGAAAGAGAAACTTGTGAGTGCTACAGATTTGACTGTTCCTGTTTTTTAAATAACTTACTAACTAGTAATTGAGGCGAACTACAAGATCCATGATCTCACTGCAATTTCTTAGCTGGCATATTCTGAAGTGTTGGATTGGGGCACTTCTCTGCCTGCAGTGGCACTGAGCCACAGTTTCAAACTGCATATACTTGTTTTGCTTGAAAACAGGTTCTTGTGAAACCACTTCTGGACAGAGGATTTCTTTTTCTGCTTTCTCCCTGGCAAATGGCATCCCCTTATGGTACGTATATTCTGGGTTTGTTGGCTTTGAGTTAGTTCTGGTGGTGGTATTGCGGGGTGTTGGTTGGTTTTAGGGGGCTTTTGAGTTCTAGATTGCCTTTTGAAGCACAGTGGTCTTCTCCTTCTCATCTGTTTCTTATTTTCTTGTGTTCTAGACCACCAAACCGGACCATCCCGCATGCTCCATGCGTTGTTTCTGTTTCCAGAACCTAGAGGTATATGGAGCTCGAGTAAGTTTGCTCACTGCAGAGAGTGGTGTGTATGTGGTTATTTAAATGAAGATTTCATAGTGTTTTCACCTGTCAGTGTAAACTAGGAATAACAGTTTGCATCGGTTATGGTGATGGTGTTCAAAGTGTTTATTTCTTCACTAAAGTAACTATCACACTACATAATTTAGGTTGTTTTGAGAACATAAAACTTCGTTCAGATTTCGTGATTGTATATTCCAGTAGAAATAAGCATCAGTATTCCAAGAGATCTGTCCGTTATTAACAACGTTGCACTTAAGAGGTTGGAGGGCTTTCTTTAACCATCAAAATATTAAGGACAGAACACCTGAAAGTCTTTACTGTACATGTCTTTTTTTTAATTATTTTTTTGCACTGAGATAAGTACCAAAAACTGATTAAATGATCAAAGCACGTGTTGATACAACCAGGTAATAAAAGACAGAAAGGACTTGGCTTTAGTAGAACTTTAATGCTGTGGGATGAGACTTCAAATTTAATGTTTTACAGCTGAGATTTGCAGTAAGCAGCAGCAGGATGCAGCCAAATTCAGTCCTTTGGGGCTGCTTCACGTTCAAGTGTTATTGGCAAAACGTGGCTCTATCCAGGCATTTCACTTCTACAAAGAAGTTCTTGTCCTAAGTTGTGGTAGCTTCCTAGATGCTTCTCTGTGTATTTCTTCATAAACCCCTTATGTTTTTCTTATTTATGTAATAATTGGGAAAATTCAATCAGTTATCGATTAAGAGGAGATAGGATCTAAGATGACATTTGAAGTGTGTGCATGCCAGTTCTGTAGAAATACTCCAGTTTGTGCTGCTGTGATATTTCAGAGACTTGTGAGCTCCAGGTTCTGTCAGGCATGAGGTTCATCACTGCTGCTTAAATGGTTGAATGGAGAGGAGTTTCAGTCTGTGATTGGAAGGGGGGAAGGGTGTGAATCAAGAGATAAAAGAAAAAAAGGGTATAACTTGGAGCTTCCTTGAGCTGTTGCTTCAGGGATGTGGTGAATGGATCCAATGATTTCCCAGGACAGGGAAATCCTGCTCATGGTACGTGCTCCTGTGGCATCTCTGATTTAGTGACTTGTGTTGTTTTGCAAAGGAATAGAAAAAACTGTGTAGGTTTCTGCCGGGTAACTGAGCTGAATCATTTTGTGGGGGTCCAGTGCAACGACCAGGGAAGGAGCAAACGCTCCCCCTGCGCCCTGCAGGGCCTGAGCGGCTGCTGCCTCGGAAACCTCGGGAGTCGCCTCCTGGAGGGGTCAGTCCGTGGTTCAAATGGGAAATAATACATGTGTCTACATAGGGGTTACCACAAGATGATGAAAACAAGCAGTTCATCATGACTGAGCAGGTTGACTATTAAGTAGGCTTTAAAACTGGTTACTTCACCAAAAAAATTACTTTCCTGGCTTTTGGGCCACTTCTCTGCAGTCATTCCAAACTGCGTTTCACCAAATATGTATAATACAGAATATTGCTAACTAGTCATCATTTATCTATAGCTTTATGATCTGATTTTAATTGTGAATTCCCTTTTCTCCTATGGCAGCACAAAAAAGTGTTCCGTTTAGAACACAGAAAAATTCAACTACCGAAAATCAGGAAATCATTCCAGAATTCACAAAGTTTATTCAGTCTCTACATTTTGCTTTAATCCAGTCTCGTAAAGACACTACTGCAGATTTCAATGCTGTTGTGGAAAAGTATATAAATGAGTATTTGAAAAGATGCTGTTTTGGCTCTGGAAAATATAGAGAATTTGTATTATATCAGTATGAACCACGGTTGGATGACAAAAAATTTCTTTATGCTGCTCCAAAAAATAAATCTCATATTGACAGCTGCTTGCAAAACTATATTTTTGGTTGTGAGGCATATCAACTACCTGTTTCTAGAGCTAAGGAACTGATGGAGGGAAATCGGAAACTTCAACAGTTCAGTCCCATCTCAGATTATGAAGCCACAGAAGGAGACTCTGGTTTTGCCAACGCAAAAAGCGGGAGAAGAATCCGTGCAAAATATGAAGCCGCTGCTGCCAAGCAAAAATTTCGTCATTTTGGAGATGATGATCCTGATAGGCTCAAAGAACTTATTAACTTAATCCAGTGTAGGAAAAAAAACGTAGGTGGAGATTCTGATTCTGAAGACGTTAGAAATAAAAGTGGCCTGAAAAGGAAGCTGGATAAACAGTCTGAAAATATACGGAAATACTTAAGAATGAGTGAATCTTCAGACAACAGTTGTCAGTATGAAGGTAAGAAAGCCTTTAGCGTTCCTCATTCGATATTGTCATTCAAAGCACACTTAATCTTTATAGATGGGATGTTTTTTGTGTACTGTGGTTACCCTGTATAATACCTGACAAATTTGGGTTGAAGGGGAGGATTAAACTTCTAAGCATGAGCACAGTTAAGTTTTGAGATAGCCAGTAACGTGTAGTAGGACAAAAGAAAATGTAAGAAATGTTTGTGTATGAAATGTATGAATTGATGCTAAAGAGTCAGATTGTGGGTATGTGGATGTGTTTTTGAGGGATCTGGGTTTGCTTTCGATTTTAAACCTTATTAACAGATTACTTTTCCCTTGCTCCCCCTGCTCTAAGGGGGCGGAACCTCGGACTTGCCACACTCTGTTTTCTCACTTAACGCTGCTCTCGGCGGCCACGATACTGACTTGAGGCAGCAAGACGTGTCTGACCCTGCTCTGACCGACCCGCACGGCCTCATTAAACTGCTCTTGGAAACACTGGCTAGTGCGGGACGCTTGGATTCGTCGTTGGCACGGTCTGTAAACCAAGCTTTAGGATTAAGCACTGATGAAATTGAAGAGGATATGAGGCAAAACTATGAATATGAATCCATTCCAGCACAGGACATAGATGATCACGAGCTCCCCAGCACTGCTCAGGTCGAGAATGTGCCCTTTAGGGACCCGCAGAGCCCGGTGCTGCTGGACGATGCCATGTGCTTGCCCTACACTGTGGATGTCGATCTGCGGCTTCCCACTAACGAAGTGGGGCTGGAACACACGCTGCGCTTAAAAGTAAGTGCAACTGCCTTGTGGGTAGGTGCTGATTAAGATTGAATGGGAGGAAGAATATCCGGAAGCTGGAAAGCAGCCATGGTCAGTCTTCCTCACCAGCTTTACCGTAGGTGTCATATGCAGCCCCTCCAGCAAGAGACAGCAAAACTTGAGTCCTTTTGGTGTTGAGCCTGTTTTGTCGTGTTTGCTGGGAGCCTTGCACTTGCAGTTGTCTTCTGTCGCTTGTAGAAAAAAGCTTCTCTGCTCTGGCCCTCCCCTTGCTCACGGCAGTGGGGTTTTTAGCAATCTGTGAAGCTGCTGCGTGGAATAAGGAGAGCGTTACTGTCACAGCTCACCTGCTGCCCTCCATCCTCCTCCTCCTTCGGGGTATTGAGGTTCGCTGAACCTCAAACACGGGAAGGAGAGATTGGAGAGTTCCCCAGCGCAGTTATTGCCCGGCTGCTGCCCTTCCCAAAGTAGGTTGGGAGGCAGGAGCTGCTGTTACGTCTGCACTCTTGGCAGTGGTTGCAGGACAGGCCGTTAATGACTGTACGACGTAGTGGGTGTTCTGGGAGCTCTGGTATCGATACTTCTACACAAAGCCCAGTTTCTAAGTCACGGAGCGGGAAGGAGTTTGTCCTGCCTGTAATCTTTGTGCTGTTTTGGTTCTACCCATCTGGAATGCGAGATGAAACTGGATCATTCTAGGGCTTAATATAATACTAGTTGCAGTGAGTTCCTCAGGAATGCCAGTGTCTCATGGCTTCAGCCAGCTCCCAAGACAACAGCCCGAGAAAGGCTGAGCAGACAGTTTTCCACATTTTTGCCCCCGCTTTGCCTCCTTCCCTCCCTGCCCCACCAGCCTCTGTGCTCAGACCTGCCTTAGTTCCTCAGTGATGGACCGTCAGCAAGGACACAGCTCTCAGGAAGGATCAGACAGGTAAATGACATCTATAAGTACCTCTTGTAAATATTTCCGAGTTTGACTTGATGGCAGAACTGCCCATACGCTGGTGAACTCGGGTGTGTTCTTACTGTTGGCTGTTTGGAATGTCAAGGCTTGATAGCTACCAAAGAAAACCAAAAAGTTTTGAGCTGAGAATTTTCGTTGTGTTCTAGGAAGCAAGCACTGGAAGTGTAAGTAGTTTTGAAGACTACAGTCCCTGTCCCAGCACACCGATCGAACACGGTTATCGCAGGCAACACTCCAATAACATAGGAGAAGGTGGAATGCACTGGAAACTTATTCCCATTACAGGTAAGGTGGGTTTAACTCCTGTGCTGCTACCAACAGCAAATGAAAACATGTTCTAAAGGTTTGTATGTTCGTAGATCACATCCTTGGGTCTCGTGTTGGTACACCTGCATGTATCCAGCCTGTGCGCTTGTTTATGATAGTCGATTAATAGAGAAATCTGCTGGATTATTTGTGTTCTGCTTTTTGACCAAACTTTGTATTATTGTGCCACCATAGGGGCCGTTACATTTTTTGCGCTTGTGTACCTCAGCAGACAGTAACGCCTGAGTCTTTCAATTTTAAGTTGATTACAATTGTAACTCTGTTTTATAACCGTGTTTTGGAGGTTTTAGTGTATCACTTGTGTATGACTTTTCAAACACGAGATGGTGATGATGATTAACTCTTCCTATATAGGTCTGAAATCACCAGAAGAACCCCTGGTGTATTTACCGCCAAAGGATGCCTGTCCTAATGACCCCCGGGTAGTAAATAGACAGAGAAGTTCTGATTATCAGTTTCCGTACTCTCCATTTTCAGACACACAAAAGGGGCCAGCGGAAGATGGACTTTATACAGGACAAGTGGAGAGACTTGAAGATCAGTGTGGGCTAACAGATCACCCTTTTACAGCTAAGCATTCCATTAGTGCAATAATAGAGACGACACTATTAGAAGAATATAATCTCTTTGCAAGAAAGATCCAAGAAATTTTGCAGCAAAAGAATATTGCGTATGTTAGTGGTGTGTCCACGCCGGTCTTCTCTGCCCGAGAGAGGATCACGAGACTTTCTGAATACATCTGTTTACAGGCATCGGAGGTTTCTGTCCAAGAATATATAGAGACACTGAGTGAAAAGCTGAATAGTGTTATTTTGTCGTCGTGCATTAGGCCTAGTCCAACGCTTTATTCCAGTCCCGAATCGGCAGACGCGGCGAGTGCTGCGCTGAACCCCCCGCCCGGCGCGGCGCCCGTGGGCAGCGACGCTGAGACAGCAGCGGCGGCAGAGCTGCTGGGTCCTAACGCGGTACAGGATCCGGGTTTGAACGAGCAGCGTTTGGCGAGCGCACCCGTGGTGGAGGAGGGCGCGGATCAGGCGGGTGCTAAACCGGAAGAGACGGCGGTGTCGGATCAGAGCTCTGCCAGCGCCGACCTGACCGAGCCACCAGAAAAGACCCACAAATCCCCGGAGAACTTAAACCTTTCAACCCAGCCAGCCCTTTCTGATTTCATAAGCCAGTTAAAACCTGAAGTATTTAACAGTTTGGTCAAAATTATTAAAGATGTACAGAAAAACACTGTGAAATTTTATATTCATGAAGAGGAGGAAAGCATTCTCTGCAAAGAAATTAAGGTAAGTATGTTCCAGTTCAGCCTCTCTAGGGTGTTACTATAGATTGCTTTTCAAATCGGAAGGTGTAAAACTGGCCCTGCAAACAGGGTGGTCTGAAATTTGTTTCAGAAAAGGGTGACCTGTGAAAGCAGGCTGCCCTGTCCCATTGTTTGAGCTTTGCAGGTAGTCTGGCTTATATTTAGTTTTTACATAAGTGTTTTGCTTATAGTTGGAAAGCAGAACAGGCTGTCGTTGAGTTCTTTCTGAAGATCTGCCTGGGGGTAGATGCACGGAATAAACATACTGGGCAAAAATGTGATAGCTCACCGTTTTAGAGTATGTAAGAAGTTTTAGAGTATGTATGTGTGTGGGTTTGGGGTGTTCTTTACCTTCTCCAGTTAATAGTACAGGTGGCTTTTGGGGTTACTATTCTGTATTTAAATGTGTAAGATGAGAGTAAAATAATAAAAACTTCTGGCTTTACTTGAAAACTTGCGCGGCGCTCTAAGAGCGACCCACGTGCTCCAACATCGTTTCTGGTGCTGCCCCCACCCTCCTGATCTGCCGTGGTCGCTGTGCAAGGTTTGGTTTGGCTGAAATCCTTATTCACGTTTTCTTCACCATCTTCTCTTTGTGTGGCGTCAGGAGTATCTGACAAAGTTAGGGAACACCGAGTGCCACCCGGACCAGTTCCTGCAGAGGAGAGCTGCTTTGGACAAGCTGCTGATAATCATCCAGAACGAAGACATCGCCAGCCTCATCCACAAGGTATTTCACGTGAGCACACGTGTAACTAGAGAGAGCTCTCGGCGCACGCAGTGAGCCGCGCTCCTTCAGAGCCAGGCTCTTCCTCAGCACAACACGGGGGAAATGTTCTTGGAAAAAGCACCTCCCAAGGCAAGAGAAAAAATAATAATTACTTGAAAGTGTGTTTCGAAGTGTGGTATTTGGTATTAGTAAGTAGGAAAGTTCTATAGTTACTTTTTTTTTTGCATGATCTTTGGTGTACATCTCTGATCGGTAACATTTTTAAACAGATACCTGGCTTAGTGACTTTGAAGAGGCTCTCGTGCGTCAGCTTCGCCGGCGTCGATAGTCTGGACGATGTGAAAAACCACACGTACAATGAACTGTTTGTGTCTGGTGGTTTTGTTGTGTCGGATGAATCCGTCCTGAATCCAGAGTCCCTCACTACAGGTGAGTGTGAAACTTCACCACACAGCCCCAAAACCCGAGTGCTTTAGTGTACGAGAGGTGCCGCACTCAGTGCAGGGAAGAATTGAGTCTTGTAATTTTGGTGAGGTTTTTTAGGGCTTCACCTAATTCAGGCGCTTTCTTATCTCCGTGGCCTTTTTAGAGAACACGTTTCTGGGGAACGTGTGAACTTGGGACATGTTGCCTTTCCAGGTCTGGGTTGTGTAGTCAGGTATTGGGAACCTTTTGTTCCTTACTGCTCAATCCACAAATATGCTAGAAAAAACCACCAAAACCCTAGACTTTTTCACTTTCCCTTTATTTGAAATGGAACAGTTAACAAAGTTACCAGTTTTTAAAACAGATATTTTAGCAAGACAAACCACGTATGTCCGAATTCAGCTTTTACATAAGCAGACACCGCTGTTGGGCATCTGACCTGCAAAGAAGTGGCTCCTCCGTTTTGGAATATCGTTGGCTGATCCGCTAGGAACAAAACCTGCAGCACCGGGCTCGTGTTCCTCATTGTCTAACTGTACTTTGGAAATGGAAAGCAGCTTAATCTATATAGTGAAGGGGTATTTTCAGTTTGTGTACCACAAAATCTGACTTCAATATCTCCACACCAGATAAGCTAAAACAGTTGCTGAAGTTTCTGGAGGATCTCAGTACCCCGGACGGGAAGTGGCAGTGGAAGGTCCACTGCAAAATACACAAAAAACTGAAGGAGCTGGGCAGGTGAGTTGTGTTTTTCCAGCGCCAGCTGTTCAAACGCCTCAGCTTTAATTACGGTCTTAAAACCCAATGAAGTAGAACTTGGTCTTCTGTTTGTATTTTGACTTACCTGATGTGAGGTCAGCCTAAATATTCTAAGGGTCTTTTTTCCCGGGCAAGGATGAACAGTAACGCGCTGAACCTGCTCACCCTCCTCAACACCTACCAGAAGCAGCACTTGGTTGAGATTCTCTCGTACCACAACTGTGATTCGCAGACTCGAAACGCTCCAGAATTAGACTGTCTTATCCGGCTCCAGGCGCAAAACATACAACAGAGACACGTGGTCTTCTTAACAGGTAACCCCCAAGCTTATGTGTACTTCTCTCTTTTGATAATGGGTGCTAAATATTAATACAAAATCTCCCTTTGTGTATTTAGAAAAGAATCTCAAAACACTTTCAAGTTATGTTGAGAACGGGATAGTGGTGGCTACTGTTGATGACTTTATGCAAAATTTCGAAAGCCTCGTTGGGTATCACAACTCGGTGACTGAAGAGAACCTTCCTGCGGGCCAGGCCCACCCGAGAGGATCAGGTAACAGTAAACTCGCTTGTACGCTCGTTAGCTAATGAGATGTGTGGGGTGGGGGTCCTTGAAATGCCTTTCCTCCTGTAACTGAGCACTGCAGATAGCAAGGAAACCCCAACTCTCAAGCTACTCTTTCTTTCTTTAAATGATGGGGGAAAGCAGCTGGGCTGGAGCACGGAAGGAGATCTTAAATGCAGAATTCTAGGTATTCACGCAAGTTAGACAAACGCCAAGTGATGTAACCATCTGCTTTCAGGAAAAGAATAAATTAATGCTAGCTTTTTGAAACGGTAACGAAAGGACTGAGATGTCAGTAATTGTACTCCTTGAGTTGTCTGATCAAATCCTCACCTGCTGTACAACTTTAGATGCTGTTTTGACATTAACCCCTTTGGAGCTGGGAGTTGGGATTTCCCACACTAAACTCGAGCAGAAGCTTTTAGCATCGGACTAACTGGACACACACAGAGGGTTAAGTGTGCATGTTGAGTAAGTGAACAGAAGACCAAGACTTAAGTGATATTGGACTTGCAGACCTGAAGCGTAACTCTGTGAGTAGCGTACGGCTTTTCTAACCAGAGTTTGTATTTCAATAGAATAGGACTTTCTCTCTTTTTTAATGTAGTTCTTGTAGAAAGTGATGAAAAGGATGAGGAGGACATGTCGCTGGATTCAGGGGATGAAACAGCACAAATAGAAATCTGCAGTGATGCCTCCGAGCCTCACGGGGAAGCTTTGCAGACAGAGGCCAAGGGCTCCCACGGAGCGGAGGCCAAAGAACGCGGCCCGTTGGTGACAGAGTCACCTCCTGACGCACAAGTTGCCTCGATGGAAACTACTAAAATGGACTTGAAAGAAATACACCCAATTACTCCGGTTCCTACAGCGTGCTCTGCTGAAGGAGAAAAACCCACCGCGGTTGAACAGGCTCCTTTCAGTAACTTCCAGGCCTACAGCAGCCAGCTGAACATGTCCCATCGCTTCAGCCACTTCAGCGTCCTCACCCACCAGACGTTCCTGGGCACGACGTACCGAACTGCTGCGGCCACGCACGCCCGGGACCGGGGCAACTATTTCCTGTCCGCGTACAGGCCGAGCGTGGGCACGGACACGGCAGCAGCCGCGGGCTGGGACCTTCACTGCGATCCTTCCAGGCCACACTCAAAACAGAAATAAACTCTGAGGTTTCTTTTTCTAAGTCGCTCTGGACTTTCCTGTTTCTAAACTGGTGGATTAACAGTTTCTATTTTATTCTGGAACAAAAAGTTTCTTGTCCTTTATCTCAAATGTTTTCTTGTCTTATTTAAATCCTGATGGCCTGTACCTGTTGAGAGCATCTGAAAGTTGAATAAATATATATATTTTTTAACATTTACTGTACTTGAATTATCTTGTTTGTTGGCACTTTTACGTTTCTACATTTGTATTTGACCTGTACCTGGGTCTGTTTTAATGTAAAACTGAATGTTTGCCTAAAATATGTGAAACAGCGAGGGTTTTTTTTAACTGTAAGAGTATCCAAATCACTTTTCTTTACATAAATATCAAAACTTATGTATTTATTTGACACAAGTTTTGTACAAATGTTTTTACATAGCCCTAAGGCAGTGCAGTTATTTTAATGACTCTACTGGATTTTGGCTAAATACCTCAGTTGGAGTAACCAATGGTGCAGTTCCATTACAAACAATAAAATAAACTCTTGATGCACAAGGGACTTGCAAGGACATCGCGTTCTCTGTGGTTCTTATCTTGTTTGCAAAGTACATGAGAAACATACCCAGCTTTAGTGCATGAACAGCAGTTATTTCGGTGTCTGATTTTGGTACTCCCTGCTCATCACAGCACCATCTTGAGTGATCTGACGGCTTTTATCTTGCCACTGTAATTATCCTAATGAGAGAAGGGCAAAGCTGGTTTTAATTACTATGGTAGTTCAATTTGCAGTAGAAAAATAAATTAAAAAGCCCCTCAATGCTCTGTCACTTTAGAATGATGATTACTGGTGCTTCCTTTTTTTTTTTTTTAAATACTAGCACTTTCCTAAGTACAGCATTTTACTTGTTTATTAATCTTGGTCTTTTGCACATCTGTTGTGTTATAAACTTATTTTTTCCCCAGTGATTCTCTCTTAATTGGCTCATTCTGAACATCACCTGGAAAACAGCAGCTGCTGGTGAGCAGCTGGGGTCACACAGTGGCCCTTGGTATTACCTTGCTGGTTTTGCTTCTACTGCCACTCTTTGACTTCGGGCTGTCCAAAGTCTCAGGTTTGGATTTTTTCTCTTGTTTGTAACTTTAGTGCTTTTACGTAGGATGTCTGGGTTAGTGCAGTTCAGTCAGCACTTCTGTGGGCCTAAAATCTGGGCTTAGTTAATATCTGTTGTCTAAGCCTAAAAGCAATCTGAGTAAAGTACAAGCAGTTTCATGTAGTTAAAAATACCAGCCGAGTCTACCCGAGCTATTCGTCTTTTTATTTATCAAAATACGTGCACCAAGTTCTAAAAAAAAAAAAAAAATTACAGTGTTTTGGTGGTTTACATTAAATGGGTAAACAAGACCATTCTAAATAGACACACCATTAGCTTAATGTATCTTAAATGTGAAAAACGTGACCCTGTAGTCTATCAAAATTAACAAAATTTTAATCTTTCATAAAAAAGATAGAGCTGGTTCATAATTTCTTACAGTAGCAAACCCAGTGCTGTGCCTTTATGTTTTAAGAATTCAGAACGTTCATTTGTACCTCTCAAAATGGAGAAGGGAAGTTCTCGTCTTGAGCCAGCGCGGGAATCAGAGCCGAGTCCAACTCCTTCTGCTTCTGCAGCAGGCCCTGGAATCGGGGAAATGAGCAGCTTCCAATGTTCACTTGGACTTTAGTGTACATATGGAGAGATGTATATATTCTTATATATATACATATGTTTAACCAATAACTTTGTGCTTACCTGGCGTAATTCTGACAGTCCTTTGAGAATCGCTTGTTGTCTGTCTCTGATTTTAACAACATCAGGATTTAGCAGAGGATCTCGAACGTGATCAGAGCTACAAATCTGTCGTGGCGTTTGGTAAGAATCTGGAAGGAAATGCAGATGAAGCAGTCAGCGGCGCCCCGTCAGTGTTGTGTTGCCTTTGGAGCAGCACATTGTCACAGCTTGCAATGGGGTTTGGTTGCCGTCAGATTACCGTCACTATTTTTAAGTCAGGTATCTCCAAAACCCAAATCTCTACACAATAATACCAGAGATGTGCAAGCATAGTTCATTAAAGGTAAGCAGACAAAAAAGCTGAAGAAAAAATTTTGTTGCTTTTTAGATTTTTTTTAAACAATTTTTTCTGTGTTTGTTTTCATAGTATTTGTTTGCACAGGCGTGCTGTGCAGTGCTGTGACACAGCCCTGCGTTAGTGCAAAATTCAGCACAAAACAGATCCCAAACAAATGGCAGCACTTTGGTACCATCGCTCCTACACCAGTAGTTCCCAGTCCATTCCAGTACCGTTGGCCGGGCGATGCTGGGGGTCGTGTGTGGAAGGTCTGGTCACCGGGGCATCGGGATCCAGGTAATAAACCTCGTTTGTTCGCACGTAGGGAACGAACTGTGGGGAGGGGGCCCTGCCCGCCCTGGGGCTCTTCTCGCCTCTCCCAGCGTTGCTGTGCACGGCGAAACGAGAAGCGTGGATCTGGTTTTGCTGTGCTTGGTACGATCTGTTCCTAACGGCTGGAACAGGCGGGGATTCAGATCTGTACAAAACAATTACGGTTAAAGAAAAACCCAAACAACACTGCAGTAATGCGATTCATTTCCTCCAAGAGCAGAGACAAAGAATCCTCAGAGGACTGGACTTCTGCTCATTTACTCTGCTTTTATACCTCCAGTTTGTCTGCTCTTGTGTCTTTTCAATAGTAGACAATTAGATATATCCAAATTATTTTCCAAAAAATTAAAAATCAGGAAAGAAAAACACATATTTCATTATTACTGTATTTATACATTTCATTAATGCAGAGTATGGACATACCTTTCTTCATTCAAGTGATTCTTATGTAATTGTTCTTCCTAGGAGAAAAACAAGAAGGTCACAAGTAAAATAAAAAGCCCCATGTATTTTACATTAAAATCTTCCCTTTTTCGAGACAATTTGTTCCGAAATTCCCCAAGGACTGTGTGACCCCAGTTCAGGAGAAAGGTGGTTAGCAAAGACTTGCTAAATTAAACACCACCCCATGGTTCGAGACCGAAGCGTTACCTTCCTGACTCGCTGTTCCTTGTTCCTCAGATTTATTTCTTGGTGGGGTGAAGGAGACGGGGCTGAACAACCCCCCTTTTTCGGGCAGAGGTTCCCTGGGGCGTTTCTTTCTACCAACTGCAGCAGCTCCCTTTGCCGCCTTACTTTGTTTTCCGCCCTCTGTTTCTGTAGCTGTTTCGGGTACCTTTCTGAGGCTGGAATGTATCTTTTCTCGGGCTTGTTTATGTTCCAGTCAGGTCTTTTGCTGGATTTCTCTGAAGGTTTAATTTGTCTTTCTTTTCTTGCATATAGTTCATATAGATCACTGTAAATGCCACCAGTCTCTTTTCCCGAAATTTTATTTTTATCTATATTCTGCATTTCCTTCTGGTATTTTTTGCTGCCAGAGGGTTCTTGATATTCTATGGAAATATCAGGAGATCCACAACACGCAGTTCTTTCCTCGGCAGATTCAGTGCATGCTGAAATATTGAAGTCATCTGAAAAAAAAAATGAATATTTTAAGTCCAAGTCTAAGGCTATTAGAATTATGTGTTTGACTTTTGTTTGCATATCAATCTACCATTGCTAATTTTATTAGAAATTTGGTTGTTACGGTTTTATAATGTTTTTTATTCTTTTGGATGTGGAAGACACATAGGACCAGAAGAACCAAACTCAATAAGGGGCGCGGGGGGGAGACTGGAGAATGAAATCAAATCACTGTAAAGCAAAATTGATTTAAAATGAAACCACATTATTTTAAAATGTAGAATTCCAGAATTATTGACAATGTTTCTGCCGCTGTTTTCAAGGATTCATAAGCAGCCCAGTCCTGCTCAATATCAAACCCCATTATGCAAACCTGTGAACACTCGCACTGAAGACAACTACAAACACGGGGTAAGCGCCCTATGGATGCAACGAGTCACCACTGCACACAGCGTGACTGAGTCCGTAACTGGTAAGTAACAACTACGGAGAAATTAAGAGAATATGGTGATATATTGTAATGTTCTTCCCTAATGTACATGAAGAGTAACTGAGCCGGAGGGCTGCGCACCTGTCTGGACAGCGGTGTCTTTCCGAGGAGAACTCTGCTGATCCGCCTGGCTCTTAATGCCAGCAGTGAAATGATGACTTTGATGTGAAATGTCAGTGTTACAATTTTCAAATTCTTTATCACCTGAAAAGAAATAAGGAAAATTGTTCAATTTAGTAATGTGTGTTCCATTTAAACCATTATATCAAGTTGTCAGGCGACTGTGGTTTAGAATTTAAAGCAAGACTGAGAACTGTGCTTCAGATACTCGACCTTTTTCACTGCAAATCTAATTGACAGGTCTCAACATTCCCTATACATTCCTGATAATTTCTTCATATTGTATTTCTTCCTTAATGCAATACAGTATTTGAAGCTTACTACAATGCAGTATTCTCCATGTAAGTTAACACTGGTATTTGTTTGAAAAGCTCTTTAAATAAGCTGAAATGGGAAGTGGTTCATGAAGCAAAGGAGCAATTTCTGCCCCTGATGCAGAAGGGAAAACCAAACCAACCCAACGCCCCCCCGAGCTGCACTGCGCAAGCACCGAAGGAACCGGCACACGGAGCATGAAAAGACGTGTACTTGCCACCACCGAGGTTCCGCTGGAGCCTGGAAATGTCATGTCCCTTCTGCGCCAAGTCTCGAATGCGCTGTTCTTGTTTTAATCTCTGCGCTAATTCTTGAGCTTTCTGCATTGTCTGATAAAGCTCATTTGTTTTATGAGTCACAAGTTCCTTTTAAAAAAAAATAATATATATGCGACCATTTATTTTGAGAATAAAATTAATAGGATTATTTAATCTCCATGTAATCCTCGAGGTTTACGCATATTCTGAGTAAAGCCTTTTGGCTAAAAAAAACCCTAGTGGAATAGATGCAATATATAACTTTCATTATTATAATGATGAATTCAGAGCCTCTACTGTGCTAATGAAAGATGATCAATCCTAGCATTAAAAAGCAAGCATCTACATCCTCAAAGTTATGTGGATATTGATCTCCTTCCTAATAAATGAATATTTTCACAAATGCCAACTGATTTCAGCCACCTATGACTTCCTATATCATGCAGTTTAATAAAATAAAAGGCGGCCGTTCCCACCCATCCCCACCTCCTGCGGCCTTTGCAGCTGGAAACAACAACTGAGAGCGGGACGTGTTTGAAGGGGCTGAGCTCGTACCCAGAAAGGTGACTTTCCCCATTTTCTACCAGTTTATTTTAGCACCTACATGTGCAGAGAAATCAGGGCTCCATATTTCTGCAGGTTTTAGAGCAGAGTGTGGTTTTGGAATCAATTGTCTTACAACATTATGGAATTCTGCTGCCGTTCCAGATATGAAGCAAACAGTTCATAGCTGCTACTGTGCCAAAAGGAAGAAAAAACGCCAAACAAGACTTTTAACTTCCTACAGACTCTGCTGTTACAGCAAGAATGTATACAAATGTATACAAATGCAAAATCTGTACTTACCAATGGTCAAAATGTTACTTTTATTTGAAAAGAGCGAGTAAAGCTCAGCAAAAGTTAGAGAAGAGAAAGCTCTAGAACATCAATGACTTTTGAAATGACTTTTCCAGAATATCTTCTGAAAAGTCTTTAATCCGGAGTGAAAGCACATCCAGTCAGATGGTACTGAAGCATCTTAAAGCATCAAGTTACCAAAACCAATAACAGCATCACATACTTTGAGGTGTTTTTTTAAATTTTAAATTTGTATTTTAAAATGCATGTTTCTGCATTATTTAAAACTACAATTCCATTTTTGCCAGTTCTTATCCATTTTTGTTCCTGTAAAGGCCCTTGTCCAAAAAAGATACCTGCCTTAAACTCGTATGGTGTTACAAGTTTATTACGTGAAGGAACAGATTTTGGTTTCAAATGTCTACATTTCAGATAGTTTCAGTTTTCAAAATGATGAGGCAACACCATTGTGAAACTGAAGAACAAGAACCATTTTCCTCAAAACCCATTACAGACCATCTGCACTAAAGAAAAGGCAAAAAACCCACCTCCTTTTGTTTTTGTCTCAGCACATCTTCTTCAAACTGCTTCTGCAATTGTTCTTTTTCCCGTGCTAGGCGCTGTTCCTCCTCTTGTTCTTCCCATCTCCTCTGCTCTTCCTCCAGCTGTTTCTTCTTCCGTTTTTCTTCAACCTGAGCCATTATTGCTTTCTAGTAATAACAGAAAAAAAAGGAAAATTAAAAGATATAACATTCAAGGTATTATAATCTACATATTCATATACTTCCATATGTGTATAATAATTGGATTTGGACAAATACATTAAAATAATCAAGACATTTTCTTTCCAGTACTTTTGTTCCTTTTGATTTCTCACAAGAAAGGAAGCTGCCTTTTTTTTTTTTTTTTTTTTAACCCCCAGCCCAATAAAGCAGTTTGAAATACTCGGAGCCAAACAGAAGTAGCTTTTTATGTTTTCAAAAAATCCTTTTATTTTTTCTTGTAAAATAAATGGTGGTTCTGTACTGTAAGCTTGTATTTCTAGCAAATAACAGTTTGACCAGAACGGGCTCAATTACATTTGTACTATGATTTCTTTGCACTGTGCCAGAGACATCATCATGCAGAGGTACCTTCAGTTAGTGCCACAGAAGTAACGTAAATGACAATAAAGTAGATTAAAGAAGTAGATAAAAATTTAAAGATTCCTGGGGTGCGTATCTCTAAACATCAGTTCTCCTGATGACAGCAGACACTGAAGAAAAAAGCACACAAACCTACCAGAGCTCTAAAGAGCACACTGGGCGTTTTTCGAGGCACTAATTCAGTTACAGAAATGCAATCATGTCTGTACAAATATTAAAAGAAAATGGTAGAGTCTTACTGCATGAACTACCGTTAAACAACCGTAAACACGTAATCTGAAGCATAAAAGTACCCCCTGATTCTGGTATTAAATCTCGTGCTTTAGTCGTGACAACGCTACCTTTCATCCTTTCTTCTCGTTAAAAGTGTCAGTAAACCAGAATTCTACCTGATGCTCTAACTGTTTCTGCCGCCGCCTGTCTCGCTCTTCAATCTGGGCAGGGTCCAGGAGAGCTGTCATGGAACGCAGGAAACTAGGACACACAAACATGTACATGTTTTTAATCGTAAGAAAATAATCATAAAGCCTTTCTTAGAATCAGTTAGATTTCAAGCAATATTTTCATATTAAATTTATCCCATTGTATTAATTTACAATTATGAAACTCATTTTACTAAAGAACAAAGTACTGTTATTTACAGTAACTTTTATTAATGAACAATGGAAGCACTTGTGTATTTCAAAAGTGAAACAACAGGTGTTTCTGAAAAAAAGCAAAAGCCAAACGAATAAGATCCAAAGATCAGATTTAAAGAATCTTATTATTTTTTTAATTTCTGAGGAAGTCTCAGAAATGCGCGGCTGAGACCATTATCCTTACAAAGCTCACCCACCTGACTTTCTGACTGTGTTCCAAAGCACTGCTTTTAGCAGCTTTTTCTGCATTTCCCACCTTTGAGGGCATGAGGTTGCCTAAAGCTGCAGGTGAAAAAGGGTGAACAAAAGCAGTCAGCTCCGCAGGGCCAGGTGACAGGCAAGGGCTGTCAGGCTGCTCTGTGCACCTTCCGTGTAAGGGCTGCTGCGCATTCGCACTAAGCTGGTTCCTTAAAGAATCAAAATGCATTGCCCATCTGTCATGCTCTTCAGCCTAAATAAATATGAAGCAACAACAAAAGAAACGCACTCAATTACACTGTTTCTGTAAGTATGGTTAATAAAACAGACAAGACACATTCTGTAAAACAGGAACACTTGAAAAGTTCTGTTAACGTGACTACAATACAGACAGTAGTTAAAGCCCTGAATGGGACACCAGAAATCTGTTGCTTAAAATGCAAGCAAGATCAGAAATTATACTGCTGATCCATAGACTTGGTCAGCAAAAACATACTGCTATTATAGTTTCAGGGAAAAAAAAAATTAATATGGATTCAGGCTTTTTGGTACTGTTGCCTCAAAACTTGCATTCTGTGGGAAAAATAACTATAATCTTATGTAATCAACCTTCTGGGAGTCTTTTCCTTAAACAAAAATTCCCTTCTGTCAGGAAAGTTTCACACCTATTTTAAAAGAAGCAAGAAAAATCTTAGTCCAAATAAGGAGAATCCAAATTATTCTTCCTCCTGTTCCCTGAGTTTTGCTCCCTTTGCATACTCTGTAATGCAACAGCAGATCAGAGTAGCTGGCAAACCTAGTTTATTCTAACGCAAGCCTGTGGTGCAATATCCAGAAGGACTGAGAGTATAACACAAGACCTGAAAAAAAGATATTGAGGAAAAAGATATTAAGTGCACATTAACTTCCTTTCAAAAAGAGGCTATAAGCAAGATTGCTGTTAGGTTACTCACTGGTGACTGCAATCACCTTCCCACCGCACAGCTGTCAAACAAGAAAACAAGCCAGCTAATGAAGGAACCTTTCACAGCCGTGTTCCCTTCACACTTAAAAAGCTCAGTTTACAAAGGAAACTTGATGCCTTCAACAACTCAAGAAATGAAGAGACTTATGTTGTGTGCAGGTATGTGACCAACCTTAGCAACAAGGGATTTTCTTTTTGGAGGGTGAGTAGGAAAGCTTTCTTCTAGTATTACAAACTGTGGAATTAAAATGAAGAATTTCTGTCAAGAACTATGTAATAGCTGTATATGCTTCAGTGGAGGGTAAAAACTCTAGCCTTTTAACCTAGAAGGCCACAGACTATGAACATTCATGTTTTGTTAACCAAGATTCTTGTTTGTTAATAATACAGAACACCTCACGGTGTGAATACATCCCATGTGTGGTGAAAGATGCAATCCTGGGGCTCAAGCTGTGTACAGTAACTTGGAAATCTGGATTCTAGCAGTAGTGCAATCTCCCTGCATGTTCCTTCACTTCAGAAGACACTGTCTTTGAAAGAGCGTGTTAGTATCAGGCTGTATAAGAACAAAGAGTATTCCACTAACCTTAAAACTACTAATATAGTAGAAATAGTAACATGTAAGGGAAAGAAGTCAGCTTCTATAGGAAGAACCTCCAGGGTAAAAGATACATGGACCAAGTTGGTCAATTGCGACAGTATTAAAAGTCTCTCCAGGTATCCCACCTGCAAAGCAATTGTAAGAGACCTACATTCAACAGCCAAGAAAAACCAAGGGGTAAAAAAGGTAGTGCTGGTTTCTTCAATACTTTTTGGAGTGTGTTTTAAAGTTTCATAAGAGTGTATGTGTGTGCATATATATGCCTATCAAATGTTATTTCTTGAACATGATGTCACCACCACTGTGACACACTGTAGTTGCCTATATTTTCCTTATCTCCCTCTATATAGCAGTAATCTGTAGAAAATGTCTTTTTACAAAGTGTCTGGCCAGCATCTTCACAACACCTTACAAACCCCAGAGCTTTCACACAATGGTGGGAAACAAAAAAAATACAGTCGTATGTACAGTAGTATCAGTGTTTTCCTCTCTGCAGCAAGCAGTCCAACACACCCCTGCAGACGCAGGGTAGTCTGTTCTCTGCTACCAAAATTCTGGAACTGGCTGAATGTTCAATCAGACTGTCCTACGGACTTACAGTGAAAATCTGGATGTGCTACAGGTAGTTACACCTTTGTCCCTCCTCCGTTAGGTCTACAATTTCATCTTTTATTTCTTAGAACAAAAACTGAAAGAACTTATTCCAAAAAGTCCCTCTAAACCACAGGTACCTTTGATAAACTAAGTTTTTCTTCCATTTTTCGTAGCTTAGCTTCTTCCTTCTGTTTGTCCAGCTCTTCAAGCCACTTTTTCTGTTGCTCATGCTTCAAAGCACTAAAAGGCCGTTCCTGTGGCACAGCTTCCTGAAATAAGAGAAGTGATAGTCTCCTCCTCGGACAAAAAATTCAGTACCTTGTCTCACCACGTAATAGAGACTTGGCAGAAAACTCTGGCTGCAGTTGCTTGGTATGACTGGGCTATTCTCTTGCACAAAAAAATGCATGGAAGTTTGTAACTAGCAAGTGTCTGCTCCATAAAAATGCTTCAGTTGTTAGAAAGATGCTGAATAAGCCACTCTTTAAATACTATTCTAACTTAAAACATCAGCTTCTCACTTCAAAACACATGACTTGTGTAATGAATAAAAATTGCCACCTTCTTCCTATGGTTCACTGCTCTGTGTTTCCAGTAGATTCGGCATCATGATCTAATTAGTAGTGATTTGTCTCAAGTAAATTCTAGATAGTATCTTCTGTTCCTGTTTCTTAATGGATATCTGTATTTTTTAATGAACTCTAGTGGCACTGAGAACTTTAAATACCACCTGATGAAAGCCGCTCTTCAATCAGTGCCTACTAGCAGGAACTCAGAAACTGCTTCTTGAACCTTCTGTCATCAATACATTTTTTAAAGTCTTATATTTGATAGGTTTCCATTATCTATTCCTTTAATGCATACTTAAAAGCTAAATAACACTTCAGCTCATACCTCTAGTACTGTTCCTCATGTAAGTCTTGAAAATGCTCACATTGATATTTTGATAAACATTCAGACACAGTTCTTTACACAGAATGAAAAGGTGTACTGAATTTGTCTGACTTAAAAGAACTACTGAAGAGAATACATCCGTTGTCAATAATCAGGAAAAAAAAGGCGCTGCATGCAATTTCAGATCTTACCCCTAAAACAAATGCTGTGAGGTTGGCAGCTGGAAAGTCAGAACTGAAATCTGCAGATTGCCCAGCCGGAGCACGAGAAACATTCAGTGGGCCCTGAGCAGCCTCTGTGGTTAAAGCAGCTTTACAGACAGAGTCTTCCCCAGTGGGAGTTACTGAGTCAGCTGGAAACAATGTCTGCAAGTGAAGTGACAAGTCAGTTACTTAAGATCCGACTTATTTAGCTTACCTGTTCTGTACTAAACAGCCTTCAACACATGATAAACTTCTAGAAACTGCTATTCATTAAGACTTCGGCCAAAACTTGTAACTCAGTATCTCATATCCAGTATTTCTTAATTATGTAGATGAAAATAAATTCTTATGGGGCGGCCTGGTAACTTTTCTAGGAATGCTGAATATGCCACAAAAGAGGCAATTTGCTGGAATAACTGATAGCATGTACAACCCTAACTTTTGTTTAGCAGCCATCAATTTCACTGGTGAAACAGTCTCATCTAATTATCTGACACTGTCTCGTCAGAGTGACAGCTGACTTTTTAAAAGGCAGTTTAGAGTAAAAGTCAAATTGCTATGCTTATTATGTTAGCAAATACATGTGAGAGCTCATGAATAATGTAAGTAATTGTATAACCAGGAATTACATTTGAGACTGTTCCTCAAAACAGAACTGGACAAGGTTTATACTTTTGGTTAGGAACCAATGTGGAAGGACAGGAATGGGTTGTTCGTGGTACAGAGATCTTAATTTGTGAAGCTAAAAATTGCAGCAATAGGTGTGAAACGGGGTTTCAGCAATTCATGCCATGAAAGAGCTTAAGTGACCACTAAGACTGGATTCATATAAAAAATCTTGTATGAATTAAAAGTAGAACTGTTCTGGAACAGTGCTGTGGAAGCTGTGTGCTCGTTAGTGGTAATGGACAACCTTACCTTATCTGGGTCAGGTGTTTCCACTTTATGGGCTTTATTATTGCCAGGTTTTGCCCAGAAACAACCCACCTCTCCCTCCAAAGTTTCTTTCAGTTTCTTTTTCAGTGCTACCTGTTCATCTTTAAAAAACAACAACAACAAAAAACCACCTCTAGTAAGAGTTCCTAATACAGACATGTAGCAGTTTTGTTTTGTTTTTTAAAAGGCAGCAATGCATGTCTCCCCTGTAATTTTGCTTGTAAAATGGGCTACAAGAGTAAGTCCCCATTGTCGGACCGATCAGTCTAAACATGACATTGCTCCTCAGAGGACGGCAGCTGAGTCTCTGCCCAGAGATGTAAAGGTAATTGGAGAATGTCTGAGAAGACTATGAACACTGAAGGCTTAACAATGTCCCAGGGGAAGAGGGACAGCTAAGAGAAATAACTAAGTATTTAAATTCTCTCCATTTTATTATACCAGGCTTGGACTACTGCAATATTATTGAATCCAATAGAGCTATACATGGAAGCCACTGACAGTGCAAAATCAAACCCTAGAACCCGGCAGCCTACACCCGAGTTGAGAACAAAACACTCCTGCATGTGAATCCTCAAAAGCTTCATCTGTCAGAGAGAATTTACTACTGCCTTAAGCATTTTAGGACAGAGATGCCCCTTGGTTGGTGATGGGGCAGGGCTGCAAACTATTTAAATTTCAAATTGCAATTTGATATGTTCAGTCATGCTTGTAGATCAGGGTGACGCTTTGCCCACTAAAACAAAACAAATTACTTTTTTAATGACAATGGCTATCAACTACTGGCAGAATGTGATGACATCGGTGGCAAATAACTCCTACAATATGAAGCATAACTGAATATAGTTATTTGATAATATTCATTTGGTTAAGAAACATTTTTGCAAGAATTTATAGATAATCTTTGCATAAAATTTTGAGACTGAAGAATTTTAATCTGCCTTGGAGACTAATAAAACTGTACTTTCCAATTTGTAGCAACTGCACTGAGTAAATGTAAAAGAGAATAAGGAACACAAAGCTTCTTGGCACTGACTGTAATAAATTTATGAAAAATATACTCTGTATATAATAAGTACCTAATTCCTTCTTCCACTGGGTCCTTCTAAATTCTAGAAAGGCTTTCTCCCCTTCTCTTTCACCCAAGGTACTAAACATGTCAGCAGGTTTCCACAAATCCTTTCTAGAGAAAAGAAGAAAAAAATAATTTTACCTAAAACCCTAATCCGTTCATTTTAAAGATAACAGATCTTTATTGGAGATACAACTTTGTAGATAATAACACAGATCTACATACGTAATTTTCTGTCCTGGCTGTGAGTATTCTTCTTGTTTCCCGCTTGAATTGGAGTTAGTTTCATCTGGAACAAGTGAAGCTTCACAAGGTTTTTGAAGCAATGCTATACTGTTTATCTCTGATGCCTCATTAGTAGCTGTGGTAGAATAAAAAAAGATACATAAATACATATGACCATGAAACTTTCTTCAGCATTGAGTAAATACTTTGAAAACAGCAGAAAGTTGCAAATTCCCCACTACTTAGCAAAACTGTTTTCAGCCCTGCTTGTATAGTTAAGGTGGATAAGTTAAAACTTCATTGTGCATTTTTAGAATGCTAGACTTAAAATAACACTATCCTTGGCTAAGAGCTCAGCCTTTGGGACTCAATTGCAGTGTGTCTTATTCTTGGTGGCAAAGAGCTGATCCATAATAGCAAATAGTATTTTGTCTGAGACCATTAAACATAAGAGTAACATCTCTGCAGCCTGCAAATAAACTTTAATTATGAACTCCAAGTTGAGCTTTCACAGTTTGCTCTGTTGCCATGAAAGTAACGCAACTATCAGTATCTTACCTATTTCCTCCTGCTTTTCATAATGAGTCTCAGAAATGCTTCTAGTTCCTTCTTTTATTGTCATCAATATCTGTTGAAGCTGTTCTTGTGTTAAACACGCCAAACTTCTGAGGTCTTCAGCTGACACACGTGGCATTTGAGGTTTCTGATTACTTTTTTTAACAACATTAGGATTCTCTGAATCAGGACATCTGTTTGTGCTGTCTCTTTGGAAAATCAAAGAGTGATCTCTAGTTGTGGTTTCACGCGTGGAGTGTTTAGTAACTTGCAGTTTTTCACCTTTTGTCACTGATAAGCTTGATTCACTCCTTGGTTTTGTTAAGTTTTCCTGCTTGAAACAAGCATTTTGTGTGGAATGCAGAACATGCCCAGTATTCCTTAGTCTCAAGGCCTGCTTAGGTGCTCTGGCTTTATTACCCATCTGTTAAAGCAGTAAGATTTCACCACATATTAACTAAGGAAATAAAATTGCATGGGTGACAAATGAAAACAAGATTGAAGCAACAAACGAGTGTCATTTTTCTTCTCTGCTACACCAGTAGCAATTAATGAAATATCTTAATGAGTATTGGGAATACCTTGGAGAGAATACAGCATCCAAACTTGAATATTTTTAAATGACACTATGAAAAATAAGTTTACGTAGCACAACATTTAAAAGAATTAATAAACATTAATCTGCTTTTCTTTGGTGTTTCTGAATCCTGGCTTCAAACAGGTATGTTTTCAACATACAGCCAGTATTATTTCAACTTGGATTTTTTCCATTCTGTACTAAAGTTTTATCATTTTCAAGGTCCTTGATGTACACTTGTAATTATTTCCTATGTTTTGAGACTTTTTTTTTTCTGCTTTCTTTCCTTCCCCAACTCACCACATTCTAGTTTACTTGGGACAAACAACCTATATGACTAAGCTGAAACTTAAACACGCTTCAGGTCCCTATTTTACCAGAATCCCTTTACTGTCTCTGGAAGTTCTGATTTACGTGATTTCCTGTGCTGCTGTAACTTCTTGGAAAAGTAAACTAAAGCATTTTGCAAAGGTAAAAGTAGTCATAGAACTTTGAATTAATCCTTTTTAACAGCTATGATGAGCCTGAGAAATATGTATTTATCTTTCATATCATTAATAAAAAGTATTTAGTTCAAATGTGTTCTCAAATTTCTATGTTAACAAATTAACTAGTTAATTTGTGTGCTCAAACAAAAAAGAAGTCATTTTTCCACTTACCTTCATTGCAGGTTTTGATTTATCTTTTGGGAAACAAATACAAACATGTGAGAGAAGTATTTAATAACAACTTCTTCCTGAAAGACAATCTTGAGAAGTTAGTAAGCTCTTATATTAATCTGATTTTTGGAAGGCTGGGGGAAAGTATCTTCCCCAGAATATCTGCCCCAATTAGATCATTTTACTTTTTTGTAATTTCAGTATACACATTTAACAAGTATGTTGGAAAAAAGATTGGATCTATTCCAGTAACTATTTCCAGCTTTATACAGATCTAATAAAATCATTGTGCCAGTCTGATCTTCCCATTTTTCATTCTGTTTCTCAGAGAGCCCTGTGGTAATGGCTTATTTTTTTTTGCTTATTGTGATTTTTCAGTTTGCTTTCTGCGTCATATTCTTTTGGGATAGTCCCTATATTCAACCCCATCTGACTACATGGTCTTATCTGGTTCCACCGCTGGCAGCCTAAAGAAACTATACTTGCAGAATCACACCATCCACTATTGTTCCCCTGACCTATGCCCTGAAATACTAGTCTTTTAATGCAAATCCTAGAGGATGCAGAGGTGTAGTGGTCTCAAAAGTAATATTAAATACTACGTTTAATAGAACACTTAATAATAAAGAATAATATTAACAGATGGGATGTGGTACTAAACACAAGAAATCCTGCAAATATGGCTAACGGAAAAGGGGGAAAAAAATAGTAGGGATGATATTTTAGTGGAACATATCTGCTGGAAACAAAGCTGCTTCAGCTGCACTACGCAGTTATAGCTCTAGCAGTGGTTGCAGCACATTTTGCACTGGTACCACCTATATATTTTTCTTCCGTTACCAATTAAAGACACTAGAGAACACTAGCTGTTCTTGAAGTCTACAAAACCCCACTGTTAATAGTTTCCAACCTAGATGAACATTTTAAACCTTGGGAGCATGCTGAATGGTTGTCCTGCAGACAGGCACAAAATCCTGCACCATCTGATAACGTTGCGGCGGTAAAGGTGTTCTGTGGCCATGTTCACCACTGGGTTCTCAAGCATTCAGTTCTCACTCGAGTAGGCAGAAGTCACTTTTTTTGGCTTCTTTCTGGCTATTGAGAAATTAAATAAGGTGGGATTCTACGTGCTGTGCAAACACAACTTCTCTGTGGAAAGGAGAAAGAAACATAAATAGGGTCTTTCCCTTCACAGCGGGGAGACGTATAACATGGATCTCCGAAATGCTGCTTATGGAGCTGTTGTTTGGTTGGTTTCCTTTCATTGTTGTTGGTAGGGTTTTTTTGTAATTTTTGTTTGGTTTTTATTTTTGTGTAAAAGAGAAACAACTATCCCAAGTATTATAGCAGCTTAAGCTACTACAGAATAATCCTACTTTAGCCCTTAAGACTGTTAGCAGTATTTGATAGTGCAGAAAACTGAAATTCAGCAGTAATACAATTTGATGTGATTTTTGACACAATTCAAGGAGGTGCAATTTATGTCAGTTGTGTAAACATGTTAACCTCTGGAGAAGACTGCTTGTTCAAGGCTAGGTCAAAGATAATGCTTTATCTTGGAGCACTCTGGAATGTACCCTGGCCCTATCCAGCCCATGATGCTATTGTTGGAAAAAACTGAAAATCGTAGCATTGCTGTTTCCAAGGTATTGCAAGGTTTGTTTCCAGTAGACTGGTCTTCCTTACTGACTCAAAATACCCCCAAACGCCTCATTAGACAGCTCTCTGGTAAATGCAGAATGTGAAATATAATTTAGAGGGCATTAAACAGAGAACATATCCTGACTGCTATGTAGAACAGTTAGAGAAAGTGGACTTGTTCTTGTACAGAAAAGTGTCTGACAAATAACAAAACCAGAATTTAATGTTTATTTATGAACATATACTGGAAAAATCTATCCCAGGCAGTAGCAATGAGATCTGTCCTCAATATAAAGATTGACTGCCAAATACTGAAGCTGCTTTGAAGTCAGAAATGTGACTGTAACTATGTAATTCTGTGTAATTTAAGTGGCAACTAACTAGACCTCTTTCTCCTTGGTAAGGTGCTATAAAGTTACAGAAATTATCAAGTTTTCCCAGTTAATATCTAATAGTACTTAATTTTTTTTATGAATGCAGAGAAAAGCTGTGAAGAACCATGACTATTTGCCAGCTCTTCACCAGTGAACGGATGACTCGGAAGTTCAGTATCAACCTACTGTCCAGTATCAGGCTGGTGAGTAAGAGGACTTGTAAATGGCAATGCACAAATATTCTTCCTAATCTGAATAATATTTCCATAATGCTGTGTTTCATGTTGCTTAGATATGAAGTTTAACTTCAATAAGCTTTAAAGATTACTTGAGATAAATTATTTTTCAAAATACCAGAAGCAGCTAAAATTAGCCTGGGCTTTCCATCCAGTATTTCAGTTTCAAGCTTCAGTCCATCTCTGTAAAATGAGAGAAAAAGAGAGGGGGGAATCTGAGATATGAAGTCATCTCATAATGGTAAGATTTTTACATTAATAACAAAGACAATTTTATAACACTGTATTTATTGTTGGTCCAGATGTTCTTTCATACCCCAAGCTTCCCATGTTTGTGAGAAGTTACTTAGTACAAAGAAGTCAACAGGTCTTGAAGAGGGCATATTTTTATTATAGATTCTGGAAAATTTTTATTTGCATGTTACAAAGTAGATGCTCCCACTGAGGGTGCCACTCTACTGTCATACATAGCAATATGCTTGTCTCAAGGATTAAACAGGCCAACAGTATAAACTCTGTGCTACAAAAAATGCTAAACAAGTCTGAATGCCAGCACTGATCACAAAGAGGGTCTGTATTCTGAAAACAGTCTTCAATTGTGCTTCCATGCAGAACAGCCCACGTTTTTATGTGGAACAAACGTTATTGTAAGGGTTTTAAAAAAAATTAAAAGTTGGCAGTGCTCAGGTGTATGAGTATAAAGTACTCAAACACTTTTCTTGTTCTTCCAGGCACTAATTTGAGAAAATCTAATATGATGATTAATGTTCAAAATAGCGCTTATCTTCAAGCTCCGTTTCATTAAAATAGATATATATCTAACACATCTGAAGCTTGTAGGCAACTTTCTAATTAAGACGGCAGCACAGAAGTGCCCCGAGTTGTAACTCGAGACCTTCAAATTACACAGGTAGCTGAGCCGAGCCCAACACCTGCTGGTCTTGCTCGGTGCTTTGTGTCGGTGGGAGGCGGTGGGGCCAAGGGAGAGGGTTCAGGCTCTGGGGCTGTGCCCCAGGAGGGGGCTTGTTATATGAGTCAGACATTATATGACATAATCTTAATAAATTGCATGAGCTATAAAAGAAGAGATAGCACCTAAGCAGTCATGAGAGGCAACCTAAAGTCTACTAAGAAGTGATGATGAATTCAGTCTTCAAAGCTTGATAGCTGTCTATCAATTTTACACACACCTAGTACAAATTTAGTGTCTGCGCCTCACTCACCTATTCCCTTGTTGAGGAAGAAAAAAAAATCCTACTGCACTTTTTAGGCATTTGTCAGGAGCTCAGCAGAGCAGTAATGAGATTAACTGATACCTAAATTAGTCTCTTATTGCGGTGCTACAGGTGTTACCATTCGAGCCTCAGATGAAAGGGGTTCTTGGGAGTTTGCCTTCTGGTGAAGTTAAATTATAGCTGGTGTTTCTGAAATGTGTGAGTCCAGTTGTGGAGTCCTCTGGGTAGTATTACACCAAATAACCACCCCCCAAACCCGCCTTCCAGAGCGGGCTCTGTCACCCCCGGCCTTGCCCCCAGGTCCCGAGGCGGGCGCGGTTCCCTCAGAGCCCCGACCCGCCGCGCAGGGAAACGCCGGGCTGCGGCCGCCTCTCCCCGGCCAGGGCCGCGTCCCAGCCCGCGGGACCGGCCCCGCTGCCAGCCCAGCGGGTCCCCTTTGTCCCCTCCCGTCCCTCCTTACCCCAGGTTCATGGCGCTGCCCGCTGGCCCTGAGGAGCCGCCCGCGCATCCCGCGCTCTGTGTGCGGCGGTTGCCGGCCCCGCGCAAGGAGCCGGCAGGCGATAGGCTCTCCACGTAGCCAATGGGCTGCTCGCACACTGCGGTGTCCGGGGCCGCGGGGCCTTGTGGGGAATGCAGTCCCACACCCAGGATTTTCGGCGTTTGGTGGCGTTCAATAAAGCACTTCAGAGCCAGTTGGGAGCTTTTATTATTCGAGATGGCACTTAAGCTTATGCTTAAAGCCAAACGCTGCCTGAAATCCTTCATTTCGAAGGACGTGAAGACCTTTAGGCGTGTCTTGAATAGTGTTCCTAGTAGATGCAGTTAATAAACACACATTTATAGATATAATCCTTACAGATGTAGTTAATTCTGTCCAGTCAAAGGTAGCATATATATATATATATAGGGGTGGATTCTGTAGCGCTTACTCCAGCTGCCAGTAATAAAAGTTTGCCCTTTTGGGGACTACAAGAGCAAACAAATAAACAATGGAAGAGAAACAGACACTGAGGTTAATTTCAATGTTCCTGCTCTGCCAGGCCGGCCGACCTGCTGTGCTTGTGTAAAATTGACTAAATCATTCATCACGATTTTAGTATTTATGTTCCAGCCTCTGCTTCACAACGGATTTTCCGAATTAATAGATGTCTATTGTATTTGCAGTGTTTTAAAGGATAATAAGGAAACCAGACGTGTCTGCTGGTTCTTGTTTGAGACAGCAGGTGGCGATATAGTCTCAAATATCTCTCCAAAAGTTTAACTTGTCGTACAGAAAAATCACCTTATAAGGACGCTTTTCTGTTCTTTTTTTTTTTTTCCCCCCCTGAAGCCAAGTTTCACAGCCCTTTTGGATTTTTGTTTTATTTTATTAAAAAAAACCTCAGTGTTTAGCTAGCAGGTCCCTTTCCTCTGTAAGCTTAAATAATCTTTGTTGAATTGAACAGGGTGTTGCTGTTCGGTGAGTCTTTTTATAACTGAAGCAGAAATGGCTTGGCTTGCGTATAACATGTCAATTTTTAACAGCTATGAATTTGGCTGAAATAATTTTAATTTGTGTACTACTTTTACCAAATGCCTGGAAGACTTGCCATTTTTGGAGGATCAGATTTTGTTAAGTGCAAGATTTTTATATAATTAAATGCCAATAAGCAGTTTGTAACTTATGTAAAATGACTTCCTTCACTGTAAAAAAAAAAAAAAAACCATATTGTTTCCGTTAATGGATATTTGGCTTTGTATTACCATGAAGGCCAGATAACTTTTTTTTTTTTCTTTCAAACTACCTTGGAAATTTCCTCTTGAAACATTATTTGTCATTCCCACATTAAGAGGCAGAATTCTAAATCTACCTCATGTCCCTTAACTGAACCTCAGTTTTGCAAGGAGTCCCTATGCAATGTCTGTATATTATGAGAAGGACCCTATTTATCCTTTCTTTATTTATCAAAGCTGGAAGGGAGAATTATCCTGTGGAGGTGGAGGGGTGTCTACTCTGCTCAGGGCACCAGAGCCTCAAGCCTATCACAGCATTTTGTTAATTTTATTAATCTCACATGTATTTAACTTCCCTAATTTATGAAGGCATCAGTGGGTTTAACAACTTTTCTCTTTTTTCACTAGCTCCCTAGTCAGGACTGGGGACACGGGAGGTTCAAGTCATCTTCCGAGAGCCCTGGAAAGTCAGCAAGGGCTGTGTTGTGAGCTCATATCTATTGCAAGTTGTCTCCACATAGCAAAATCTGATTTCCATGGCAAAGAAAACAACCTTGACTTTGATATTTTCAACTTGCTTTTAAAGAAAAGGGAGTATTTCTGTGTCCTGGCCCTGCTGAGCAATATTAGTGTAAATCACTTCGGCTCTCTGAGCCTGGCTCTTCATTGCTTTTCTGGTCTATTTAGTCTGTAAACCCGCACGTCTTTTTGCCAGGCAGAGTTAAAACGTTGTTTTGCCTATTAGGACAGATGGCAATGGAAGATACAGGGAAGCTTTTTTAAGAAATAATGAATTTGGAGAAAGCTAAGGAGGTACAACATTATTCTCAAGATCTAATTATTCCATGAAATGAAAAAACAGGCTTCTTGAACTTGCCTTCTCAGGGTTATATTAATATGAAGCATTTAATCATTAGGGAGATGAAATTAGTTCACCCAGATTGATCTCTCAGCTGAACTGGAAAGTTGGACAAAATAATCATTTCATAAACTTCCTTAGAATAATAATTTTCCTGAACAATTATGCTGAAGGACATCAGCCGGTAACCTTGTGGGGCTCTGATACCCACTCACCCTGCGGCTGAGGAGAAAGATGAAAAAGCTTTGCTGTTGTTTTTTAGAAAAGAGAGTGGGAACCTTTTGTCCTCGGCTGTGGGTGCTGAGGTGGGTCTCAGACCTCATGGGAAGGTCTCCAAGATCTTCAATGTTTCTGCCTTTTTTTTTTTTTTTGATAAATTGAAAGGTTTTGTTGGTGAATATTTAAGAAAAGTGTCTTGGGTGTCTTTCTCCTCCTAATCTTCCACTGTAATTTTAGCAACTCCTGTTCAGTTTCCAGTGCTGGGTGCAGATAGGTGAAACTGTCAGAATTTGACTGAAGGGTAGAAAAAAACAGAATGATAATTGAAAAATAAAAAAGTTGCAAGTAGCTCCAATAATATAAGAATCAGAGGGAATGTGTTTGAGAGCTGTCTGTTAGGAGCACAACCAGTTGGTTACCTGACTTAGTTAAGTGCTTTTCAAACTTTTCAAATGAGGAGAAGACCTTTTTGTCATGAAAGCTTAGTGTAAGACAAAAAGAATAATTGTAACCTAACAAATGACTGAAAGCTTTTGAAAAAATGAAGTTAGGAGAATCCAAAACAGTGTCTGAAAATACTGGAGACTGTTGTTACCTGGGTGTCCTTTCAGGAGTGAAGCTCAGCTGCTTAATCTGCAGCAACAGCTTAGAAATACATCCCAGGTGATATCCTGAAATAGATGTATTGCCAGAATGAGCAAGGGACCAGGGAAAAATGGAATGTTTTATAGCTGAACTGAGCATTTCAGGGCATGTACTTGTAGTAGAGCTTTCTGAAGAAAACAAAAAACCTCTGTAGCTGGCTATTGCCAGAATAATGACAGTGTGAGCAGTAAACAGTTCTAATTTATACAGGTGACATTTAAAATGCAAATCAGACCTTAAGATAATTGCTGGAAATAAGGAAGCCTCTGTTGGTTTAGGGAATATTTCCCGTTTCTATGGAAATTATTTATAATGCGGTGAGATCAATGAAGAAGCTCATGTCTTAGAGGACTTGGCTGGAGTTGCTCCTTGGTGGAGTCAAGAAACTTGTTTAAGGTGAATGCGTGAGGACAGGAGCTTGCGGTCAAGTTTATTTGCCGGCTTAAACGTACTCAAATCTATTGAGGAGGCGATTTTTCTCTTGACATAGCAAATGCAGATGGACCAAAACCACATGATGTTACGACAGATGTGTCTACCTAACTGTTGAAGTTGCACATCTGCTTTCAAATATAGGGATTATTTTTTAATTCTTATGCTTCTTTTACACGTGCTATTGTAGGAGAGAGGGCTAAAGACTGAAAGTGCTTTTTGTTGACCGGTGCTGGAGGTTACGCTGTGGTCCACTGCTTGCTTTTGCAGGGTTCATGGGATGCATAAGGAGAATATGCTTTTCATGGGATTTGCATGCAGTCGATATGAAATGATGCTGTGGGGCTCCACCAGGCAAGCCCAGGCAGGAGGGGCCCGGGGCAGCACCGGGACGGGTGCTGCTCACTTGGGTGACCTTGTGTTTCATCTCCTGCACCAACACGTGTCTTTCCTCCTCTGCAAATGAATCCAGGCTGACGGCACTTCACATTTTAATGCGTTTATGTTGTTGAATGGGTTTTTGAGTGCTCTGCACTGACCTCCTCCAAAGCAGTTATTTCCTCCTTGCAGTAGCTGAATGCTCCCAGAGTGTCCTCTTGGGGACCTCAGCGTCTTTATCTGATTTATAACAGATTTATCCTCTCTTTACAACCACCAATCTTGTTTTCTGCTTTGATTTCATCTTCTTCTACTGAGGCTGGACTTCTAGCTAGAGGCTTCGGGGATTTTTTTGATGGAAGTTGTCTGAGTGCTCTTTTTTTTCCAATCAGCCTCCTGCAAATGCTTTAATTTACCTGATATTCATCCTTCTTTGTACCTTGCTTCCAGGTTTGTTATTCCAGGTTTCAGCACCCCATGCCATTCACCCAGCTAGTGATCAGATACAATCTTGTTGTTTCCATCTGAATGGTTTCTCATTAGTTTGTGTGGGTGGGAATGTGTAACATGCGTCTCTGTGTGGGCTCCCACCACTGTGTGTATTAAAATATATGCAGGGACAGGAGTTGGACTTGATGATCCTTGTGGGTTCCTTCCAACTCAGTACATTCTCTGATTCTAAAATGTATCTCATAGCTAGAGAAAATAATAAAAAAATGCAATTCTGATTAGAAAGGGGACAGCTTATGTAATTTTTACTTGCAGTTTACCTATGTGTTCAATGCATTTGTGAAGTGTCGGGTGTAACTGGCAGCCGTGGGTGTGCGTGGTGCAGACGGGGCAGTTACGTGGGCACGTTTGGGGGCTGAATATTCAGCAGGTGACAGGGATTTTTGGCTCTGGCTTCCACGAAGCGATGCTGAATGATGCCAGCCTCGGGTCTTGCTTTTCCTGCTAAACCAGTGCTCTCAACTGGTTGCTCTTGTGTTACTGGATTCACTTGGTCCCCTGGTCTGCTGGGTGGCAATGCTGCAGAGACAAAGGTGACGCTGGATAAGGAAAGATGAACTGGTCCTTTTAGCCCATTATTGGACTTACATTCTCATCTGTAACCACCTACACAACTGGTTCCCCCTCCCAGCTGTCACGCCCCGGCTGCCACCCCCCTGTAGCTCTTCCCACCTGGAAGGTTCATTCAGCTCCCACCTGAGGCTCTGCCTGACCTTAAAACTTCCCAAATGCTGATTCATCTACCCCAGCACTATTGCCATGAGACACGGCGTGTGAAGTTATTTGCATCTGCTTGGGGCCAAACCCCTCACAAAGGTGTAAATTGATGCAATTCAGTAGGTTTAATTTGGCCACCTACCAGTGTGAGCTCAGAATCTGGCATATGCAAGAGGTTGCTAATATATTATTCATTTTAATGTTATCTTTTAATTCTTCATTCTTTGAATCACCTGTACTGCAAATACAGGGACATGCTGTTACGTATACTCTATCTTTAATTGGGCCTTCTTATGAGGTTCAGATGTGTTTTCATATTCAGGTTAATAACTTGCAGTTGCACTTCACATTAATGTGTTTTTTGAACGATCCATTGTTTTTGGAGGTTAGAGAACTCAGCAAATCCGTAAGCTATTTATAATAAAGGCCATAACCACTTGATAGCTATTACAAACTATTTAAAATTAATGCTATTCCCATTTGCCAATGTTTACAACAGTCCTAAATTTTTAACCACTTATAAATAATGTATAGAAAGCAGTGTAATAAGCATATCAATTTCTTCATCCACCTTTCACGGCAACCTGTGCTGAGGGCTGTGGGCAAAGGTGAAGCTGACTGAGAAATGTTCTCCTGCCCCACTGACGGTGGTGGCCGGTGTCCCTGTCACCAACATGGACTGATGCAGTGGCTGCAGATAGTCCTTGGCAGCCTCTGGATTGATCACGCTTTGTCATTAAACGTGTCATTTTTGCTTTAATGCTGAAGGCAAGGCGGGACTTGGCAGCAAGGCTGAGTGTTTCCCTGCAGCTGGGACTCGCAAGGGAATCTTGTGTTGATCCCCTAACCCCTGTTGAAAGAAATTTAGAGGAGAAGCAGCCTCTTGTCAAAATGAACATTAAAACTAGCTGGTGTGTTGCTTTCTCACAGTACAGGGAAATCTGGGGCGGGTTAAGTAAATAAGTGTTTCATAGAAGAAAAAAAGGATGTTTCTACTCCCTCTGTGAAGAAATTGCTTGAGGACTGACCTCCCCTTTGGGTCTCAGAAGTCACCACCAGGTATCTGGTAAGGATGCTGTTCTGTCCTCTGTAACTAAAGGAGACTCTTAATGGACCCAAGTGGGGTGGGTCCAGAAGGTTTTAATGTTGTTCAAAGCTCTGCAGCTGCTCCTGGGTCGGTCCAGCTGTGATTCTCCACAACCAAAACAGGGACCGTAGGTCTTTGGGGTAGCTGTTCAACTCGTGGGATGTCTGGTCAACCAAAGCCATGTTTTTGAAAGAAACCAAGTAACTTGTATCCCCGGCGATTTCCGACAAATCCCTGGAGGGCACGTGGTGTGAAGGAGGCACTGCTGGGGTCAGTGTGACGCTGTTCCCCTCCAACAGGGTGAGGGCGTTTCTGCCAGGACACAGAGCTCCTTGCTACGTATCTGCTCTTGTGCAAATGATCAATAGGAATAACAAACTAAAAGTAAGGACTTCCTTACAGCTACTTCACCCTTTAGAAAGGTTAGCAGTGAGCTATTTTTAAAAGGTTTTTCAAACCCCGGCTCTATTACTGTAAAGCTGTTGTGAGCTGTCAGGTACAGAACCATAATCTTCACTGCTTATTGTTGTACTTATGAATTCAATATGAATCGCATGAACTAAAGCACATTGATTAGAGGGTTGACTTCCATATGAAGCCAATTCATCTAATTTGTACACTGCTGGCTCAACAAGTATTAGCTAATCATCTGGTATGAATGCTTTCAAAATACCACTTTGCTACAGTCAGCTGGCAAACAGCCATTGATAGATTATTTATGGGTGAAAAAACCCCAGGCTGTCGCTCACGCTGCAGCGGCAATTACAGTAGGCAGGATGGAGACCTCGCTGTGCTGGGCGCTGTACGAGTGCGGGAGACGCCTGTTCCTGCAAATGACTGGGGATGTGCAGGAGGACAAGTGAGGAAGCAGAACAATTAAACATGGAAAAGGCGAGAGATGGAGGATTTGTGGTTACCTGTGGGAGGAATTTCCATTTTAAAGCCTGTACTCAAATGGTGACATCCAAATGCAAGCAGCTTGAAGTGAGATTCTTGCTTGGCTCATGAGGAATGGATACAGTGATAAAATCTGCTTTTCGGGGGGATGACTTGCTGTTCTGGAGGCGCAGCAGAGTTTACATGTCTAAATTAGTCAGCGTGCCCAGGGACACCTGTGGTAATTGAAGTGGGAAATCCAATTTCTTAGCTGAGGCTGGGGGAGAATTACAGCACCAGGTTGGCATTTTCCAAAGGGGCCTAATGATTAAGGACATCCTGGTTTTGTGTCTACTTCTGGCACCTGGAGACTCTTTGGGGGTCACAGGTCAAAATCTCCAGGTATGGTTTGCAATTTGAACCTGTTTTTCCAAAACAGATGATCATGTTTAGCTGGAGGTTTGTACTTCTGAATCTGTGTAATAATTCAAGTTTTTCACTATAGTTCAGAAACAGGATATCTGCAAAAGATGAGGATGCAGCTTTGGGATTGTGGGGTGAAGCACAGTGATTCCTGGAGCTGAAGCCCCGTGTTCCAGGAAAGGTTATTTCAGCCAGTACATCCTGTCTGTGCTTGATTAGTAAATAACTCCCTATTTGTATATTAAACTCTCACTGGGCAAACAGCAGAGTTGCAAAACGTAAGTGCAAGTGCTTAATAAACAATCCATAGGTGTTATAAACACACTACCAAGTGTGCTTCTTACTACAGAGGGATGTGCAGGACGCCCGCTCACCTCTTAGTGCTATTTATAATCACCCACCCAACTTATAACTATCGATACTCCACTCATTAAAACCTTAGCCAATAATTTGTCAAGTAAACCTTTTTTTGTAAAGCCCCGTGTCTTTGGTTTTACATCAAGTATGTCCCCGTCCCTGTGGGTGCCAGATAAGCCCCAATTCATGGGTTTCTCTGGGAGCTATCTGTATTGTTGAACAAAACTTTCCCCACAAGCAACGTTGGTTGTTTTTAAGAAAAACGTTTGTTTTCTAAGCAAAAATGAATGACTTCAGATATCACTTTCAAATTAGACTAATAATTTTTCAATGCAGCCTCTGATCCTTCTCTAAACACCTCTCTCTGTTTGTTTGTGGGTGTTTTTCCCTATCTGAGAAAAGTCTGGATTAAATGTAATGACTCGGAGCAGGGTTTGCAATGCAGCTGGCCCTGGCTGGGGGTTGGTGGCCCTGGCACAAGGGTTTGCAAAGGTGAGCAGCTGTTGGGAGCAGAAGGGGCAGAGCAGGGTGGCTGTCTGCACATCGCTGAGGGGCAGAGACCCCGGGGATGTCACCGAAGTCCCCTCCTCCCCCGGGAGCTGCCGGTGTTAATGACCACGGGCTGCCGAGACCTTCGTTTTACACATCAGCTGAGTACACGGAGCGCAGAAGTAATTTAATTCAGGCGTCACAATTAAGGAAACAATTATCTCTCATGTCTCAGGCTGATGTCCAGGTCATCTTAGCATTATCCCTTTTGATCTCATTATGAATTTAAAATATGCAATAAATTGGCTCTTAATTCTGTAGAAAAGGTCAAGCTTGCTTTCTGTGGGAGACAGGGGTGTATTTAATGGAAAGATCTCAAGGACGAGGGAAACATTTGTTAATGACTAAGGGAATAAGTGCCAACCCACCTCCTGGGGAACATCCAGGACTTGTGCACAACGTTTCCATGGGCAAATCCTGTCTGAAGACGCTTTCCCAAGAGGTAAATTCTGGCCAAGGTAGTGATTAAATGTTGATGTTTCATGGCAAATTATTCTTGGCTGATCCAGCAGTAGGGGGAGACTAATTTTGTCAAAGGAGCATACGTGTGAGTTGAGACTCGGAACTTCAGCACTTCATCCCCTCAGAGATTTTTGACAACCTGCTTGAGAAAATGCGATAACAGGTCATTTTGTGGTTAACAGGTCACTTTGTGTAATAAGGATTGTTACGCAAATGGAGTAAGATTAATTGCGCAGAACTGATCTATGTTGGCTTACACCTGTTAAGTTCTGGTTTATATGGGTTTTGTGGCTTTTTTTTTAATAAGGATTGTTACATGTTTATACTGTTAAGTTGAAATAAAAGCATCGGTTCAAAGAAAGCTTAGTGTAAGCAAGAGGCCAGGTCCACCTGGCACCTCCATCCTGACAGGTGGAAAACTCCTAACACTATAATACATTCAAGTGCGCTTTTTTTGCCTTTTAAAATGCTACTGATTTTTCAAAGGATCAGGATATTCCTGTTGATTTTCTGGAAGCAAGACAGGCAGTTTTGAACGCTGTTTTTGTGCAGCTGGGGGCTTAATGCTGCCTTGGCTACTGGCACATTGCACCTGAGCTCTGGTCATTCCATATGTATTTTAAAGCCCAAACCACTGCAGGAGCTGGGTGCGATTCCCCGGTGAGTTACTCGGGTTCTGTGCTGAGAGCGCAGTGGACGTTGCATGCTCGGTAATTTTAGCAATTGTCTTTCTCAGGGTGGGATGCAGGGAAGAGTATCTGAAAAGTGCACGCTCGGTCAAAACTCTGTGAGTTTGCTCAAATGAACTGCAGAGCATGGTGACTGAGGGCTGCCCTTCCCCGTCTGCCAAACAGAAAACATTTCTAGGGAAAAAACTCAGGAAAATGAACGCTGCTGTATCTCCGGTTTGTCCCTGCAAATGGAATTAGTTAAATAATAAATCCCGCTGATCAAGGTTTTAATATAAACACAGAAATCCTTTGAAGTGTAAAAGGTGCTGCAGAAACGCTGCATTTGTGTAACCTAGGTAAACTTCAATTTAAAAGAAAGAAGACAAGAATTTTTATCTTTTATTGGTTATTCTATTCACTTCTATTTTTCACGCTTTCCAGCAGGCAAAAAATAAATCGAAACTGGACTTATTGCAGTATTCTCTATTCAAACATTTTAATATACATTGCCTGGCAGTGCAAAGGACAGATAATTATGTCAACCTATCTTTTCTGCAGAAATGGATTATTTGGGCCTGTGTTTCGTAGAGCGCTGAGCAGACAAAGCCCTGGTTGCGGTGTGAGGAGCTGGAAGAATCCGACCCTTCCTGGAGCGGCCCCTGGTCCAGCAGAGCTGAGCTCACTCCTGGTGGGGCCAAACCGCAAACTTGGGTAAACCTGATGATTTAGCAAAACCGGCCTAATCAGACTCTGATGAGTGGTTCTTGGTGATGTGGGGAATGCATTCATGGTCTGGCTCGTTTTGTGAGGTGCAATCTGCCCCTCTCTATTACACAGTTTTGCCAAAATACCTCAGTTAAGCTGGGTTCATTTTCAAAACCCTAGTGCCTGAGTAACTTCAAGAGCATGGCTGATTTACTAACATCTATTGCAGATGGTTTAACTCACCCAAAGGAATGCATTTCTGAAAGAGATTCGGGTGTGTGCCTCTTTGTAGGACCATACCCTTTTTTCTTCACAGCCTTTGAATTCTGAGTGCAATTTGGTGCTTACTGATTTTTTCCTTTTGTGCTGTGTTTTGTTTAGCTTTGCATATAAAGTGGCAGCTGGCCACAGAAGCGAATGAATTCAAGGTGGAAACGCAGCCTTTCGCCGTGTGAATCTTGTTCTGCACCTGGGCTGGAAACTTAGGGAGGGTGAGGATGGGAATCTTGCTGTGCTGTACGACCCTGTTGCTTTGCTCCTGTGCTCAGAGCTCTGTGGGGCGGCTCTGCATGACCAGCGAGCTACCAGGGCACAGCATCCACCCCCTTTACAGCTGCCCGACCTTTGGTACCCGGGCGAGACCATGTGGCTTCCATGCCCTGCGATGCTTGAAGTGATGGATAGGTATGTAAAAGCATGTAGGAGTGAATCGCGGATTGCATTGATGCATCATTTATGAATATCATACAAGCAGAACTCGAGTTTTCCCTGCTGTATTAGAGATGAACTAAATCAATCATTTATAAGGCTGAGAATAAAGACGCTCCAGACAATCTGCTTGACCTGCTGGGTGCTGGGGATTACAAAGGCGGTTCAACGTGGGACCGAGCACTTGTCTGGGAGTCACACTGCAATTTTTGGAAGGCAAGTACAAGTAAAGGGGTGAAGAAGCATACTTTCCATGGGTTATGGCAGTTTTCTATCCCCAGGAGTTGGATTCTGATCCTTGTGGGTCCCTTCCTACTCAGAACATTCTATGATTCTATTATATGGTTTCCTGAAGACAAAATGGATGTGAATACGATTACTTTTATGCCCTCTGTGTTTAAACAGTTCTGTCTGGGAACAAACTGCTTTAAAGGAGCTAAAAAATAAACCACAGAGCTTTTTTTTTTAACGGTTCCCCCCTCACTGTCTTTTACAACAAATACTTGATGTGTTTGCCAGAAGATCAGGGATGAGCAATCAGGCCTTGTCCTTCACTAACACAGCAATCTGCCGGGCAGAGCTGAAAGGCAAATCACTTTATAAATAAAAACCATTGTGGCTCAAACTGTTACTGAACCTTAATAAATAGAAAGGATGTGTATTATCTCTGCCAGCATAAAACCAGCTAATCTTCCTTTCCACTGAGGCTGCTCAAAAGGAGCTTTAAAGCTGAGGTGAGGCAGAGGCTTAAATGTGGTGGTGTCTGCATGATACCAGATGCGGGTATTTCCCTTCACAACTCATTTTCTGTAAGAGTGTGTAGCTCACGCCTTTTCTAGACGTGTCGGCAGCATCTGAGCTCCCCAAGTCTTGCAATACCTGCTGCTTTCGTTCTGAACACCACAACAAAGCAAAGGGTGGTGCAGCTCGGGCACAAAGCGGCAGCCAGAGAGAAAGGGCAGGTGGGGGTTTGGGGATGAGTGTGATAAACCCATAGTTACTATACATTAACAGCACGTGTTTTCCAGGAACGGGACTGTGCCTGAGGCCAGATCTGTACCGGGGTGCATGTCCGCAGTGCTCTTTTTGTAAGTTATTTCAAATCCTCGTCATAATGAAAAAGCTTATTCAGGAGAATGTTTCCCAAACTTGTAAGCAAGGGAAAGCAAAGGGCTGTGTATTTTCCTAGGTGAGTGGAGCCTTAGGAAAAACCCTGCAGAGACCCTTGGATTTTTTTTTTATATTTCATCTAGATTCCTTACAAACTGCAAAGATTAAAATCTTTAACCTCTGTATATTTATCTGGAGAAATATTCTGTGAGAGAAATGAAATGGAACAGACTGATAGACTCATTTAGCATTTCTAAACTGATAAATATATTTCTTGGCCGCGCCTGTTAGTGGTGTGTAATACCTATTCTTTCTGCAAATGGCTGGATTTCTTCCCTAGCACTTAGCTCTATAACAATGTTAGACTGCTAATACCAAATTGTCTTGACAATGTTTGCATTCTACCTCTTAGCCTCCGGCTGTTTTGAAAAGGAGGTGGTTTGGGGGTCTGGGTTGTCGCTGGAAATTTGCTGTAATGAAAGGCAGCGAAGTGAGGAGTTTGCTGCACGCTTCAGCGGGGCTGCTCGGGTTGCGGCATCGGGGCTGCGCGAAGCATCGTTAAATGTCAAGGGATGCGGTGGAGCATCCTCCCGTGGAGATGCAGCTGCTGAGCCCGTCTGTGCAAAGAGCCCCTCGCCGGTGGTTCCCCGGGCTGGGTAAACTCCGCACAGCCCAGCCGCGAAAAAGTGGTTAAAATCTGCAGTGTTCTCTTACCCCCCCCAGGGTTAGACATTGTTTATGTTATATTTATAATTTTAATAATTAAAAAGAATTGAGATATATTTTAGGTTTATACTTCAAAGCACCATTTTAAGAGCAGATGTTTTTTTTTTTACAATGGAGGATGTGAACCTATATAATTTCTTGATGNCTGCACGCTTCAGCGGGGCTGCTCGGGTTGCGGCATCGGGGCTGCGCGAAGCATCGTTAAATGTCAAGGGATGCGGTGGAGCATCCTCCCGTGGAGATGCAGCTGCTGAGCCCGTCTGTGCAAAGAGCCCCTCGCCGGTGGTTCCCCGGGCTGGGTAAACTCCGCACAGCCCAGCCGCGAAAAAGTGGTTAAAATCTGCAGTGTTCTCTTACCCCCCCCAGGGTTAGACATTGTTTATGTTATATTTATAATTTTAATAATTGAGATATATTTTAGGTTTATACTTCAAAGCACCCTTTTAAAAGCAGATTATTTTTTTACACTGGAGGATGTGAACCTATCTAATTTATTGAGAACATCCTTCTCATTTAGAGCAGTTTTTTCTTTTTTTTTCCCCCCATTTTTGTTACCTCATTCTTACTTTAAAGCACTTGCGACTCCAGCCCAGGGTCCCGGCGGGTGCAGGTCTCAGGTGATCTTAGTGCTGTGTTCGTGCTGTAAATGGCACCACCTTCATTTCCTTCCCTCTCCAGTAAAAAAATTTGGAAGTTAGCAGGAGGGAAGGGGAGAGCACTCTGAAGTTTGGCCATAAAATCCCTGTTATTGTTTATAGCTGTGGCCCTGTGCTGAAATGCCACAGGAAAATGAGAGTAATAGCAAGTAACAAATATTCGATCGCTCTGACAGGGGAGTTCATGGTGCAGAGATTTCCCACCAGAGACACGCGGCTGCGTATCTGCTCCACCACCCAAAGCTACTTTTTAAGAAATGAGGCTTTACAAAGGCCCTGCACCCCTCTGCAGCACAGGCGTGATTTAAGTTGCTCCTTTTGTTGTTCCAAAACACACTTTTTGCTTCTCTGGCGTGGTTTGCTGGCTAAAGATCGTAATTCTGCAGCACTGGGGTGCAGCGGGCATGGCTAAGGTGTTTTGGTTTTAATAGCTTTGTAGTTGTCCTTACTTATTCCCCCATTAAATATGATTGAAATCACACCTTCGTCCCACAGAGTTGAGTAACAGGGAGCAGACTGCTGTTAATTAAACCTGTCTGCGGTGCCTCTTGGTGGTACCTGATTTTTTTGCAGTCCACGGTTTCTGGCTGAGCTCCATGTGCAAAACGGAAAGTTCAGTGTTCTGGTGCTGGACCCGTCGGCAGCCCCGGGCACCCGAACCGGGAGCCGGGCTGCGGAGCAGCGCGTCGGTGCTGGGTTTATTTATACCGTCTGTTTTTCTGGCTGTGCCGGCAGGCGTTGTGCTGTGGGCTCGGCAGAGAGGGGCACCAAGACCCGGCTTTGTGATGAAGTGGTGCCTTGCTGGCATCGTTTCAAGTGTATCAGATTATACAATGTCCCATCTGCTTTTTTGTAAAAAGTAAATGTGAAGGATTCCTGCAAAAGCTTTTTGTGCTGAAGCCGAGCAGCTCTGTTTGCCCGGGGTCAGTGTTGTCTGTGCTTGGGCAATGGGCAGACGGTGCCACCTCCAACAAATCCTCTCTAGTTCCCCTAAAACTGAACCCTCTTTCACTATTTAGCCCACGTGTAGCATGACCTGCCCTGATAGACACTAATTAAAACTACCTGTGTAGCAATTTGGCAATGTACCATTGATGGACATCTATTTAGTAAAGAGTTCAACCACTTTATTAACATTAATGAATGATGGTAGACTTTTTTTGCCCTTTTTACGAAGGTCATGCTCAAATCGTCGCATTATCAGACTTAATTACAAGAAGTTAATTTGTTTCTTGCCTGCTGCGCAGCTGTTTAGGAAAACACATTTTGTACTTCATATATCACGCATCTGTGGGATTGCTCTTCATGCTATAGTAATATAGTCATTATAGCTGGCCAGGCTTGATGTGATAGGGATTGTTGATTAATTATTTTTCGGTTCCTTGCCAGCCAAATCCACTAATGACGGTGATGTACTTTGCACAATGCCACCCTTGTCCCCAGCTGTGTGTCACTTCTATGTTTCCTTCTAGAAAAATACAAATACTAATATTATAACAATAGGTAATGGATGGCACCACTGCACAGGACGTGCTGCTTACCTGACCTGTGGCATCGTGTGTGTCCTTTGGTGTCTCCTGCCATAGCAGAAAGATTTTTCTGCTGTTTCTTGGCCCTGGCCAGTTGCTCCCCTCTCAGTTGTGCTCTAGGAGGTGATGGTGCAACATCCTGCACCTTTTTCACGTTTTCTTGTTCTTTCTGAATCCCCTGCTAAAATTAGGTGGCGCACCATGAGAGAAACTCAAGTCCAAATGATCTTAGCAGTAGTAGAGCCCGCTGATGTGTTTCTTAGTGTCAGCTGAGCAATTGTTTCCTAAAACAAATTTCCTCCTGGTGAGAGCGGTGCCTCCCTGAAAGCGAAGTTCTCATGAAATCGCATCCCAGGTTGGGATCACACCGTTCCTACCGCCTCCGGAGCCCCATTCCCGCAGCAGAACCCCCACCAAGGAGGACTTTTAAAGTTTGTTTTATTTCTGTGGTGGGAAGAAGATGCACGGTTTCTCCAGGCTGGGGAGATGCTGCAGTCGGTGTCTTGCAAAAATGAACGTAAAGCCTCCCTGACCTGTGCACTGCTCCGCCAGCAGCTGTCAGAGAAGTGACTTGCAGATACCGAGAGCTCAGGCTTGTAAAAGGCTAATAATTCACATTTATAGGCACTTTACGTTCAGTATTTGCAAGCCCAAAAGGATCTTTATAGTAAATTAATCGGTGTAAGTGGCAGATGTGTTGCTGCAGGGCGCAGTGCTGGGACTTGGAGTGGGTTTCCCAGGCTGAGGAGATGGCAGGCAGGTGGGTGGATGGAAAGGCGAGTGAACAGCCACGGCTTGGGAGGTTTAGATTGGATATTAGGAAAAAACTCTTCCTGGAAGGGGTGGTTGTGCATTGGAACAGGCTGCCCAGGGCAGT
>VWYH01001499.1:675411-935779 GCA_013399365.1 Pampusana beccarii
TTTTTTGTTTTCTTCCCCTGTTCTGGTAAGAAATCCCCCGCTTCTTGTAAATATACCCAGGAGACAGAATAAGTGCCGCAGTCAGATAAGTCAGCATGAGTAGAATTGCATTTTGTAGGGGGTTTTGGTAGCCTGTAGCTCATTACAATTATTCAGAGGACACAGCCAAGCTGTTTAAATACCCTGTGAGCCATCCTAGGAACCTGGAATAGCTGAGAGCGTTGCTGGAAATGACAAGTATGAAGTGACACAATCTGCTTGGGTAATAACTCTGCTGCTCCAGGATGCCTCTCGCTTCCTTTGGCCACACTTGCTGGGCTTGGTTCTCTTGGCTGGCATGGGAGAGAAGTCAAAATATGAGCTGCAAAGTCAGAAGAATGAAAACATAAACAGCGGTAACACTCTTGTTTTCATAAATGGATGCCTGGGTTTTGGAAAGGGATTTTTATGGGCTTTATAAATCTTATTTAAAAGCAAATTTTGAAAATACTTTCAAATAGTTACTGAGAGCCATCTACTGATAACTGTGTTAGAAAGCAAGAAAGTAATAATCGTAAGGAATCTGCTGCGGAGTTTTGCTGCGCTGGGAGGGGTGCGGGGGGAGCTGGAAAGGAGCCTGTGTCTGCAGCCCGGTTTGGAAACAGCAGAGTCGGCTGCAGGGTGGTAACGAAACCAAAAGAGTTTGGCACGCTGTGCAGCTCTTATTTTCTTCCTTGCATAGAAAGCAGAGAAAGAGCGAGAGCAGGAAGGTTGTAGTCTTCACCAAGTCCTAATTATGCCGTGATTATGCCCACAGCAGGGATGAGGTTTTCAAAAGCACAGTTTCTGCAGGAAATCCAGAAAACTGGCTCAGTAGTTCAATAGTCCCATTTACATGCCCAGCAAAGCAGTGGTGGGGCCAGGCTCAATACTCCAGAGATGTGTCGTGCCTGGAAAAACAGATTGTGCCTAAAAGCTGCTCGGATTTATGCCATGGGATGTACTGTAGGAAAGTTTTTCACCTTCTTTCCTTCCCTGCCCCAGGCACAAAACCTGTTGGGTTCAGTGTCCGTCCTCCTGCGTGGTTTAATCTGGGACATAAAGTTCTCGCAATTTGGTTTTTTTCCCATTCTTTCTTTGACATTAAGGAATTGCAGGAGCTATTTAGAATAAAAGCCCAGATGATTGCCAGGGGACTAATTACTGAACTCGTCATCTCTTTCTCTGGGAATGAGAACCCGAGGAACGCAGGAGGAGGGAGGCACCCCTGTAAGCACATATCCATGGGCTGTAAAATGGATGTTTTCTGGGTTTGCTTGTCTTAGTAGATTAGATTTCAGAACAAACTGGGGAGATGAGCAATGTGCTGCTGCGCACGGGCTGCGTTTTCCAGCGGAGGGTGGAACTGATTTCCCCCGAGTGACAGAGCAAAGCAGATCTTGTGGCCGGAGCTGTGGGATCTCTTGCTTCATGGTCCTTATTTCAGCTTCTCGGGCAAAAGGCAGTTGAGACCCAGCCGTCCTCTCCCATCTTTCCAAAGGTCAGCTGTTCCAATGCGTTAAAAAAAGAATACAGAAGGCAGCTGGTTTGTATTCGTATACCATTCCCTCGATTGCTCAGAGAATGCAGCTCACTATGAGATGTACTTGCACCTTCCATGCTCCCAGTAGCCACGTTCTTCTGCCTGACGCCGGTAAGAAATATCTCATTAAAATAACATTACATAGTTCTGGTGGTAGGAGTTGTATACAGCGCTGTATTGGGCACCGCAAAGGCTGTACTGCTAACTCTAGGAATGCTGGACACTGTTTTCCTATTACATTTATTTCTTGCTTTGTTAGGTAACATAATTTCATACTATTTCTGTGGCAGAAATAAGATAATAGCAATTTTGGCAGCATCAGTTTTCAGAATGAATGGAAACAGTGCTCTATGCAGGGCTCATAATGAGGTTGTTTTCATTTACATTTGGTGAAGACGGATACAAACTGAAAGATCTCCTGCTACTTTCTTCACAGAGTTAAATAAATATATTAAGTATACGCATAAATGCAATAAACATCTAAATACAGTTAACACACTGAATAAATAGATGTGGTCTCTGTACCCTGACTCCCTCTGATGTCCACAGAGGGTAGGTGGCTACTCGAGGAGTATTACTGCAAATAGTTGTATCAAGTGGTGCAGGGGGGTTGTTACAAGGGGGTTTTGGTTTATTTGGTTGCTGGATTATCCCAGAGTTATTACAGTCCTTGGCGATCAGCGGGCAAAGCATCAAGCACTCTCATGTGTTAGAGAACGCGTGTTATTCTTAAGTAGCAGCGGTGCCTGTATGCAGGACAAAAATCCATATCATTAACCAGCGCTTGAGCAAAACGAATAATATTTACAAAACTGTTTTTTCCCCTCTGTTCCTAGAATCTTTTAGTACCTGTCTAGTGTTATCCACCTGCGCGTTTGCAGGGCGCTTCTCCCCAGACACGAGCAGGGACGCTGAGGTTTGTTTTGCCGTGGATGCGCTCGGCAGCGGCGGCTCCGCTCACGCTGCGGGGTCTGAGCAGCCAGCAATGCTCATTCCTTAGGAGCAAAGTCCAGAGAAATGAGTGAGAAAATTCCGGTGAGTCTAAGCCGGATCCCTGTCATGGGAGGGGAGGGGAAAGGAAGCACTGACATCCCTGTCACGGGGGCACTAAGAATTTTTTAGGATGGCAAACATAGAAGGAAATCTGATATTTAGGTATGGGGGTGTGTGGCGGAATTCGCGTCCCAGCCTTGGAAAGCTGCTGGAGGGCACGGGGGGGCCTGGGCCTCCGCTCCACACCCTCCAGAGAGCACAGGCTGGGGGACACGGTGTGGGAGCTCAGGGGATTGAGACATTGCAAGGGGAAATCCCGAAGACTTGAGCAAAGCTGTGATGAGCAGAGGACAAAACATCAGTTACAAAACCAGCGGTAGTGGCCTTGTATTTTGTGTTTTGCAGCTTGGCAGCTCAGCAGGACACGGCTCCTGTTCCATCAGCTGATTTCCATCCGAGCCGCGCGGCTGCTGCCCACGACACAGCCCGGCATCGCTCACAGCCCGGCATCGCTCACGGACCAGCATCGCTCACAGCCGGCGTGCCAATGTCCAGCAGATATCGTCCGCTACCTTAGGCCCTCACCAATTAACTTTTGCTTGGAGCAAGGTTTTGATGAGACGACAACCAGCAGCAATTACAGCTCCGGGCTGCCTGGAGAGGGAGGCACAGCCTCAGGAACAGCAGAGCCGTGTGTCACCTGTGAACGCAGAGACCGAGCCCTTCCCCGCATCTCTGGGGTGAGATTTGTTTTGCAAAAAAATGCCCTTTTCTGGGTACTCACCTGAGGCGGGTTGTGCGCAACTGCTGTGTAGCAGCATCCTCTCCATCTGCCCGCGTGCTGCGGCTGCCTGTCCAAGCAGCCGTGCCGGAGCATCGCCTGACAAGCGGGGCTGGTGTCACCTCGGCGGGGCTGGTGTCACCTTGGCAGGTTTGGCCGCTGCAGCGGTTTTGCCTTTGGTGCACCTCATTTCCTGCAAGAGGGGAATTACGTGGGGTTCATGGGCGGCGAGATGAGGTTTGTGAAAGCCCCTTAATGGAATTTCTAGGAAAAACCATGCTTTGTGTGTGGTTATGTCCTGCTGATCCTTTGGTGAGAAAATGATAATGCAGAGCTTTTAAAAGGAGAAGAAAAAGGAACGGAATGCATTTTTGAGCAGTTAAGATGACTTTTTAAAATAAACAAATTGTTGAGATCAAAACATTTCACTTAGTAATTAGGAATTTCATTTTTCCTGTAGCTAATGGCGTTTGCAATGCAGTGCTTTGCTGGATAATTTTTAATTAGAAGTTAGGACACGGATTCAAGCTCCAAAACTATCATATGTTTACACTCATCCATTTTCTTGAGTCTTTCTGGAGATAATGAGTCCTGCCTCCCTTCCTCAGTGTCAAATTCAAGTTTGACATTTTTGCTTGTAAATAGATTACAAAAATTAATCCCAGGCTTTAATAAGGTCTTTCATTATGCTATGGGGAAGGTAATTTATGCTTATAAAGCCTGTTCCAACCTAGTAGGTGTGAAAGGAAAGAACACTTAAGCTCTCTACTGCTGACAAGAACATTGCATCTGAAAAATAGAAGTCATGGTGGGTTCGTTTTGCTGACATTATTTAAGATAAATATCAGCCCCGCAAGCATGAGCTGGAAGAGATATCTTTAAAGATAAGGAAAGTGTGTTTTAGACTGGCAGAGCCCAAATACAGCTACAGCCGCACGCAGTTGTGAAGGGGAGAACAAGTGGGGAGTGCGGAGAGGAGTTTCCATCCCAGCCGGATTCTGGCAGCTCGTGTAAAGCAGGCGATCCCCGCCTGCCCCAGCTCCTGGGCTCTGCACAACTGCTATGTGAGAAACGTATTAAAAAATTCCTTCATAAAGCTTTGCCTTCATTTGCTATTAAAATTAAGGGGTACTGATGCTCAGGTGAAGAATAGAGATGTATATTCATTTTATTTTCCCCTGCGTTGTCTAGAGATTTGCTCTAATAATGTCAAAATCCTCACAAGTGGAAGGAAATGTCTGGCTTCATTTTCGTGGCTTGGTTCATGTTCAGTTGTCCTGTAATACGTGAGTAGCTCCTCAGCAAACCTGTGGTCCCTGGGACTTTGGGCAGGGTTAAGGTTTTGGAAACCCAGATAAGAGATAAGAACAGCCCAACCAGAAGGTCACAGAGCATGAAAAATAGTTTGTGTGTGGAAAAGGGAGCGCAAGTGTTTTTGAGAGGGTCCTGTGTGCTGAGCGTGGAGCACCAGCCTTTTGCCTCTGGGTTCTGCAATTCAAACCTGGCTCCAGATGCAAAATGAGCTGGTGGTCTCAGCTCTGCGAAAGCAATTTAAAGGAGGTTGATAAGCCCGATTCCGGCCCCAGGGCAGGGTGAAGCAAGACTGAGATGAGCTGAAGAATTAATGACATTGCAAAAATGTACCAAAAGCCTGGCTAACCCTTACTTGGTTTGGACGTTGCAGCTTCACCAACACTTATTGTTTCCTTCATGATCGTTCTTTTTTTAAAAAAAAAAAAAGAGAATAAATGGTCCCAAATTGTCCCCTGGAAAGAGACTAGAAAAGTTCCCTTAACATAAACACAATCTGAACGGTCATGAGGTCAAAGCCTGTTCTCAGTTAAAGCCATCAGTGGGCAATAAACACCCAAATTGCCCATTTAACTCCTTTGGTTGTGATCTACCTGGTGGGGGCTGCAAAACGGCTTTACAAAAGGCGAAGTCTCCGTTAATTCTGATTGCTCAGGGTGTTTTAAATTGGCGGAAAGCTGTGCCTCTCAGAACTACTGCTTTTGTAATTAGCCTTGTGTACTTTGCTATGGCTTAATAAAGTGAGCGAATGCCTAGGGAGAGACAAAAAAACAAGCTCTGCTTTACTTGGGATAAGAAAGGCATTTTCTTCTTAAGTTGGTTGTTTAGGAGTTGCTTTAATTATAATGAGTAAACTGAGGGTACTTATATTAATATAATTGATGTTACCAAATGGAATTTATAGTTACTGAAGCAGTAATAAAAAGTAAGTTATAGTAACTATAACATGATTTGCTGATGTCTTGTAGCCATTCCGCACTCTGAATAACTGAGGTGGACATGCGCAGGCCTCGGAAAGCGGTAAAACTGGTGCAAGTTAATGCTTCCAGGTCAGGCCAACTGCTGCTGAAAGCTGGCATCAACCTGTGCTTCACACAGTTTGGGTAACATTCTGGTTCACAGCTGGGCTCAGGTTATTGCAATCTTTACTACCCTACTAGGTACAGAAAACGAGACAGAAGCAGAGTTTCTAGCCCCAGGGTGCAGTCTGAGGAGGTGGCTGAGCCCAGGATTGAGCTCACCTGGGCTCGACCCAGAGTCCTGCCTGTTCTCCCGGGCTTGCTCTACACTGCAGCTCGCCTTTTGGGTTATATTTATACCCAGATAACTTGCTTTCCATGACGAAATTTATTTTCTGGCACGGTATGCATCTATCATTAAATCAAAATCTTTCTGGAAACAGAACAGAGACTCAAACTTCAAAGCTTGCCACTGTTTTCCGCGGAGCTCTTCTTGCTGGTTGCCTGGGAGGCCTATTTGAAATTATGCGTGGAGATGGGCAGAGAGGAATGATTTCCAAAGTCATCATAATTATGCCCCTGAGTGGGCAAGAGTTGGAAAGCGCTTGGGGTGCAGGAGGCGATGGGGACAGAGGCGGCTCGCAGCCTCCCCTGAGCTGCATCACACCCAGTGCCGCCATCCCAGAAAAGCCGCGGGGCCAACCCCGCAGGGATGGTGTTCTCTCCCTCCCTCATCCCTCCGGAGCATCTAGCAAAGCCTCATTTTACATGTGATTTCCATATCATCTGCTCTTGCTGCTTTTAGGAGTCTGATGGGTACAAAGATGACAAAATGCCATCTGACACGATGCCCTTTACAGCCCTCTGCCAACAGAGGATCCTCCCTTTCCTAGGACAGCCTGGGATCTCAGCCACGCTGTGCTTAAAACATTAGAAGGCCTCTTTTCCCTTAAAATGTTGTCACTTTTTAAAGACTTATATAGTTTGTGCATTTCCGTTCATGTTATAATGATCCATCAAACTGGAAGGTAATTAAGTCTCAGACAGACAAAGAGTTTTCCAGTCTCTGGGGAATTCAGGGTCTCGGTACACGCAGCCCCTCTCCAACTACAAACCTCTGTCTGGTGCATCTTGGGTGAGAAACGTTAATTTTGAAGAGCTTTTAAATAGTGAGGAAGGGTCTTGTTGTGTTCTACAGAGCAGCAAAGAGAAAGCGCTGCTGTCCCGGTTGATGTGGAGGATCAGCCGTCAGGAGCCGGGTCCTGATGCACTAATCAGTGTGTGTCTGACGAGATAAGGCTCTTAACTTGTGGGTTTTGTTAGTGCAGTGTGTTGGTTCATTGGATATGAATGAGAGACTTCATGTGGCTTGGTGGGAGCTCAGAGATTAACGTTTGGTTAAATGTACAAGTGGATTTTTCTCCCCTCTTACCAGGGTCCCCTCCTTAGCCTGGGAAGCTCTGCAGAAAACCAGCTCCAGGTTTTATTGTTCAGCTCCCTTGTGCAGGGATGGTGTCAGGGGACGTTGGCAGCAGGAGTGCTTTGGATGCTTGCTTTTGCCCTTTTCAATTTACTGTAATTGCAGCCAACGTGATAGAAGATGTGCAGTTTTTGGGTACTTTCAAGGTTGCCCCATTTTTTAAAAGAACCGTTATTGCTGCATAGAACAGCACAGTGCCTGGGGACCATGGCGCTGTACATGCCTCTGAATAATTGTCAAATATCTCCCAGAGTAAAAAAGCATCACAGACCGTCCTTTCCCGGGCTTTTGGTCTACCTCGCCGTGGAAGGGAAACACCGTGAAACATGTACTTAGGTCAGCAAAAGGGTTGTAACTCCCCAATGCAACACAAGCCTTTTCTATACCTATGTTTTACAGCTGCAAATACACACTGTGCTGGTACAGAGCTTAATAGTGCCTATGTATCATAATGTAAGGCACTTGTGGCCTGTGGCTGCCTTCCCTGCATCACACTATGCCTTTCCTTGGGGATCTGCTTTCTCTCCTATGGGGAGTACAGCGAGGGATCTGTTAATAGATACTGAGTACTCTTTAATTCCATGAGTGATTTAAAATGCAGTTTTTTAACTCATGCAGACTTTTATGTGTATTGGGTTATTAAATTCCCAGTATAGTTGTATCTTGTGTGTGTTTAATTTGGTTTCCATAGAAGTCGATGGAAGCAGTTCTATAATTCACTGGGACTTTGTATACCTGATAAACGGTGGGAAACGTTTCACGCAGTACTGTGGGAAAAACGGAAAGTCACGATCATATTCTTAGAGCCTAATACGCAGTCAGACACTACTGTGATCTAATTAATTAGGCTCTGCTTAATTAGGCTCAAATGAGAGATTTGAGAACATGAAGCCCACTGGAGGTATAGTTGATAACATTGTTATTCAGAAAGCTCAGAGTTTTTCTGAGTTTGCCCAGAAGGTTGTGAACTGAAACATCACCCGTGTAAAACCCAGTGATGATGGGCCAGCCCTCCTGGCACATCTCCACCCGCCTCCCTGTGTGTTCCACCAGCGTGGCTTAGGGTTCCACCAGCTTTGCATGAAGGATGTGCAGACCAAACCTCGCTCACAGCTCTCCTGCATCCCACCTGTACCTCCTCAGCTTTGCTGCCTTGGCAGGACCCGTCCTGCGCTGCACGGCTCTGGCTCTCGCAGGAGGGCTGCGTCCTCTCTCCTGTGATTTTGAGCTTGCACATGTTTATTTGCTTTATGTATGTGATGTAAATCCACGTAGTACCTGTTCACACCGCTATTTTTGGCAGGGAGTGGAGAGATGCTGGACAGGGCTGTGACACCGAGGGGTTGCACTCGGACCTGCCTCCTCTTAAAATGGGGCTGGCCCCCAACTTCGTTTATTTGCAGCACAGGTTCGTGCCAGCTATTATTCTCCATAGCCCGGGATAAGAATTGACTGGATCCTTCAAATGATCCCTGCTGATTTGTGAATCAATTCTCAGTTAATACCAAAGTTATAAGATATTTATTCACTCCTGGCTACTCGGGTTGTCCCAGAAGTTCACCTTGGGGGATTATGCTCTCAGTAAAGGTTTTGATAAAAAATTAAAATGCCCTTTTGTTGTCTTGCAAGTCATTATGTTCACCTGATAAAAATGATTTTATACCTAACTCTGCCTATTAATCAAAAAGGTCAGTACAATAAATAGTTTTTATCTTTTCTGCTAGAAACCTTACCTCCCCATGGTCTTAGGAGCTGATTATAAGAGAAGATGTAGACAAAGGCATAGGATCTCAAAGACTGGTTTGATCAATGTGACACAGAGACATGAATTATTGTTGAGAACTTAGGGGGAAGAAATAAAGCCCTTTGATGCCAGGGAGAAGTAAGATCGCCTGAGTTTTCAACCTCCAGGCATCAAAGGTGAATGCGGTAGCTTCATTCATCTTAATAAATTTATGTCTGTCATCTGGTTCTGAATGAGGTTGGTTTTCCTTTGCTTGAGAGATATATATATGTGTGAATATATATATGTGTAATATGTATATCTCTATCCCCTATGCCATTGCTTTCATAAACCTGACCATGAAACTACTGACTTTTTCCATTGCATCTGATTGCAAACATAAGGTAAAGATGGAGTTTCTGCTCAGTAAAGCCCTGGGTTTTGCATTTATTAATGTACTCGCTGATGACTGAAACCATCACCCTGCCATAGAAGCAGAGGTGCTGGCAGAGTCCCGGGCCCTGCAGCGAGGTTTTGGGGTGCTGTGTTGCCAGGACAGCCGACACATGTGGTACCGTGGAGCTGGTTTCCCCTGGGAATCTGCAGGCCCTGCTGATTTTGTGGGCTTTGTCCTTTGCTTCATTAATATTTTGCTCATCTGTAGCAACCCCCCAGCTCTCTGAATTCCTGGCAGTTTGGACATGCAGAATATCCAGCTGCTTCTCCTGCCCTAAAGGGATGTTTGATCTGGAGGAAGAACACGAGCTACTGCAAATGTCATGAGAAGAAAAAAAAGGAAGCCACAAGTGACATTTACCTTTCTGATTATTCCTTCTCATGCCAGTGCTGTGTGTATGTTTCCATTACGAGATTGCCTGTGACAAAGAGTAGTTAGATTTGCACTACAAATTAATCTTTAAATATACTCACGTCCTCGCAGAGCCTCTCCTGACGCACCGCGGTCTGCCATGGAGATACGAGCACCACCTGGACACTCTTCTCTTTCCAAATGCCTCTTTAAATATCACTTCTCTGCACTCTAAATCTTGAGGCGCATCAGCAAAAATGAGGCCACCTACATAATAAGAAGCAGATCTCTGAGTTCATCGACCGACCGTCTTTCCCCTTGCACATCTAACAGGGTAACAAATCCAATGCCATGTACAGGGCTGGCCTCCAATGCAGAATAAATTATTCAGCATATAGAAATGAGCATACATACAGGTGTCTTAATGGATACAGCACTGCTGTAGCTGTACTCTGGGTGTCTGAAAATAACTTTCTGCTGTGGATGTTAAAACACCAGCTCACAATGTGGTGGTAAGGGAACAGATGAATATTTTGCCATGTGATGTGGCCTAGAAAACAGTTTTGATTTAGTGTACCATGCCTGTCTGACTTTTAAACTTGTATTAAACAGAATTTCATGAAGGCAAACTCCACATAAAAATCTCAGATAACAGGGCACTTGGCAGGAGGTTACTAAGCTATGAAAATTATTGATTCATTCTCCTTTCATTTCAAATGGGCAGATGTGTATGAATATTTACTTTGAGGGCTTTTTTTAGAGGAGAGAAAGGTCCCCAGTAGGTGTTTTGATTTCACAGCACAGTCAAGGGAATCAGTACTATGTATAAAACAGTAATTAAAGCCGTTAGATTTCTGAATGAGTACTGACACAGAACTTCCCCCTCCCCTTATAAAGCTCTCTCTTTTTGTTGCAGAGCTCCTGATGTTCAGCCTTTGAGATTCTGATGTCGTGTTAGTTCATCACCTCTTCAAAATGAGTTTTGAAGATTTAACTGCTTCTGAACAGCTCTCTCAAGATACCCCGGCATTATCAGCACCTCAGGTAAAGGCTTCACAGTTTTCACTAATGGGCTGAGTTTATGAGCTATGTGTTGACGTGCCAAAATAATGGCCAGTTTACAGATGTTTGATGTGGGAAGGCCAGTAGGTTTTCTCATCAAGGGCTGACCCAGCTGTGTTGAGATAAATGGAGAGATGACCTCTGCCTCTTCCTGAAACAGCTCATTTCTCAGGGCTTACCAGAGGAGATCCCTGTGGTTCCTGGGTTGTTTTGCAGACGTGGTGTGAGAAATTTGTGTGTAGTTGTATGCTGTTCTGCGTAAGAAGCGCTGGGAAAATCCCTCCTGTGTCTGTGATCTTTGTGTCCTGAGGGCTGAGCAAAGTTGTCTCACGGTGTTAACAGCTCGTGGAGGGTGGTTCTGTTCACCTTTCAGGCTGTGGTGGCTCTGCAGAGGGTGCAGGTGACCGGAGCCACCACGTCCAAGGGCTGGTGTCCCAGGGAAGGTGCAGGTCTGCACCCAGGGGCTCCCAGTTCCACTTGGATCTTGCTAAACCAACCACAAAACTACAAAAGGGTAACACGTTTCCTAAGCAGAACTCGCCAGCTCTTCTCCAGAAGTGCTGAGACACCCTGAGGTCGGTTTTCGGAAATCATGATGCTCTTGAGGACACGTGCAAGTGTCCGACGCTGCGTGAGGCAGCAGGAGCCGGGCAGGGCACTTCTGCTGAGCATCGGGGAAATTGTTCGTGTTGGTCAAAGGCAGTTGAGAGAAAAGGTTTGGATGGGTATAACAAATAAGGCCTTCAAGATACCAGATACTCCAAATAGATTAAAAAAAAAAAAAGTCTTCTCTTCTACATTCTATAAATAGTTTAGACATCATTTCATCCTGTAAAGCACCATAGATTTTAAATATTTATTATATTAATTAATACAATATGCTGTTATTTTATTATAATATATAAAATATGAAATACTACATATTAATATAACATACATTTGTTATGTACTGTATTTATTGTATTAATTATTTAGCTTGCCTCATATGAGGACAAATGGTCTTTCAACAATGTTTGAATCTGGAATCAGGCAAAATAGGAAATTATTACTGTGGGAATGAAGAGATTTAAGATCAGATCCTTTTATTTTTTTTGACAGTATTACTTTGGGCATACACCACATGTGCTTTTTAAAGTTGGGATGAGGTAGGAGAGAAGAGGCAGAGTAGATTGCCCTTGATTTGGAAAATCATAGTGTACCAGCATGACCTGTTTTTATGGATGAGAACCTTCAGTCTACAAAGTTTTTGTTAAAAGACTTTATCTTGCTGACCAGATGGTGCAATTTGTCTGGCATGGACATTTGGGAATATCTGCTGAATTTTGCATAAGGACAACTGTTTTAATTATCTAGTGTCTTGCTGCATTAATCTTATTTGTCTGCAATGACCAACTCTTTTCTTACTCTTGGTGATCATGTCACTGTATTGTGTGCGCTTTTATCCAATCTTCTTCTCATTCCTACTCTTTTATCGTCTACCCCTTGGATATTTCTTTGGGTTGAACTCCTCCTGTTGAGGAGAAATGACGTACTATGGAAAATAAACCAGATGTGTATGAGCCTGGGATATTAAAAACCTCCTTCCCGAGTTAACCTTTTAATCAGAATAAACACGAGATTCCCTTAGAGATGGAATTAGTATACAAGATTAGGGTGAAGAACGAGCTGTGAAGCTCTCTCGTGGCTGCAGTGGAGGTGGGAGCTGGAGCAGCAGCTGGTTGCACAACCAGGTTCCCCTGTTCAGGAAGGATGGAAAACAGAGAGTTCAAGTATTTGTAGAAATATAAAAAAGCAGCTGTGTAAGGAATAAAGGAAAAAGCACAGGGGGATTAATGCCCAACAGACCCCCTGTGCTGTCCCCTGTTGATGCACCTTTCTTTGGATCATTCATTACAATTTTATTTAGGAAATTCAGGATCAGGTTTGTGTGTGCGGAGGAAGCAGCTCATTACAGCTTAATTGCTTGTGTTGCCTGGAGCAATACATCTGTATTGATACAGAGCAGCGCAGAAATGTGCTATCCATTACATCAAGCCTATTAAGTCCTCTATTATAACGGTGAGGTTTATTATTTAATGTTTAGACTGTATTTGCAATCATGCAAGGCAAGGCTCGGCTGCCGTCCCCAGGAGGACGTGGTCCCCTGGATGCACTCCTGGCATGCCAAAGGGCAGCCGTGCACAGCTATGAAAAATAGCACGGATTTGGAATCCCTAGCCCCAGTCCCTGAGCCCAGCGTGCCCACCGCAGCTCCAGCAGCGTCCCCGAAGAGCTGCACAAACGGCACCCTCTCCCCTGGAAGTCACCAGCCCTCGGCAGACAGGCGGCTGCGAGTGGCCTTGGCTCCTCTTATCGCAAATTTTTAGAAGTTGTTTGCAGTCACTTTTGCTGCTTTTAAAAGCTGGAGCGCTTAGGCCACGACTTTTGTCACCAGCTCAGATTTTCCTAGAGAGATTACAGCTTGATCAGTTAGACTGGTAACTCACTGCCATGCTTAGGCTACTGAATTTTGTAGCTGAGGATGTGTTTAATGTGCTGTTACCACTGGAAACTGTGATGGATTACGGACAACAGCAACCGTATGCAACTGCACAACCAGGTTGTTAATTACTGCAATTATAACATTTTATGAAAAGGAATTGCATTCATGGTCATTCATTATGATGATGAATTCCCTGCATTTTATTACTGGTCATCCGTACCTCTCCTATGATAAATGGCCGGAGTCCCATACAGAAAGAAAACCCTTCCCTTCTTTCCCATACATGGAGGAGATGGTGTGGTTAATGTGACAGTCTCTAATTGTGCTGGTGTCCAAGTTCAATATTTATATTCATATTCATTTCATTTCATATTCATTTATATTCATTTGTACATACTCTCATCTGAGTATTTTGTTACACATTGTGTGGCTTGCTTTTATAGATAAATTTATAGTTGGTTTTCTATGACTAGTCTAATACATATAAATGCTGGTCTTAAATCTGCGGAGAGACTAGGGAGTGAGATGTTCTGGCAAATTGTACAGAGCAAGTGAAATGACAGGAATTGGAAAGTGGGAGTATTGCTTGGTACAAGATCTTTGACTCTTGTTGAGTGATAAATTTTCCAGTACTAAATAGCTGGCACATTATTTTACATGAGGTTGATGGGTGCAAATTATTGGCTTGGTTGTTTCGAGACAGAATGTTATTAGCTGTAGGGAAATATGGCAAACAGCCAGGAGCAGAGCATGAACTTCTGTGTACATTGTCTTGAATTGCAAAAGTAATTGTGTGTGCCTATTGGAACTGGCAATAGCAAAGTCACTACCAAAGCTATATGTAAAGCGAAGAGATCGAGCTTTTTCCAATACAGACCTGAGGCCCTGATCACATGGAGAATATCAGAATGCCATGTTAATTAGAAACAGCCTGTAATCAAATAGCTGCATTTCCAGCCACATTGGGTTCCTAACACGCAGGACTCAAAAAAAAGGATTGCAATTACGTGGTATGAAAACCTAGAGTAATAAATATTTTAGAGCGGATATTGAGCTCCGTAGTTCAACCAGTCTGCAAAAAATCAAAGTAAGGCCTCTTAAATGGATGGATAACCCCCTGCCCTCCTCATCTGCGGTGAGATTCTTGCACCTCCTCTCCATGTGTGGGGTTCCTCCCATGAGCAGAGGTTGATGTTGGGCCAACACTTCGTCTGGGCTGGCTGCTCGTGTTTTCCTTCTTTGCACTGACCTCCAAAATGTGCAGTGTTACACCAGCTCATGCATATACAGCATCCCATTTTCATAGTAATTTATTTTTGGCAGTGTACAAAAATTCTGAAACCAAATGATAAGCTCAAAAATGCCGTAATGTGAATATTCAGCAATGGAAAATTTTCCCCGGTCTCCTCCAAGCTGAGAAACATTGGAAGTCACTGTATTTTTTTCAGTCCTGGATACCATTCAAGGGCTTCTGTCCTTGTTTCCGAAGGTCTGCACCTATAGCCCCAAGCAGATTATTATCCCAGTGATGTTTTATTCATTGTAATGCTTCTAAATGGAAATTAATTTTTGCATGTGGATGAGTAGTAATTTAGCATTCAGAAAAATCCTAACCTACAGAGAAGCAAAAAAGTATTAGAAAGAAAAGAAACGAGTGCCAAACAAGGAGACGTGTGCCACGGATGGCAGGTTACCCAGTGATGGGAGTCACATCTCCAGGGCACAGGGATACAGGATGGGGCAGTCACAGCGAGGATGCTCTGTGGGTGCCCCCAGCCCTGCTTGTGCTGTGGTACCCATGGAAAAGCTGCTCCCAGCCACCAGCTGGGTTGTGAAAATGACCGACAGCGCTTTTACTGACTCTCCTAGATGTGTTGTGCTGAAGGCACTGAAAATACACTCTGGGATTAACGTCAATGGTATCTGCTAAACGCAACAAGTGAATAATTTATTAGTCTGCAGTCAGTCCATGCTCAGAAAGTGACTTGGAGACTGATCCATGCATTGGCATGGAGGTGACAATGTGGGCCGCGCTCTTCCTCCCGGCCACGGGGGCTTGGCTCTGGTGTCCGCATCACTTTGCAAGGCCGGCTCTGCTGCTCCTTTTTGCACATTTTCTGCTTCCCAAATAATGCTGGCTAAGCCTCAGATAAATTATTAACTACAGAGCACAATGGGCACTGTTAAAATGGGTAGTTTTCTTCCCAGGAGGAATCAGGGCTGCTGCATCCTCAGTCTTCCCTGCAGAGGTCCCCAGATCAGCGAAGGCCATCGAGACGGGTGTCTCTGCTGCTGCTCCTGCGGCTCTGCCCAGCCATACCCACTAGCATCATTTATAGTTTTAATAAAAATTTGAAATGTATGGTATAATTAATGACCAAAGCCACAGTTTGTCAGGATGCTTGTGGGAATAGTGAATTTCTCTTGGTGTGGAAGGGTGTTTGCTCCCGGATGGAGCCAACGTGTTTCTTGCTTAACGACCAGATGAAGCCCAGGAGCGCGTGTCTGGGAACGTGACTCACCCAGAGCAGAAGTGGGGCAAGGAAATGCAGAAATGCTGTGGAGATGAAAACGATCCCTCAAGGCGGCAATAACAGGTGCTGGTGAAACAGGGCCTGTGCTAACCACGGAGGTGGTGGCCTGGTGGCCTCCGTGGGGTGGGTACGAGGAGGGTGTCCACTCAAGAGCAGGGCAGAGGAAACCTCCTGAGCCTGCTTTCTGTCAGTGGAAACTGCGAGTGGAAGAAAAAACATTATGTAAAATAAACATGAGTGTTTCTTTGCGAAGCCACCTCGGAGGACTTTTGTCACCACAAGCGCTCCACTTCACATCCCGGACAGCCTGACTGCAGAAAGCTCTGTGGAAATCTCTTTAAAAAACATCGGTGTTGTGTCCTGTTTGCATCAAAGCTTCTGCACTTCATGTAAATGAGCTGAACTGAGGGCTGGGAGATTGTCTCTGGTGTTAGGTGAGACCGGAGCTGCTGCAGACCCTCTGCTGAAGCATGGATGGAGTGCTGGGTTGCTCTAGTTGTTTCTTGAGGACTGGGAAACAGGTGTTTGAACCTTATTTCTGTTCCCTGGTGGCCAACATTTGTTTAGAAACACTGAGATTTGAAACAATGAGAGCGCGTGAAAATGGTTCAGAAACACTGAGTTTCTGTGTGTGTGTCAGTGATGAATTATTGACTATACAACAAAACCAAGAAAGCTTCAACGTGAGGTTTAGAACGGAGCGCATACGAAATGCTCAGTGCAGCTGCTCTTCTTCGTTAGCAACCATCGCAAACATTGCGCCCATGCGTTGCCACTAAATAGGTTATTATTGCAGAAAAGTAGGGCTCTGCCACCTGCCTTAGCAGCCAGGAATGGCTTAAATGGTGTTTCCTGATAGAGGTACGACTGTCACTTGTTGCTGGAAAGCACAGAAACAGGGAGGAAGGTCCCTGTTCTCCTGACACCCACCTGCGCTGCTTCTGAGGGCACCGTCAGCGAGTTGAGGATGATCAATACACCCCTTGCTTTCCTCAGGAAAGCAGAGATGTATTCATCACAAGTGTTTGCTCCAAGAATAACGTCGCACAAACATGTGGTGTGATTCTGCCAGCTGGGCTGGATTGTGCAGCCAAACAACTCGAAAACGTGTTTGCTTGAGAAAACCCCTTCCGAAGGAATCAGAAAAGCTTCTCCGTATGGAAACAGCATGGTTTTGCCAAGCTGCAACCAGCTTGTTTCAGGACATGCCAAATATTTGTTTGCAGTGGAGGCAAACATACTGATCTGGTGTCAATAAATGTCTCGATTCAGTTCAGTGTTTGGAAACAGTGTTGTTGGCCACAGCCAGATCCGTTGTTGTCATCAGCTCTGGTTCTTGCACAAGCTGCCTAAACTGTGGTTTTGTTTTGACAGAACCTACAAGATCACTTCATCACTACCAGTCACTGCTTTGGGAAATCTCTGGAGCTGACAGTCACAAAAACATACTGTATTAACGCTGTAAGAAACCGCAAGTTTGGCTCAAACAACAGAGAGTGCATCTTGAACTTTTTGTTCCATGGAAAACAAATGATCCATACGAATGAATAATTGGTGGATGTTATGGCATTGGTAAAGGGCACTGCGCAGGATCTCGTCCTCACCAGCAAACCACAGTGCACTTGTGTACCTGGAAAAGCGAGGTTTTCTCCCAGCGATGTGACGTGCTGGCAGCAGCAGCACACCGGGCAAAACTCTGCTAAGATTTCCTGCTGATCACAGACACTTTCTCCTGCTCTTGTTATGGATCCCCATATTTTTGTTTGCTGCGTAAATTTTCATCACCTGTTGTGAGACCGAGGTGGGACGGGGAGAAGTGTGAACGCGTGTGGTTACATTTTGCTCAAGTTAGCTTACTTAAAAATGGGTGAAGCAGACAATTTGAAATTCATAATAATTAAATAGCGTTAGATCTAGCTTTTAGGAGCGTCGGCATGACTCACTGTGCACAGACTTAAAAAAAACCCCAACAAATGCACTATCATTCATCCCTTCTGCTATTTTAAATAGCATGGGGGCGGGAGGGGAAAGTCTCACCCAGAACCTACTGAAGTGAATGGGATGACTTCATTAATTTAAGGCGATTTTGGTTTGTATTTTAGGACCTTACATAAGAGCTGCCTCCGTCCTCCCCCGTCCCTGCGCGGCTGGGGGAGCTGCACACAAACCCCCCTGTGCCGAGCGTCTCTTCTGCACGTGAGACACGAGGAGTTAACAGTGGTTGATCCATCATTTGACTGCAAAGGCTGGCGGAATAATTTACTTGAGGAAGACCCATGGGTAAAACAACACTGGTTTGTGCCAGAAGCCTTGGCGGGTTGCAGATTATGAAAGAGGGCATGGTGTTTTCCAGATTTTTCAAAAAGCTGACCTCGTGGTATCAGTCTGAAGTAATGTTCTGCTTTCGATCTCTACTTATCTCCAGTTAGAGGTAATTTCTGTGTTTTACCTTTCACGTTTAAAAAAAAAAAAAAAAGCCTTTTCAAGTCCATGTTTGTCAAATGAGGTTCATTTCAATAGTGGCTGAGATTAAAATAGAGAGAAAAAAAAACATTATTGAGCATGATTTTGAGATGGTTACAGTCTTGCTGCAACGCCTGCTGCCACCAAGGCATAGACGTGCTGCCTCAGGCCACAGCTCAAAGATTTCCTGTCTGTATCAGGAGCAAAACCTAATAACGGGGTTTTAGGATATGAACAGATGATCTGTGGAAAGGAAGAGCACTTGCTGCCCCCACGGCGGGCCCGTCCCTGCTCCCGTGCTGTATGCCTGCTGTCGGGGGACAAAATCCAGGCTCTGCGTGTCCCCCTCGAGCCGCGGTTTGGCTCCAGCAAATGTATAGGGGATGTTGCATTTTATCGGTGTTACCTTAAATGGCCATGTAGTGATAAACCAGCTGTACCAAGGCACCCGAGCCCTGCACCGGTATCTGGGATGCTGAAACTACCCCGGGAAATGTCCTGTCCTCTGGGAACGCTCACAGCCGGGAGAACCAAGCTGTGTTTGAAGCCGCGGTTCCTCCTCTCTTTCCCCGAAGGAATTTTGCTTATGCATTCTGAGCCACAAAAAGGCTGCAGCACTGAATTTCCTTTGATGTAAGAGATATTTATTAGTATTACTCACATGTAAATAGGCTTCCTTGCTCTTGCCTCTAAGGCAGAGGAGATATTGCTGCTGCCTGAGAGACACAGAGAGAGGATTTGAGTGATTTCCACATTTGAAATCCACTCAGATGGTAGCTGATCTGAAAGCAAAGCTGATTTCTAAATTCTGACTTTGTTTTCCACAAGTTTGCTACTCCTGTGCTCTTATTTCTTCCATTTTCTTTATAAATGCAGATTGACACCCGTAAACTTTCTCCCTATTAAAAGAGTGTCTTTGTCAGCATCTCTTCCTGCAGGAACTTTGTGTGATAATTTCTAGAAGCTGTTCTTTCTCTTCTAGAAGTCTAATCTTAGACAGTAAACAAACCCAGACAAATGCTTTTTCAGTCTGGGAAGGCATAAATAAGTAACCTGTACTTGTTAAATTAGGCACTGTAAAAATGCTGAGCTTTAAATCATTGTCCTGGTAATTATTGTCATCATAGTCATTATTAGACGACATAAGATTTTGTTGCTGATAATTTGGAGGCTTTGACACATTTATTTGAACTGACTGCTCCTTTGGCTAAGAATAATTGCTTAAATTCCTCTCATGGGCTTTTGCTTCTATAAAAAGATTGTTGACCTTGAAGCTTTTCCTTGATTTTGAATTCTTATTCAAATGCAAATACCAGAGAAAAAGATGTAACTTCCTAAGTAGGCATTACTTTTGAGTTCTGGGGATCTTGTACAGAAAAACCAGGTTTTATTTGCATTGTAAGAGACCCCCAGGTGCTCTCTGAACCTTTTTCCTTTTTTAAGACTAGGTGGTGGTGGTGTTTAAGTGTTTCGACTGCTGGAGATCTGCACTGTGTTGTTTGATGGACCTCCTGGCGTTTGTGTTGTTTTGTTCAGATTATCGTGTTCAGGAAAGGGTTTTATCAGGAGCGACACTGTGCACCTCCTGCGCCTCTTTTTCTTTCTGCAGTTTTCTGGATCTTTTAATGCTGGCTGTGTCTAGGTATTTCTTACGTGGTACAAGACTGTGTATCTCGCCCCACAGCAGCTCTGGAGGCCTCTGCAGGGATGTACCGCCCTCCTGCGCGGAAAATGGTGATGCCATGAGCGCAGGTGAGATGTGTCGGTGAATAAACCCATAAGGAGAAATGGCTGGATTACAAGAGAAAAGCTTTTACTTACATTACAAATGATAAGAAGTGGCATGTCTTAAAAAGCATGGACCTAAGAATCTGAGAGTTTGTATGTTTGTTGAATCGCTGTCTGGTGCAGCAGCCTAACACACATGGTAAATGTGATTTTTGCTAGAGGATCTCATGGAGATGTTCAAATAATTAAAACTCAGATATAATTCTTTGGTAGCGTATTCCCCTTGCACAGTGAGAAGAGTATTTGAAGGCTTTGCAGCAGACAAGAGAGATCCGGACAGACAGCCAGTCAAAGATTTCTGAAAATAAGCTCCCAGTTTGAAAACTGATGTGAATTGTAACGCTCCAGGGCGCGGGCACTTCTGAACCGTGTCCGTGTGCCTGTGCATCCCTGTTGCTGGGTTCCCAGCTGTGATTATTTCCAGGGCTTTTGTTATTTTTACAAGAACTCTTTTGTTTTCCACCCCTGTAGGTGCTGCTGGAAAGAGGCGACGGGCAGGATTGTGCTGCAAAAGGGGCATTTCTCTGCTCACTTCTCAACGTTCTGCTGCATGAAACAGCGTGTGCTTAGGTGATGTACCAGTTCAGCTGTGGTAATAGCAAAGAACGATTTAGGAAATAAATTGAGAAGAAAAAATAGTTGGATAACAACAAATAATAGTGTCAGGCAGTGGAAAAGACTCTGGAGAGCTCTGAAATGTCATGGTTTCATGCAGTGTGCAAATAAGGATGAAATTGAAAATCAGCTATTTTAGGAAAGGTAACTCTTAATTTGCATGAAATAATAATCAAGTAATTATCAGGCCACCTTAAACAGCAATATTGAAGGTCACTTAACTGCACAGAATGACACAATACAATAAGCTATACCTGGCATAAATTCTTAAGTAGAAGTATAATTACCAATGGAATTTGTTACCTTTTATTTTGAATAATCACATGTATGTTCCTATATAATAACTGACTTTAGTGTGCAAACATCTAAAACCGTTTGACTGTTAGACGGTTCTGCAGTATAGAACTCCAAGTGTTAAGCAGAAACTGTTAGAAACTGAGGTAAAGCATAAATAGGACACAAAGATTTTCAATCGTTTGTAAGTAAAGATTAATGAGTTCAACGACAAAAAGACTCCTCTTTGTGATGGCTTGTGGGCTCTGGTGGATAAAAGGCCAGAGGAGTTAAAGTCCTCTCACGCATAATTTTAAAATATTTCCTTTGTTTATGAAAAAGGGAAGAGGACGCCTTTGTTCCAGCCAGTTATTAGGTGTATTTGGGGAATTGCAGACCATAGGAGATTCCTTCCCAAGTGCTGTTATTACGGTGTGTCGGTGCTGATCGCTGGCTGCTGTGACATTCCCTGATGAGCTCTTGCTTTCCTTTCCACAAAAAGGTTGTAATTTTGGCAGCATACAAAAGAAATGTGTCTCGTCAAGTGTGGCCCAAATGAGTTGAACTTCATGGTCAAAGAGTGGGAGGCCACCGGTTTTAGATGGTTTTTAATGCTGGCACTAGCATGGCAATCTTCTCAGCTCTAGAATCAAAGCTAGAATAAGCAATAAAAAAAATATTTCCCTGTTTATGTTAAATGATTTAAACTGTGTATCCTGTACTAGTCTCGGACAGAAATTTGGATATTATACCAGTAATATGGTCTCTACGCAGCACATATTTTTCATTATCTTCACATCCATGCCTCATACAACTTCTTTCATCGAAGTTAATGGCAAATTCTCTTAGGTAATAACAGGGCTGCAGGTTAATTATTCAGTAACTACTGCTAAAGAATAGTATTAATATGTTTCCACTCCTGGTACGAAAAGGCTTTGTTTTCAATCATACCATTAAACATCCTCACTTAGAGTCCAGAGAATGAATCGTTGCCTCCGAATTAAGATCATCAAAAGGCACATAGTTTCTGCCTTTATTTAATTGGCTTGTGATTTAATGTTAATGGAATCCATATATACCTGCTCTTATATTTTAAAACGGAACTTGTCAGGGTTGTATCTGAGCCGGTGGAAGCTGGCGGTGGAGCAGTGTGACAGTGCAACTATCTGACAGTGCTGTCCCATGCAAATCCCAGAGCGCTGAATTCCACCGAGAGCCGCACATCGTGGTCCAGACACCACAGGCTGCAGAAAAAGATCCATCCCCAGGCAGACGTTCATCTGGGAAATCCTGCACCACTTCAGCTGTTGATGTTGATCTGCACAAAACTCAGCATGGCCACAGGTTGCAGGAATTCAGCAGCGATGCTTTTCCTTGAGGGCCAGGAATTTGTAGGAAGGTTTAATTAATAATAGTAATAAATCCTCTCAACGCGCCCGTCTCCTGCAGCTTAGGTGAGCGTTACGACAGAGACAAAACCGGGGGCACCGGGGTTAATTGACTTGCTCTGGGCTGGTCTTCAGTCAAGAAAAGCCCACAGTCCATGTAGGGAAATGGGAAGAGCTGCAGTCTGGGTGGGGGTGGCCCCAGCAAGGTCACAGGAACAGCCCAGTGAGAAATGCGTGTACAAGGCACAACGAGCGAAGGGGAAAAGAGGAAGAAAAGGTGTTGGGAGAAGGATAGGACTGCATTGCTGGATTTAACTGAAAACAAACGCTTTTTTGCTCCTTGTCCCCCTCCTCTCCATAAGTGACCCAGGTGTTGGGGATGCTGGGGGTTCACAGCACCTCCTGCCCTGGCTGGTTGCAGATGAGCAGCCAGTGTCTGAGAGAGCTCTCTTCATCCCAAAATATGTGCTGCAGAGTGTGTGTTTAATGTAATCAGCCTGTGGGCTATAGATCAACAGCATTTTCTGCTTTGTGCAGCTTCTCCAATGAGTCATGTTTTCCTCTTCATTTGGATGTGCGTATACTCTAAGCCCGTTGATAAATCGTTCTTCCCTAACTCAATTAAATGCTGTTATGTTTTCCTGTAGTGCTGGTTTAACTCACAGCATTGCAGCGAATGTACTGTAACAGCTCTTCTTGTACATTATTTGTACACATTGCAGTTTTGTCTAAAAGAGCTACTGCTGTGAAGTGAAATATGAATTTCTGCAGAGGAACAAAGGCTCCTGGAGCTGCATCTTTAATAAAACCTCTGAGATCAGTGCGTGGAGGATGCTGAATGTCAGCAGGAGACCTCTGAGCTCTGCCCGTTCACCCTGACGTGCCCGGCTGCTTCAGAGGTTGAGCGACGACTTGCTCATGGTTCAGGTGGGAACTTTTACTGACACAAATCACCACGATTCATTCCAGTCGTGGAGAGTGGTGGCGACTGGCACCGTCTGTAGCTCAGCCCTGTCCAATATACAGCCCCAAGCCTCCCACCGCTTTGTCTTGAAAGAATTACGTTACATCAGACAACGATCTCCATTTTCTCATCTGATGCTGCAGCCTCTTTTCTACAGGAAGGTATTATTGAAGTGTAAAATCTGTTCAAATTAGCATCTGAAACCCTCTTCCATTTTGGGGTCTTTGAAAGCTTGGGTGATATATCAATGACCAAATGTAATTGCTTCCTCTAAAATATGGCTTTCTAAAAGGAAACCTGACTTGGATGTATGTAGTGAATGATTTAATTTTTGTAGAAGCAATGGGTCTGAAAAAGGAGGAGGAGGAAAAGTTGTGATATGGGGGCTGAATTCATCTTAAGTTATGAATAATAGATGACTCACTTGGGAATATTTTTTGCTAGATTTAAATTAAATCTCATCAAATACAAGGTAATTGCAAATATTTATAAACCAGCAAAGCCCACTCAAGGGGATTTCAATGATATTGTCAATACTACAGGTTAACCATAAAACTTGCCAGAATTAATTATTACAAGTAGTTGTACCTGGCTGCAATGGTAATTCATTATCGTGATCCCTGGAAACTGAGGTTTTAACAGTCTCTCTTCTCTTTCTGGATTTGGTTTCTAAATTGTCTCCCAGAAATCAGGAGGCACTTCTTGGCTCAGTAAAGTGAGGAGTTCTCACCTGCCTGGTTCACAGGACTTTTAGGAGGTTTACTCAAAATAGCATTGTGGTTTACCAGGCACTCCAGAACAGCCAAGCAGTTAATGACTTTTAAAACCGGCTTCCTGGGGACTGATACATCCCCGCAAGGTCTTCTGAGCCCTGAGTGCTTTGATACTTCTCATGCAGTGAGGACATTCATAAATACAGCGGTGATTCTCTGTGGTCTTCTTTGCGCTTTACACAGGCTCTACAAGTGCGGGCTCAGGCCTTCAGCTGGCCAGGAGCTTCGGGGAGGCTGCTGAAGGGAAATTTGATGGAGTTGGCCAACAAATTCCAATCTTGGCCATCTTTGCTCTCCTGGTCAGAAAAAACGACTGGTCTGAAAACTTTTCAGTCTTCTGCCCTTGCCATGCGTGAGTTGCTGTGGGGTTTGAGGGGCTCTTGCAAGATCAGACACAACGAAAGGCTTGGCTTGCAACCTCAAGTACTCACCGTCTTCTCCTAACATTTTGTGTCCAGTTATCTGGAATGTCTTCTCCACTAAGTGGGACAAACTGTCTCACCCTTCGCCCAACTGTTTTTTTTGTTTGTTTTTTTTCCTTCTCTTTTTTTTCTTTTACAGCAGAATAGAGTTATGGTTATTTCAACATGGTCTGCAAACCTGCAGTTCTAGGAAAACAGAATTATGGTTATTTTAACATGGTATACAAACCTCTAGTTGTGGTTATTTCAACACGGTCTACAAGCCTCTAAAGACAAAAGTTCTGTTGAGTTATCTGGCTGCTCTAGGTCACATTTGCCTCATCTGCATGCAGTGCGGCACTTCTCCGTTGCTTTAAGGGCTGGAGCATTCTCTACTGATGAAAATAGTTAGACACTTTTTTTTTCCCTACAAATTATCAGGTCATTTAAAAAAAATGAGCTCATTTTAATCTAATTCTGCATGTGCAACTGTGTGGAGAGTTATTTTCAGCTCCAGTAGCTGCAGTTTGCAATTATTATGCTTCTTTTAAGAAAAGTAACAGCTCTATATTTTATGTGAATTACTGGTGATCTCTCACAACAACTTGTGTTTAGGAAAAGTAATAGAAAAAATAAGAGGCCAAATGGGTAGTAATACGGACTTGAAAAAGCACGGAGGAAGTAGGAACACGTGAAGATTACTAAAATATTAATATTTGACCACCGAGGCATGAATATTTCAATTAAAAAACATGTAATTCTTATTGAAGTGAGATCAACAGTTCCTAACTAACCATGGCTTCTGATCATAAAAAGGCAACATTTTTATTTCATTTACTTAATCGCTGTGATTCATGCGTGCATTCGGAGTTTTCTGCAGCCCATCTCCTGCACCTCTCATGGGCCGTGGACGTGAAGTGGAGTGTCAGGAAGTGCCTCAAGTACCTTCACTCATTCCCAGCAGGAGTTTGCATGTGGGGGTGTAGAATTTCCCCCTGTATTTGCACCCACCTTTTGGGTACTTTTTGAGTACAAGATGCCCGTTCGTGTGTCTTGTCCAAGTGCTGCTGGTACAGGCACAGCCGAAGGTCATGTCCAATTTCAATTTGCTTTTAAATTTGGCACTTATTTTGTGCATTTCCGTGGAACTTGCAGCCAATTTGAACTCTTCAAATTCAGCAGCATTTTGTCAGCTTATTTACAGGAAAAAAAGCTGGTGACTAGAATATGCACTTAAGGCTGTCTTAGATTTCACATTTATTTTTATTTAAAAGCATAAATCAACATTTCTGTTCCTTGTATAAAAAGTGTCCGACCAGTAGTTTTTTGTATCAGAGTTTTAATCAGCTGCATTATTGACCTCAGGAGTGTTGCTTGGAGCCAGGTGTGCACAAGGAGCCTGGTTGGGGACATGGGTGACAACGTGTGTGTGCAGGGACGGGTGGCCGGGGGAGCCTGCAGATAATCTCATGTGAGGAGGGATGGATTTCCCATTGATTGCTCGATGATGCTCTATGCTCAAAAAGAGAGTTTAATGATGAATCTGCTTCCCATAGTGCGCTGGCATGAGGTGTTCACCAGCTCTAGCTGTCCTCTGCCCCCCTGTTGTGGGGCTGCTGATGCTGGACCAGGGGGTGCACGTGTTTCTCAACTATTTATTATTATCCAAAAAAGAAATGGGTGTCACCTTCTATTAATACATCTGTCTGAAGCCATTTCCACTTATGTACACCTATTACCAAGCACCTCAGACCTTAATTTTGCGAATATCTCATGCAAACAGGCAGACAACTTCCCCTGCATGATGGAGGCATCATCCATGGAGCAGCTGTGAGCCTCCTGCTGGGGTGAGTCGTCATCTCCAAACGATGAATAATGCTCCTCCAAATGAGCCACACTGCGTTAATGTCATAGAGAAACCTCTGGAGCATTTGGCCGAAGCTGTTGGAACATTTTCTTGCAAAAACAGCTGCTGTGTTGCTTTGCTTTCCTCTCCTCAGCACTGAGAACAGAGAGAGAGAGGAGAGCAAATGCAAAGAATTATGATGCTTGGAAAGAAGGAGAATGAGACTGAAAAGGCTTGGGAGGTTTGAGACTGCCACCGGAGGAGCTGGATGCTGAAACCAGGGGTAGTAAACACTTCTAGTCTTTTTTATGAGATTTAAGACTTACTGAGGAGTATTTTTAAAAACGTTTTCTGTGTTAGTAAGCCAAAGATTTTTGACACAAAAGAGGTACTTTCAGAAATTTAATACAGATTGTCAACAATCTGTCTAGTGTTTACAAAGGGAGCAGGTTAATCCAGCGAGTGCGAGACAGGAATGCATGATGCAAAGCATCAGCACTGGAGGGAGCGATGCAATGCAGCAACAGGAGCAGAAGCAGCAGAGAAAGGCCTTTTCAGTGGTGCAGAGGGATTTCTGGGTTTGCCGAACCCCGTGTAAAGCATGTGCCTGTAGCCCTCTGCATCCATCCATTGCCTGGTTTGAACTGGTGTCACTGAACTTGCTTATTGTTTGTGTGTTCTGGTGTAAATCAGGAGGGGCATTGGCCATGCCCAAGTCAGAGTTCTCCTTGATGTGCTCGCAGGGTCCAGGATGGTGCTGGGTTTGGACAACCAGATTGCTGCTTGCAGGCATCCAGACTCTGTGTGTGTGTGCATGGAGACAAGAATCATAGAACGGTTTGGGTTGGAGGACACCTATAGAGATCACCTAGTCCAACCCCCCTGCAAGGAGCAGAAATAAACCCTTTTCTTCCCCACTGTGCTTTGGGGCTGCAGGGACAGGGGGTGCGGGGACAGCCCACTGAGCAGGGATGTGGTGCCCACACCCTGGGAATGATTTTGGGTACCGTTCGGCTGTGGTGTCCAGTTCACCTCCCAAGAATTTAACAACACGTGGGTCTGCACTTCAAAACATGCCTTATTCTCATTTCAGCATCTGCAACTTTAAAATCCAATATCCGCTCAGCTTAGCGATAACTAAGTCTATTTTTCCTGCACCTTGGGAGAGATGAGCCTCGTGAAGGGCAGGCGAGAGTTTAAAGCAACATGACCTGATAGGAGGCTGGACCAACATCCTAAAAATGTGTCACTAAATGAGAGAGCACACTATGGGCGTGATCTTGAGTGGCACCACTCATTTGAGATCTCTTAATATACTACAAGTAACTATTAGTACAAATGAGATTTGGAGCTGATGGTTTCTTAATTAGATTTTAACATTCCGTTGTTAATTAATGTACTGAAATGTTTCAGGATGTTTTCCCGCACCACATCCCTCTCCCCCCTCGCTCCTCCCTGAGGAGCAGCCGACAGCAGTGAGATATAGCGCAAATTAATCTCTACAACCGCCACGTCTTTTCAAAATTTGAGTAAAAGAAACAATGATGGAACATTTGTTGTCTACAAAATATAAAGTGACTGAACATCTTTCTTAAAAAATGAAGAACAAAGTTTAAATAACCACGTCAAAATGTCCTTTTGAAAAATTTCTGATTTGTTTGCCTAATTATTGTAATTTATCGTAGGCTCCTTCCGAGAAACAGTATTATTTGGGAGGCCATACAAGATCCCAAAGGTATATCTTGATTTCCACAGATGTGGAAGTTTTCTTACAAAGGAGGAGATCTAGGAGCTTTTTGTGACCACCCAAGAGCTCATTCTGAAATCTCTTACCTCAATAAAATCCGCTTCCCCCTGGTGTTTGTGCCAGTTAGCGTGTATTACAGAAAACAACAGTTCCGTCTTGATTATAAATACATCACTGTGTTGATTAATGTAACCGTGTTCTCTCCAGGGAGGGAGGACGGTGGTTCAGGTGCTGCTGGCCAGGCCGGGTGGTCGGTGTGGCTGTCCCCAGCTCTGCGGGACACGGACAAGCGTGATTTCATTAACCACATCGGGGCGAAGCTTGGTTTTGGCATCGTGGTTGCAAAGCGCCAATATACGACATGTTAAGAGCAGTCGCCATGACTAAGGAAGTCCACGGTCATGTGCAGAGAGGAGAGACAGAGCAGCACAGCTGGGTTTTACACTTAAGCCAGCAGGACTTCACTGCTCACTCATCTTCTACCCCCCCTTCCACGCTGTTTGCTCCATAGTTCAGGCTAGTTTTCTTCCCAGCATAAAAGCCATTTCAGAAGATCCTCCCCAGCATCCCTCTCTCCCTTCAAAATACTGAGAAGATGATGGGAATGGCAAACAGGGCTGGTGTCCTGACCTGCACCTCCTCGGGCGCCGGAGAGAGCCAGGGTAGTGCTCCTGTGAATTCAATATCCAACATTCACACCGCACCCCCCGGGAGGCATCGGAGCCTCAGAGCATCTTGCAGAGGTCACCGGTTAAAGGAAATGGAATTTAAACATCACACAAACACCCCTTGATATGATAAAGTACGACGGATAAAGTGTTTCCAGTAAGTCATTTCCCAGAGTTTTTGAGATGATTTCTGAAAATATATCTCTCATTGCCCTCATCGTGCCAATTCCAGCTGAAAATCAAGGCCAAAAATCAAGGCCATGTACTCCACTGTATGAATGTGAAGTGAAATTTCAAGGGCCCTTTAAACTGTGTAAGCTCCTGCTAAATGGCCTCATGTGGCACCCAGGCTTGAATTTAGAGGGTGTTAAAAATATGTTCCTTGAAACTCACGTCCTATTTGTTTGATTTGTGCATGTTCTTTTAGGCCTGCGACAAAAAGAGTTTTCAGGAAAACAGCTCATGCGCTCCCCAGACTGGTAGAGTTTATTCTCCTAAGTTTATCTCTTTACCAGAAAGCCAGGTAGCCTGCTGTGGTCCAGGATGACAATGTATAAGGAATAAGCAATTCGTGGAATCCTAAATGGAGAACTCTTGGGGAGGGGCAAGAAAAATGCCAAAAAGTAGGAGTCCTTTAGGCAAAGTGGATAATTGAACTGCGATGGATATGTGATTTTTTTTCTTATGTATCCAGGCAACTATTTGCTTTAGATGTAATGACCGTTATAAATCACAGAATGAAGTTTCTAACCCCAACACGCACCTGGAACAGAACTGCTGATGCTCTCTGGCTAATAAAACGTATTTCTTGAAGCACCAAGTTACCTGTCGTTGTGTCATTCACCCTGGTGAATTCCAGCCCATGCAGGGCATCATTTGGGGCACCTTATACAATTAACTGTGGTCCTGTGTCCAGAAACAGCAAAATTCTGAAGGAACCGTATGACTTCTTACAGGCCAGAATATGAAGTTTCTGGGAAAAAAGTATTTCCACTTCCGAAGTTGTGTATTTTATAGTATTACCTAGGCCTAACTTTTAGACCTAAATTACTTTTTAGTTTACTGGATTGCTGCTTGGCTTTGTGGGAACTATGACCTTTTGTGGCAGTTGCACTTTCCCGCCCCCCCACCCTGAGATCCGGTGTGGCAGTCGCACATCCCCCTCTCAAAACGGGCCTTCAATGGGCGGTTAATGGCTCTCTTTGTGCAGACCCACAGCCGGTGGGCAGGGCCGTCAGCAGAGGAGGGGCCGAGCCTGCCCGCAGCACAGAGAAGCCGAGAAGCTTCTGGAATGCCCACAGCCAGATCTGAGCGGACTGTAAATGGGGTTCCCGCCAAAAACCCCTTGGTGTGTTCTCCTCGGAGCTGCGGGTCCGCCGCGCCGCCGGAGTCACTGCCCTCAGATAGAGCGGCTGTCTGAGGTAATTCCCCGGACTGGGAGAGCCTCACCTCTGTGGGTGGTGAGTAATAAATTACTGAATGTATATTTTAATAATTCCTTGCCTGAGATAGGCAAGGTGTAAGTTCCTTGCCAGGCAGTCAGGTGTAGGTCCTGGCCACAATAAGTTACCATTTCTTCCTTGTGGGTAAACAGCCAGAGGGGGCTCCGGTTTTATTTTCTTGTGAGTGTGTGTATGTACACTGTGGATCTCCATTATTTTTATTTTGCTGTATCCCAAATAATCTCCTAACCTGATACCCGAACCTATATCTTATGTTATTGGGGTGCTAGTTAATTGTATAAACCCCATTTTTAATCAGTTTATCAGCGGTACTTTTCTGGCCAGAATAAAGTTAGTTTTGGACCTTGTTGTCCGCTGAAACTTATTTTCGGGTGCCTCCGTGACACCTTTGATAGGGTCATATGAATTTAAAGATTTCTAAGTTTAGTATTTGGCAATATACTCTGCCCGAATTTGAAAGATAATGGCATGCGCTGGGGTTATTTGAAAAAAATAATCTTCTATTTTTTTTTTCTTTTGTGTATGAAAAACGAGCTACCCGTTGAAAGAAGAGCTCGTTCTGCACTGCTACATGTGTTTCATGCATATTCACAAAGAAGCAGTTTTGAAAAATATACTGCTGTGCTTTTGCTGCTGGAGGTAGAGGAGAATATTAAAAATCCCTTTTTTCCTACTGCTTCACTTCTGCTGCTGTGCAAACACTGAGCGTCTGCTGTCCTGTCGGGATTAACTGGTGTTTGTTCAAGGTGGGAGAGGTTTTTTTAGAAAACAGATGTGTTTGGACTGCTTTTTTCTCCAAGGAATTGGAGAAATGGAAGCTGATTTCTAACTGTTCTCTGTAATTTTTACTATTAGCTCTAATGAAAAATACTGCAATGCTGAGGGTCTGTGTAACAGGTACTCATTTACCTGGATCCTCTCCCAATTTAAGAGTATTTTTGACCTTTTATTCTGTGCTTTGGTGGGGATGATAACATTACCAGATCACAGAGTGGTTGTGCAAATAAATCTGGTATTGGCAAATGAGACGCTCAGATAACATAATGATCAGTGCTGTAGAAAAAGGTCTACAGGGAAATGAGTAATTCCGAACATGGCTGAACAACACGTACCATACGGAAAGCTCCGGAGCAGGTGGTGGGGACAGAGCAGGACTTTGCATATCAGCTTATTCTGCTGCACTTGACTGTCCTTGATTTTCAGCCTCCAGATGAGCTGATGGTCACAGACATAAATGGGAACAGGGTTGTCCAGGCTGCAGTCAATGAGTAAAGAGCATGTTTTGAATTTTAGTCCCCAAAAGCTTGGTGTTTGACTCACCATAGAGCTCGGAGGAAGAGCTTTGGAGCCAGGTCTCTGATGTGTATCCAGCTGCCCATTGAAGGCATCAGGTGCTCCTTGCAATTATCAAGAGGTAAGTAGACATGTGAGAGTAGGAACAAAAAGGCCCTTTGTTAGCACATTTTTAGCAAAGTATTGAAAAGATCCAGGATTTAAGGAAAAAGAAACTCTTTTGTATCTAACTTCCAACGGCCTAACAGGAGGTGAGCCCCTATTTCCTACTTATTTTAATTATCAAGACATTGATAGTGATGTCTGGGTTACCATTGATGTGAAAAACCCACAACTCTCAGCCCAGACTTTTCATTTTCAGTACAAATAATGAAGAAAGCAAGGAAATAAAATTACAGGCTTCAGAAAAGCAAGCACCAAGTGTCTTCTCCTTTGTATGTTAGTTCAGTTCTACCGTCTGAAACGGCAGCTACTCCTGCAGAGAGGATTTGAGAAATGCTAAACGTATCAGTTCTGGGGATGGGGGAGACGGAGAAGGAAAAGAAGTCGTTAACATAATGATAGCCATCACACCAGAGCGAGGAAAAGTGCGGAGAGCTGCATAACTGTTTTTCCAGCTTTCAGAAATGTCTTGCTGTTACACATAAAAAAAAGGAAAAAAGGCTTCTTGGAGGCTGATGGGGTTTGGATTGTCCCTGGAGATTTATTTGATGTATGATCTGACTGGGAGTAGTCAGGTAGAGAGAAAGGCTTCAGATTTGGAGTGCGGTGGACCATAGCCCAATAATTCAAGAGAAGTTTGTCTGTAATGGGAGCTGGGAAGCTGCAGGAGCACGATGTGTTGGGATCTCTGAGGGTTCTGCATATTTTGCTTTCATAAGATGGAGCATACCCGTGCTGCACATCAGGCCTCCGTTCCTCCGTTCCTGGAAGAGGTCTGTGGTCTGCAGGACACCCTCCTCACAGAAACTCTGCCTTGATTGATGCCTTGTAGCTTGGCACCTTCAATATCGATTATCAGCCCTGTCATGCAATATCCTTTCTATTTTCCCTGCTTTTCCTGAAAGCTGTGTCTGGGCCATGAAGATTTGCTGCCATATTATAGGTCGAAAAGTTAATTATCAAAATACAACAGGCTGAATGGGTGGAGTTTATCACTATACTTGGTCTGCATGGCCATGAAGGCTTGAGGGGTGTCACATGAAGGTGGGGAGGAGGAGGTCCCCAAGACACCCCCTTATCCCCCAGGAGCAGCGGGAGGGGGTGAAAACCCCGCAGTGACCTGGTCCCTTTCTGCAGGGGAAGGGCTTAAAATCATAGAATCACAGTTTGGGTTGGAGGGACCTTCCCAGCTCCCCCAGTGCCCCCCCTGCCATGACAGGGACATCTTCACCAGCTCAGGTTGCTCAGAGCCCCGTCCAGCCTGGCCTGGGATGTCTCCAGGGATGGTTCAGCCACCACCTCTCTGGGAACCTGGGCCAGGCTCTCACCACCCTCAGGGCAACAATTTCTTCCTCATATCCAGCCTGAATCTCCCTCCTTTAGTTTAAAACCATCACCCTTTGTCCTGTCATAACATGCCCTTCTAAAAAGTCTGTCCCCATCCTTCTCGTAGGCCCCTCTTAAGCCTGGGTAACAAGCTAATTTATCTTGACATTGCCCTTCGACTTATTCCTAAAACTTGTAAGAAAACTGCTTGAATCAGGCTTAACATGCTACGATGTTTATGCATATGCAGAGGTATTATCACCCATGAACAATGATGCATGTACATGATTAGCTGATTTGTGCATGCTGTCTGTCAGCAAAGTGCAAAAATGCTGTTATTAGCTCTAGCCCAGTCCAATGCAGTTGATTTCAATTGCAGGGAAGTTAATAATAGATTGTCACATCTGTTTAAACTACGAGGTCTTCAAGGCATGGATGTGTTTATGCCACATATATATCACCATAGCACAGGAAACAAGTCTTGACTGAGATTTCAGGGACCGTTTAAGAGATATGACTGAAAACCGGATTTAAGAAAAATATTTTCACAAGATTATAGAGCAATAATTTTTTTAGAATTGCTTGGACTTTTTTTTGAAGTGAGATTGTTAGGAAAATGGTAGAAAAGAACACAAAATGCTCCCTTCATTACGAAGGAAAGTAGAATATATTTTAAAGTAGAGTAAGTAGAGTGTATTCAGGTTATTCTGACTTTCTGATCCAATGTGTGTTATACTGAAGTGTCAGTCACCTGGCATTTTATTATTGTACGTGATCGTACTAGAGCTATTGCGAAGTTTAGAGCATTTATATTTCTGTGATCAAATGAGAGTATGTTTTCAGAAGTTTTCTCTTGAAAGTCTCGTTAGGGACAGAAAGAGTTGGTGAGTGAAAACAAGTTTTAGAATGAATCCTAAAACCAGCTCAGATTTGGTGGCACGGATCAGAAGGTATTTTTTGAGGATTCTTCTGTTTGGGTGTGGACCTCTGCAAAAAGGTGACCTCTATTATTAAATCATTGTCCCCCTTTTTTGGCTCAAGGACAGTATATTAGTCAGACATGATTGCATTCCTCTGACTGAGACATGAAATGCCAATGCTGCTATCACACTGCTGAAAGAATCTTTTTTGTTTAAACAGAAGAAATAAAACTTTTATTTCCAATAAGTTTTTGCTTGGAGAAAACAGTAATTATAAATCTATTCTGATATTGAGCTAGGCTTATCTTCTTTCCCGTTTCAGTAGAGCAAGGGACTACAAAGCTCACAGAGATGCGCTTATTTGATCACAAATACAAAGATGGTGCATGACGGTAATTAAATCTTTACTCTCAACTAATTTAATTTGTTAGCAAAATAGGGAGAAAGGCTTTATTGCAAATGGGAAGAGGCAGCTTCTTCCACCTGACTTTACCCGTACTTGACTAACTGCTTCGCTAGAACATAGGCAAATCTGGTGACAGATCATTAATTTTCATGGATGTAATGTGGGAAGCCAAGTTTTAGTAGAAAGCTGGTCTGCCAAACCCAGCAGAAACGTCTGAATGCTTATTAAAACTAAGCTGTAAGTCTGCTTTCATGCTGCCTTTGTCATGTTATGGATTAATTGCTTGAACGTGTTAAGGCAGCAAACACAAAGAGAAGAGATTGCTTTGTGTGAGTAGAAAAAGAAGGAGGTTTCTATGCAATGAGCAATCCCTCTGGAGCAGGAAATGTCTCCTAGAAAGTGGGACCACTGGTGAAGCTGGACGTTATGTCTGGGCAAAAGCAATTATATTTTGCCTCCATTACTGAGATATATTTATGCCCTCGCAATTCAGGTTAATTTCAGTAAAATGCTTTCTATATATTAAAAAATACATAGTGCTGGGTAGTGAAACAGCAACGGCTTTTTATTGTGTGAAGTGACCACCCTGCTACAGGTAAAACCTCTGCAATTCTGGGTGCAGGCGCTGGAAGTGCTGCAGCAGCTCAGGAGCTGAGCTGTGCCCAGGGCTGAGCTTCATCCCCCTCCCACACCCTCCTCCTCTCTGGGATGCTGCTGGCGCCAGCGGCCCTCTGGGTTATTGCCTTTTCTGATTGATGCTGACCTAACATTCTGCTGGACATCTGATAAATTACTGATCTATCAGAAACAGAAACTTAAACTTATTTAAGAATGTACACAACATTCGTTTTCCTCAGCTCTCAGATCATTAGTGCCCTTGCTCGTTTCTGTTATTGCAAAACTATTATTGCAGGCTGTGGAAATCTGTGCTTGCGCAGTTGCTCAGTGCAACCATTTTCTGCAGGGAATGGCATCTTTCCTCTTTTTACCTGTTGATAATAGCATTTTTATTTCGTTTTGTAACTATTCTTTCTTCACCATTATTTCTTGCATCTACGAGAATCCACTTCAATTGCCAATAAAAACCCCACAATCAGGAGTGTTGGAAATGTTACTTTCACAGAAGAAAACATTCTGCCCAAACATGTTGCAAAATTAGGAAAGCTGCATTGTTTTTTGAACTACACAGGCATGAAATTTGATGGTAACACTTCAAGCTTCATTCATTTTTTTTCTCGGTTCTGATAAAAGTGGTATGAAAGGAAAACATTTTCAGAGAAGTTTGGTTACCTGTTTCAGTAGGGGCAGTAGTAACACATGGTAACAGGAGGCACAGGAAGAAGAAAATAACATTATTTCATGTTCTGTGCGTGCCAACTGATGACAGTGAATGAGGCTCTTTAATGTGAGGGATGAGAAATACGGTGTATTTTCCAGTATGTTTTGCACGTCTTTCAATAGTTTTGTATGTGCCGTGCCACAGACTCACACATACAAATCCTAAAATGCGTACAGATGTTTTAAAGTTCTGTGATTTAGACATAGGTATGAAGACCAGGAGAGGAAAATGCAAATCACTGGGGATTCAGAGGGGTTGCACCATTTCAGAAGTCATGCAGACCATAAACTCATGTAGAACCTAATGGGTTTTGAGGGCCCTCAACAAGGTAAGAGTGGTTTAAGCACTTTACAAGAGTGGTCTCAGAATTGTTGTAAGATTACATATGATATAAACAAATCTACCTCCCCCCAAAGATTAAAAATGAAGACTGGGGGTAGTAAACATAATTATGTTTACTGTTCTGCAGCTTCACAAAAGAATTTTTTGATTTCCAGAGTGGTTAAATTGATTTTATACCTTTCTGAGCACACAAAATAGCAATTAGTCAATGCTGTATATTGGATTTTTGACAGGTATAAAATTATAGTGGCAATTATTTTATGCAAGTCAATGAACAAAAGCCATTTACAACAGCACAGGTTTCTGAACAATCTTTAAGACAGCACTGACAATTCACTAAATGTTTTAAAGGTATGACTGTAGTCTCCAATAAAATTGAATAAAAATGTTATGTGTCTTATGTCACGTGTCTGGTACAATTTTTATTATAAGGGTGGCCACTTCTTTACTGACACATACTAACATTTGTTAAATCTTAACCATTTAAGAGTAATGTAGTAGAAACTGAGGTACTTCTGGTCTTCGCATTTCCTGGAAGGATAATGGAAAGAGCACTGAGCTTCTTCCTTAAAAAAAAATAAACTTGTATCGTCTGACCACAGAAAATCTCTATCCACTATTTGGTCTTTCAGGTAGCTGAAACATAACATTTTACTCCAAGGCAAATGATATTTCACATCTCTGAAAAGGTTGCTGACTGCATAAAGGTTTGCTCTAATTTTTATTTAATTTGAATTATTTCATCTGTTCACGTGTCAGATGAGAGAATGACAAGTTCAACAAGCTCTGCAACTTGGCCCTGCCACTTGCTTGGCTTGGATTGCTGGTGAAAGACAGGTTATTAGCTATGCTCCGTTATTCAAGAGAAGATAACATTTTAAAAACAGAAATGCATTATATGGGAAGCGCCTGAACTTATACACCTCTCAATATAACAGTTACACCAATTACAGTAATTTTGTAAATGACATATTTCAGAGATTGCCTTCAAAGTTTGCTGCTCTGAAAGCAGGATTTTAAAGGAACACAGTGTTCTCCATCGGTGATATTCTGTTCTAATAAAAGCATGCAAATAATAGAAACTTGCTATAAACATGATTCCTGTATAATTTGGAAGCCTGGCTGAAGTGAATTGCTATTATTACTCATGAGGAAGTGATATACAATTGGTTGTGATGAGTACAGCAGGGAGCGATCGCAGAAAAAGCACCGGAGAAAGCTCCCAAGATGTTTCTGCTGTGAAGTTGTCCAAGTAAATGTTAATGAAAATTCCCCGCACTGATGTAACTCCAAAGTGGGAAGGAAAATCCTGCCACAGTCGTGGGATGTCTTTGTCCCCCCTAGAGGGGGAAAAATGTGGTATTCCCTCTCAGAATATCCTCTGTTGGCTGTTGTCAGGGTTAGAAATAATCAGACTGATGGAGCAAAAGTGCTCCCAACCAAAATATTTAGTAAAACTAATATTAGAAAATCACATATCATATATATTATTAGTTACGCAGCTCTCAATAATCCATGTTTTTTTCCATTTTTAATGTAAAATACATTTGCTGTTGTGCTTAACAATTTAGTTTGAAACATTTCATGTGAGGAGGTTATTATCTCTTCCCTGACTCTGAACACGTCTCTATCAATATTTTATTATTTATTCTCATATTTTTCCAGGTAAAATACTTAATTAGCACGCCTTCTAACACCTCCTTTCCTAGCACTTAAGAAATCAGTGTTTATCCTTTGCAAACCTTCCTTCTTTCCCACTCATTCCCAGCAAAGCTCGGCAGTGTTTCTGAGGTTTCTCTATATGCAGCATCCCCTGGCAGAGGCTGCAGGCAGTGGACGTGCGGGTCCTGTGCTACGGCCGAGCGATGCACGGAGTGTGCGCCAGCCTCACAGACAAAATGTACCGAGGGACGGTGATTGAGACACTCGCATTCCCTGGGCTCTAGCAACGCCGGAGGCAGTGATGCTTTGCTCTTTTTATTGCGATGCCACCTGAAACTGAAAAGCTTCACGTCGCCAACGTAAGTCAACGAGCCTGGTCAAGCAAACCAGGACCCAGCTGTACACCTGCTTCAGGATATGTATTTTAGTTACCGGTGCATACACCAGCCTCAATTTGAAAGCAGGTCTTCCCTTCGAACATAACTTTAATTAAACAGCAATACCATTTCTTAGCTTTGTGACAGAGGGATTAAATTTTGGATAAATGATTTGGCAAATACCCGTGGAAAAAATACAGAACATTACTTTTTTAATTCATCATTTCTCTCCTAAGGTTAAGCTCAGTTTTACCAGCATAACTGTTAAGAAGTAGAGAATTTAATCGCCTTTAAAAATTTCAGGTTTTGTTGCTGAAGCTTTGACTGATCAGGATTGAACTACCCAACTAATGGCGTAATTTCTTTTTAGCAAACAAATGAGGACATCAGAGGCATGATTTATCCTGACTGCAGAGCGTTTTCCTAGTTGGTATTTCTATCCACATTGCTTGATTTTTATAAACTTCATTATGTTATAATCAATGCATGTGTGAGGCTGAGGGAGATGAGATGTATGATTTCTTATTCTTAACTGTCATAGTAAGTGTTTATTAAGGCAAACTTTTCCTGGGATGGCGTTAGGAGACAGAAATATTGAGAGCCAGCAGGCATTCCCTGGGGCAGGGCTTGGTAATCAAGATAGCATTGACACTAATGACAGTGCCTGCCCTGGCAGGTAAAAGGGATTTTAACCAACAGCTTTTGTGGCGGAGGTGGAAACTGGGAAAGTTTCCACTGTTTCAGGCTCATACACGGCCTCTGGTCTATCACACGGGAAAGAAGTCCGTTGGAAAGACCGTCACCACTTAGAAGAACGAATCCTGTCTGCAATCGCTAACCTAAAGATACGTAAATCCTTTCTGGTTTTGGTCAGTCGGCTCATATAACAAAGGCAAGAGTGACGTGCAAAACATTTAATCACGAACTACAGACACTGCTGACCTTGCAGCTTTAGACATTTTGAAGCCCACACGATTAGTTGAGTCTTGCTTTAACACGTATCTCAAGACTGTTGGATAAAGTGTCCTTTAGCTGAATGTTGTTTATTATATGCTAAAAGGATTGTGTAATGCAATATTCAAATGTGTAAGCAATTGGCTCTTTAGGACTTCCCTGAGGAGTGATAAGATTTTGTATATACTGCCTGTTACCTTTCTTGCTGGCCTGCCAGCTTTATTCCAGCATCCAGACTTGCACAACCCTGTAATGAACAATATCTCTTCTCTGTGTGCTATATTGGGCTCATTTATATGCAGACCGGGGAAAGAACCCCTGGTTTTGGGACAACAGCATCGCGGCTCTCGGAGTCGGCGGATGTGTGACCAGCTTTTTGGGGTTGCTCCTGCAAGCTCAGGGGTGCTGCCCTGTACGAGCCCCAGACTGTGCAATTGTGCATTTTTGATTTGTTTCCTTTTGGTAGTTGGGTATTTTTCCCCCTCCAGGCAACTTTTTAAGTTTGGCAAAGTCATTTCGAACTCTGCTCTTGTCTTCCCATCTATTTGTCGTCACTCGGAGCTCGCTGTCAGCGGGAGATCTAATCAGCACACTCGCTAGTCCCTCACCCAAATCATTAGTGAACATTTTGAGCAGTACTGGACACTGGGCAAACCCCCGTGGGCTTCCCTCGATCCGTGTGCATGGTTTGACATTGAGCTGTCCGTAATTGCTCCTCTTGTTTCCATTGGGTTACACAAGCAGTTCAGTGTCCCAAAGATACAGGTTTTTACCACTGGCCTGTGACAACATCACATGGGTCAGGGTCAAAATCCTCATCATAGCCAAGGCTGCTCTGTCCGCTGATCCTATTACCTTGCTGCAGAAGGAAACTAGATGCTCTTGATGTGATTTGCTCCTGACAAACCTATGTCAGCTGTTATGCATCTCCTCGTTAGCTCGCTAGCCGATCGCTCCCAGCTGTTTCCAGCGAAGGCTGTTATGCCCTTCTGCTCTGGCAGAGGCTCGTTTTGGAATCACGACCTTGTTTGCCCTTTCACTGGGAGCCAGGACCTTGACTATTCTTCATGAGTTTCCAAAGGTAATTGCTGAGGGCTTGGAGATTGCATCACCAGTTACGCAAGTACCAGAGATGAATTTTATTTGCTCTGAATCAAAGAACAGTATTTGATTTAGCTACCCTTAATTTTTGCTTTATTATAGCCTGAGTTTTAACTGCTTTTGTCACCCTGCTAGCATCTGTATGTTTGCAGCTTGCTCTTTAGTGAAGATAAAGCGTAGAGGTCCTCAACTTTTCTTCCTTCTTGGTATTGTTGTCTCCATACCAGGGGTTTAATAATTTGATAAAAGTTGGTTAGGTGGGAACCTAGCCTGGAAATGCAGAGGTCTCCTGAATTAAAGCTTTTTGAGTGAATATAAGGGAAAGACTGAAGTCCTTTGCCCAGATATTTTCGGTTTGGTTATGGGGAAAGTTTGTGTTTGTGCCAATAAAACTCAATGTCTTTGTATTCCTTTCACCTTTATGCTGCTTAACTTAGCAACTGTGTTTAGTATTTCACCGAGTCTGTTGAGTTTCCTTGAAATCTGTCATTATTTATTTTCTTTCTTGAGAACTGGAAGTTTTGGGAAGATAACTGTGATTTTGGACTAGAATTGGTGAATCGGGACCAGTGACCGAATAAGGAGACATGATTGTAACTAATTCTGGTTGCTTTTAAACTGTGCTAAGTTTGAGCTGAGTTGTACGTTCACAAATAATGACCGTCTAGATGAAGCTGGGGCGGGTGGGATGTCCCGTTCCCAGCCACTGGTCCTGCTGAGCATCCTCCCGCCTTCGGTGTGAAGAAGATAATTTAGAAATAAACGGCGTTCTGACTTTTTCTGGTTTTTGGCTGTCTCCTTGAGGAGGTGACGCTTGAGCCAATATAAGCTCTAACAGCTATTGTTTTTCAGATCCACTTTTAATTTTAATGACGTGGAATAAATGACTTTGAATTAGTTATCATGCTAAAAAGAAGAAAGCATGAAAGTATTCAGTTGATTTAACAGGTCAGGCAAAATATTTCACAAATTAGCAGCACATTTAAATCTAATGAGATATGATGAGTTGAATTTCTCTGTAATGCTGTCAGCTGGAATGGAATTATACCAGCACACATGTGGCAGAGCAAGTCGACTAAAACTATTTAGTCTTAAGTTCTTTTAGAAGCATTATAGGATATATAGCCCAGGTGCCGAGAAAGATTTTTCTGAATTAAAAATGAGCCTGATTGGTCTGGGAGAACTTAACACATCTGGTTTTGAAAGCACTTGGAGCTGCAGCTGAGCTGGGTGAGTGCAAACAGTCTTGGATTCCTTTTCACTTGTGGTACTTTGGACAGTAAAGAAGGAATTTGGGCTGTGGTATAAAGTGCTTTGTTAACTTGAGCAATTTGCAAGTGCAGCCATCAGGGACTTTTTGTGGCTCCTGTGTGAAATCTTTTTACATAATTGTTTTTCTACATGCACTGCAAACAAGTTAGTCACTTAGCTTTGTTCTTGCCATGTCTTTTGCCAGAACAAACCAGAATATTGCTAGGAAACCCCTGAATGGTTTTCTGCACTACTTATAATATGTGTTTGTTCAGTGTGTGTATGTAACAGCCCAGGGCAATACTGATCCTTTGTCCTTGCAGCCATCAAAGGAAGGAATACCATAAATACCTGCTCCCTGCCTACCCTGGCAATAACGCTTTGAAACCTGGTCACTTGGGCCATGTGGCAGTTCTCCAAGGTCACGAGTGCTCCGGGTGTGTTTTGTGTGTCAGGACTTGACTTGGAAAGATGCTGAGGAGCACCTTTGCTTTTCCTCCCTGAGCAGGTTGTGGTCAGGGTCCTCGCCTCTTGCTAGCTGTCAGATGTATCCAGCTCATCGGCATTCTTCAAACTCTTTAGTTATATAGTTGATTTAGAAAGTAGTCCCTTGTGGGAAGCCCTGCTTTATTGCTGAAGAAGCTTCTTTTCATTTAGCTGGCCAGAAAATTCTTAAGTGTTGTAGTAGTTGTAGGGAGTCCAGAGTTTCTGGGTGATGAATTAAAATAATTACTAGGGTTGATGTTAAGAGAAACCTGAGCGGCCAGTGGGAGATGATGGGTCGCTGCCTCCAGCACAGGGTTCCCTCCGAGTAGGGAGAAGTCCAGGAGAGTGATGCATGATGTGGGATGTGGATGTTATTGCTTGGTTTTGTCAGAATTTTGTGGTACTTACTGCATCAACAGAAATGTCTTTCCTTTTATTTTCTGTGTCCCATCAGCTAAACATAAACAGCCTGTTCTTGTTTCCTTAACAAAAGCAGTTGGAGGCACTTCCCAGTAGTTTGGTATCATGAATAATTAAAGGTATATTTGTAATTTTCAGAAAGCAATAAGAGTATGAAACGGTTAGACAAAACACTTAATCTAATAAAGAAATGATTCAGTGAAGAAGAAAACCTTGACACTGATTTTTGAGTACTTGTTCCCTTACAATATGAATTTAAATGTAAATTGTTCTTTGGAGAAGAATACTTCCATCAGAGGTGGGAAGTGTGTGTTCTATGCTTAGCGTTTTATAAATGGATTGTCTCAGATCTGGGTTTATGGTTATTGCCTGTGGGCAAAATTCCACCTCAGCACTTAAGAGTACAGACAGTAATACAGTTGTACATATGTCGTTCTGTTCTACATATTGTTCATAGAATTATGTGATTAAAGAAGAAATTTTACTCTTTTTTTTTTCTTTTTTTTTTTTTTCTTTTTTTCCCTGTGGTAAATTGCAATCAGTAGATTTAGGTTTGGTTTTGGATATGAAATTTGTAGTCTGAGAATATGTAGCCTAAGAACTAAGCTACAGGTTGAGTTGTTACTGTCAGAAATTAAGTGCTGAGATCACAAATACTTAAAAGCCAAAGGATTAATGCTGTCTTTGGGAGTCTTGAACTGTGTTTAAAAGCTTGGGTGATGAGCTCTGTTTATGGTGGTGTTTATAGACTGGGCTGTGTTCAGCTCGGCCCTTCAAAAACTGAGGAGTTTAAAAACCACAGAGGTGGAAAAACTTGACCACACACTGAGTTTAAAAATACTTCGCTTTCTGTTCTTCCAGCTTCGTGTGCCCAGTTATACTGGCACCTGGAATATCCTGGCCATGGGGGTGTTCTATGGATTAATAGAATTTTGTTTGAAAATTAGCTTCAGTTTTTTATATTGTCTTTCTTTTTTTAGCACTGCTTTAAAGTTTGTTCATATTGCATGTTTCTCTTAACAACCCAGTAGGTATTTAACAAAGGCATACGTGGAACTAAGTGGCTGGTTTATAATTGTTTTACAATTTAGGAATTGCCTTACACAGTCCTGCAAACGGGCATTTGTCCCATCTTGTGTGTAACATGTGTTTGTGATACCTTGTTTCAATATATAAATCTTTTTTACTTTAGAAACTTAATACCTTGGCTTTTGGCAACATCTTTCTTCAGCCTTGTTCTTATACTCTTAATATTTTTCAAAGGATGTGCTCTACATCCAGAAAATAAATTCAGAGGTGGAGGGCACTTGTGTGAAACAGCCCTGCATCTCGGTGTCAAAAGTAGATAAAATATATACCGGTTACTGACAAGCATTAGGTTTTGTCCCTGTGTTAATGCTGGTTATGGATGGCTCAGGTAGGAGAAACACTTGCTTCTTGATTTATGTTCACTGACAAGGAAGTGTCCAGGATGATTAATTACAGCCCTAAATGGCAGTGCCCTAATTCATACCTCCCTGGCCCGAATGATTGAAATTAATAAATATATATGTATTGCTATGGAATTTGACATTAGCTGTTTAAATACTTGTGCACTTGACATGCTGTTAAGGGATTTAGTTGAGGCATATTCTTGTGACCAGTAACTTGCCTCTTTTTAGTAGCAGTTTGTAGAGAGGGAAAGAGGTAGAGGATTCTGGAACTGATTAGAAGGTTATGGACAACAAGGTAAAAATATTTCCAGATAAACTGTTACGACATTTCTCTGGCAATTTAAGTTCTTAAGCCATCACTTTCTGCAAGCATTTTAAGGATTTTGCCTGTATATTTTGTCATTTATTTTTGAAAATGCTGGCTTTTGAAGTCTATAAGACGCTGTATTTTCAGGTCGGACCAAGGCACGTACGTGGATGGAGTCACGTAACTGACTTCTCCAGAGGAGATCACAGCTACCAGAGTGTTCACAAATTTGTGTTGCTTGCATAAACACAGCCAGACACCTATATTTACCTCTTGTTTGAGGGTTTTTATTAGATTCATTTATTTCAATGAATTTTTTTGTGAGTGGGCACTTGCCGGATCAAGAAGGAAAAGAATCGTATTTGGTAACAGACTTGGGCAATTTGTAATAGTACTTGGTGTCCGTTTATAGCAGAAAAAAAGGCAAAACTTCTTCAATAGTCTTATTTAGCTTATTTTTTTTTTTCCTGTGTTCTACAGGTTATTTTCTGAGTAGTTCTTGCCCATGTCAGGTAAAGATGCTGGATTCTGAAAATTTGCAATTTGTGCATAAAATTGCGCTTTCCCAATAATATTTGGATCTGACACAGACCTGTCAGAAATGTCTGCCATTCTTTCAATTGCTCCAGGGCTATGAAGATTAAATTGGACTCTTTTTTTTTTTTTTTTTTTTTTTTTTTTTNTGGCAATGAAAAATGAAAAGCTGAACAATGAGGTGAAGAGTAGAGTTCCCTTCAAAGCATCAGTGCTCTGAAATGGACCCCGTTGCTTGCACGTATAGAAATGTATATGCTAAGTTGATCCCGCAGTTATCTGAACTTATAGAGTGTAGTTTGCTTCTTTATCAGCGCTGGGGTATCAAAACCTTTAGTTTAGATCCCTTAACGCTGCCTTTGGGCTGGTTCGTTTCCAATTCCGTTAACCTATTTGTGTAGCTAAACACAGCATTGAATGTCCAACAAGAGTGGCTGGTTTTAACTGCAATTGAACCAAAAAAACTTACAAGTTTTTAAGTCTCAAAGTTTTCACGCTGGCACTGTAAATTCCAACTTTCAAAGACATTTGAGGAATGGAAGTACCGTTTTTTTGTTTTCAGACTGAAATGACTGGCTTGTTACTCTCTGTACCTCATTCACCCAGGACATGTGGCTCTTGTTCAGGTCTTCATTAAATGTTTTCCTTTAAAGGCCATGCTTGCTTTTGTAGTCTGTATTTCAACCACAATATTTCTGTGAAGTTTATGGCTTGCTTTACTTCTGCCTCTGACTTCTCTGTGCCTCAGCACCTCATGTGGAAAATGGAGATAATACTGCTGCCTTACCTTGTCAGTTTAATTAATGTTGTGAAGCATTCAGATAGTGACAAACAGCAGAGAAAAGCCTAAAGGAAATGAAAAATTCGCTATTCAGAGCGATGTTTGGACAGTAGGCAGGAGATAAGGCCTCAGACACACACGGAAAAACGAGACAAACCCAAAATATTAAATATGTGCTCATTAAGTAAAAAGGATTCATCCTGTGTGCTCAGAGAGGCAGAAGCATGTGGGAAAATGCTGGTGATGTTAATTAAAGGTGTGTAAATAAAGAAGGTGCATAGGATAGTGGAGCTGAGATTAAGGAGGGAATGTTATGTCATGTATTTCTGTAGCCTTTGGGCACTTAAACTAGATATTCCTTCTGTTTTGTCTTTAAGCAGTGCACGTGTTCAAATGAGTTTAAAACAAACATTTTTATTAAAAAGATTCTTACCACTTCAATTATAAAAACACTTCCTTGTGAAAATCAAGATCTTTTCTTACTACTTCTGAGTAACTTCTGATAGGAAAATATTATGGATTCTGGGGCAGATATCCTATGAGGAAAAAAAAAATCATTTCCCCTGGGTTTAATCTTTAAAGAAAAAAGAAATGTAGGCAGGGATTAAAGTTGTGTTTCTCGGTTGGATATTGTTTTTTTATTGATACCAGAAGGCTCCCCTGACATGCCTGAAAAGCTACATCCTTCAGGGTGAATCAGTTTTGCCACGCACCGGGTTTTGTGTCAGTGCCACGAGGGAAATGGTACTCAGTGCTCTGGGGCTTCCGGGAGGATTTTGGCAGTCGGGAGCTGGTGGGATTTGTGGCTACTGCATATACGAATTCCTTACTTTTATTGGCTACTGCAGCATCTACAAGTAGATAACAACTTCATTTAGATCTTATTGGAAGAAATCTCTCATATTGGTTTGAGGCTGAGAGGAAGCTTGAAGCGAAGCTACTTTAAGAAAATGTAAGCAGTGTGTGTTTGAGTTCTTTTGTGTTTCAGAGGAAATAGAAAACAAACGTGAAATACTTATTAATACCACCCCCTGCCCCAGCAGTCTCTTTTGGGTCAGGTTTCACTAATGTTCTGTGCACAGGAATGGGCAGCTGGGTTAACCCAACCCAACTGTACCCTTTGTGCCAACAGGGAGTTCTTGGGGGGGTGATTTCCCAAGCAATGAACTGGAGCGAATTGGATTAGAAAGCTCCTGACTTGTAGTCAAGATAATAGTTGTATCGATACATAGTCCAAAGGCAGCCAAAATCTCAGTTGAGTGAAATCCACAACCTTTCAAGTGGCTAGAATTTAACTGTGTATTAGGGAAGACTTTTGAATAGAAATATTCTATTAATATGGAAATATTCTAGAGGGCTCAGAGCCCCTTGCTGTCCTTTGGGGAGCTGCTGGGCTGTTCAGTGGGTCTGCTCAGCCAGTTTTGTCCAAAATCCTCCCCGTCATTGGTGATCCACTAGTGTCCCAGGCTCTGCAGGAGTGACAGCTGAGAGCCAGACCAAAAAACACGCGAAGAAAAGGAGGCGGGGAGTGAACTGCAGGACAATTAGGTGCAGGTCATATGGGATCTGTATGAAGGTAAAGTTGTAACATTCTAAATTTGTGCAACCAACCCGTGATGGGGTAAGATTCACGATGCAGGGTGAGTTCAGTCTCTGCCTGTTAATTAACACCGTGGGGCTAATGACAGACAGGATGGTTGCCGTCCTTCGTCTGGCTGGTGAAAGACCCTGGTATATATGAGGCTTCTTCTCGCGATATTAAAATTATTGAGATTAATTGCAATTCAATTCATGTATTTCCCAAAATTATTTTAAATTTTCTTTGAATGACAAGCGATTATGGATGGTTTTTTTCAGGTTCTGCAGCAGAAGATAAAATGTCTCTGAAATTCTTTCAGGTGTGTAGTCAAATTATGCTCGTAATTGAGAGCTACAGTAATAAGTATAAAGACTAATTGTGAGTAAAGAATGGAATGAAAGATTCTGTTAAACATCTAGAGTTATTGTTGAATTATGCTTGTTTAAACAGTATGTGGTACTTTCTCTCAAGAACTTTGAGAAGAAATAATATGGGATAATCTGTAAACCATGGAGGAATAATTTTTGAGGAGTGATTTACATGTGTGTTACGATTCTCAGAAAAGACAAAATGCTTTTGCTTGCATATGCATGAAGAAATTTAAATGAAGTATCTCACTGCATATTTTGTGTTCTGAGGCTTTTAATTATTTTTCAGTTGTTTAAAAACAAATGGAAGTTTTCTTCATGTGTGAAGGTATCTTTTTGTTATCACCTGTTAAGAGTTGTGACTTCCCTGAAATGCCCGTATGCTTTGTACCTGCCCAGGACTCCTCATATTTCTTCAGAGCAGCCCTTTCTGGGAGGATTCCCAGGACTCTTGCCTGGTGTAATCTTTTATTCTGAGTGCGGGCTGGTTTGACATTGCATGTGGTACAATGTAAAGTAATCTGACATCTCCCATCATCTCTAGGCTTTGGGGCTGAAGGGTCCTGTGGCAATAAATTCAGGCTTTTTCGACAGCAGCAAATGCCGGTGAACCCTCAGTCATTCTTGCTGCTTCTTTCTCCTTTGCATCAAGGGATGAGCGAAGTGATAAATGCAAAGAGCAGGCTCCTGTGTGATGCAGTGTGGTGTTGCTGTCACAGGAGAAGGAAAACTGTTTAAAGAACAGATCAGAAATGTTAAACAGAAAGTCCATATAAATCTATACCTGTTCAAAATGCGCCATCATAAACTCATTGCCACAGATGGCAAGGAGACTAATGTAAATACTGTGTGTATGCATATAAGGGTGCTCATTTACATAGTTTTCTAAGGTAATAAATTCTTACAGCTCTTGTAGTTTCACTGGCTTTCTATATTTGCAAGCAGATCAAAATAAACTAATATACTATCTTCTCGATTGACTTAGAGGAGAAAATTACGGCTTTTATTCAAATGGTGAGCAAATAATTTAGGAGGAACTAAGTAGTTAATTGTGGTTCCATCCTATGTGGTGTGAAATGTCTTTGGCAAATAGTGAATGCTTCTGATGAGTATTGAATGAATTGTCTTCATCTCTCTAGATCTTGTGATCAGTGAGATCTGCTGCACAAATGTGATTTGTCACCCCTAGAAAACACGTAATAGCAGTTACATGTCCTTCTGTGTACAGTTGCAATGGAGAGAGCTGTTTTCCTGGCTCACTGTGGTGATTTCCTGCAGCCTGTTCTTCTCTTGGTTGTCCAGTGTTGGCATTGGTGTTCCTGCCAACCCACACACCAGAACGAGCCTGTCGAGCTGCTGTGCAAACCCTCGAGACAGGGACCTGCACACCCGCTGCTCCAGCGCTCGTGATGGAACGCTCAGTCGCTAAAATGAGTCATTTTACAGAAATGACCTGTCTGTGACCAAGCTTGATGTATAGATGTGGACAGAAGGCACAGTTTATCTGGCTTAAATACTCACTGTATTCAGCCTTGCTGCCTGCTCATGCCCTGCTCAGGCAAGGCCGTCGTGTTTTCCAGCATCCCCTGGCCTGATGCTGAGCCCGTGCTGTGGCTGTATGGGGTGCTGGTGAGAACGTGGGAGGAAAACTCCAGACCTGAGACCTGAGCACACCTCTGCCTCAAAAAGCACCTGGGCGAGTCACTTAATTGGTTCTCGATTAATTCATCTGTGAAAAGAGAGTAATAGCACACAGCGATCGTATGGGAAGGTTCAGAGCTATAGCCAACTGCTCTCTGTGAGATGGAAGCACATTGAGGTTCGTGGCTGAATAACTCTAAATATGGAGTATTATTAAGCAAGATCTTGCAAGCAATGGGCCTGAAAGAAGCAGATGCATTAACTGTGCACTCAGCAGAGCTGTGTGGCTCCAAATGCATTAACACCCTTGGCCCTTCCCTGTACCAGCCTGGCAGCAAGCGGACTTCTCGTTTTGATGGCCCTTCTGAGCTGCCATCACGGGGAATTGTCTTGAAGCAAAGGTTTATGTCAGGACTGGCACAAGTCAACCCCTACTGCTTGGAACTGCCCGCTTTTGTTTATTGTCTGGCTGCGGGTCTCAAAAGATTGTCCGAAAAAATCAAAATAGAGAAGGAAATAGTGGTTGTGTGCTCTGGAGAAGTAGAGGCCAGTGGAGAGGTGCAGTTTGTGCAGATCCCTGGAGACTGGAGAAAAATTGCTTTTTGTGGCTACAGTGGAAAATTACATTGGGAGAGGGATGGGAGAACATGTTTTGGTGAATTCCTACTCAAACGAATATTGTGGATTGCAAGATGGGAAAGGAACTTAAACTTTCCATGTTCGTAATTAATTTGGGTGTTCCATAGGCTCTAGCAAAGCATCATCTGTTGCTCTGCATCTGTAGTACTCAACTGGGAAGAAGGATGTTTTGTCTCCAGGTAAAATCTAGAAAACTGCACACTTGGGTCTTAATCTCCCTGTATATTTTGTTTTTTTTAGACTTTGTGGAATGGATGCTGCTATTTTCTCTATTTGTACATTTAGGTTGTAAACTCTTTGAAGTAACGTTTTTTCGTTGTAATATGAATACATGGATGCCTATTGAGTCTCTGACAATGGATCTTTGATTTCAATAGTGGTCTCTTAGTGGTGCTGCAATACAGAGGATAATGACACCGTGTGTGGATATGCCCCCTATTACCTCTTGGGGGTTGATTACAGAGGCTGCACAACCCCACATGCTGCGAGGCGCTGGCTTGTGCGGGGTTTGTCACCCTGTAGTTCTTGCAACATAAGGAAATTTGATGAGAAATGAATTCCTGCACAGGCTGTGGCAAGGCAATGGATAAATTTTCCCGAAGGTCTTCTAAACATATACAGTCAGCTTACTAGATATGTTTTAGTCTTTCTGCCTCAGGGTAAAAAGCCACATTTGTAGCACGCGGTGGATTTCTTAATCGCACATGTAGTGTAGTAAGTTTGAACTGGGAATGTGGAGGAAAAACACGGATGCCAGCAGCTGCCCATCTGGGAGTGATTGCTGGAGTAACCCAAGAATTCTGCTTTCATCTGATTTTTAAAGGGATGGGGGATGTATTTTCTGTCACTTCGGTTGCAAGGTGAAGCCTGCTACGAGGGTGCTTAGAATCGCTGTGCGTACACAGAATTTCTTGCTTGACTTGGCATTGCTTTCACGTGCCTGACAAACAGCTCAGCATCCTAATTCTGATTTTTTGCAGTTCACTGCTGTTTCATATAGACAGCATCCCTTTCTCTCCCTGTGCTTATACTGACCCTTTCATTGGTTTATTGTGATCATTCTTTAAATAGCTCGTAAAAGAACAAAGTATGTCTCGGTATTTCATATACCTTTTAATTATAAATAAGGTAAAGAATGGAAAATCCTGCAAAAGCAAAAAACAAATTAACTAGTTATCTTATAAGAGGTTTTATTTTAAAAGTAATTGAAAAGAAAAGGAAGATTCTACAGGTGTCAAAAAGGAGCTTACTCTGACTTTTTAACTCCTCTGTACCTGATGTGTCAGTGAAACTGAACTTGCTATCTTTATGGATATCCTGCATTAGATTGTTTGAGACACATGTCTGTAAAATTCTCAGTGCATTGTGTAAGTCTAAAGAACATAATTCACATTGTTGTGGAACTTTTTTATTCTCTAGTTCCTGTGCTATAAACCAGAGTCACCTGTGGTTTCTTGCTTGTGTGTGTGCACGTGCCTTTTCATGCAGATGCGGATCTGGAGTCGAGATCTTCCAGGGATGGAACCAAAGATGTAGCTGGAATAGGTGAATACTCGATATCCAGAACGAGGAGCAGTTATATTGCTTAAAAGGTCAACAATAATTTTGCATTATTTCATCTTGAATGCAGGGATTGGTATATTGCTGGCAACTAAATGCAATTACGCATTCCGTTTGTCTGTAATTGCAAAATATGGTTCAATGCTACTCACGTTGCTCCAAATTAGCTGTGCTGCAGGATATATGAGGCTCTCGCCTACTGAGACAACACTTGAGCCCTTTTAATTGTAGTTTTTAGAAACAAATTTTCTCATCGTTATTCACCAATACTCAGTTACCCTATGCAGACTCATGAATGGATAAGAATTCTCAGGGCTCAGTATGATATGTGTTGTTAGATTAGCATCTGCTCTTTCTTCAGGGAAATCACAGAAATTGTATCTCTTGTGATTTGATATGGAATAAATTTTCCTGAAAAATTTGCATATGGAGAAGAAGAAAAGATCCCTGCTATAACTAGTTAACAGATGCCTCATAAATTAACTTCTAGAGCTTCTTTTTTTACATCAGTAAATTATTCTCAAGGAAGTTGCCATGTTAGAATAGTTTAACTTACTGATAAAGAGGGCCTAAATGTCTTCCAGAAAGACTGGTGGAGTGGAGGGCGGTGGAGAAGAGCTGGGGGTACTGGGCCACCGGGATCTGCAGAACCATTTACAGAGAATCGAAACCAGCACCAGGATGGGATCAGAGCCTTCCAGGCACAGACGAGATGCGATGGGAGAGCTGGTGCGTGGATGGGTGGGTTGTGCATGTAGAATTGATGGGTATAGGTGCTGAGGTCAATCCAGGAATTTCAGATCTGTCCCTGCACCAGGTCCTTGGTGCTGGTATTAAATCTCTCCCTGTTTGAGCACTGCACGCAGTTCGGTGATAAATACGAAACAGGCTGCTGCTGAGATGCTGAGTTGCATATCCTGGACCGAGCTGACATTTAGAAAACCAATTAAAAAGAATGTAAGTCAGAATGACCAGTCCCCTGGAGCCATGGGATGAGATTTCGGGTTTGTTATCCTTGTGTAGCCCACAGCAGGAGCTCTCTGTGAAGGCAGAAATGAGGTTTTTGGAAGAAGGAGGTTTCAACCCCTCCGGTCTGTTGCAGGAACAGGACAGCAGGTGGGTTCAGGGCTGGTTGTTTTTTGGTTGAGGATGTTTTTTGGGGCTGTATATGTGCCTGGTGTTGACTGTCATACAATCTCCCTCCTTTGCGCAAGCTTTTTCCCAAACAAAGCACAGATTAAACCAGCTTTATCACCAGATCAGTGCTTACTCTATTCTGCTGATGCTATTTTTTTTTTTCTGAAAAAGCAGACAGAATCACCACCAACAACTATATATATATATATTTTTTTTTTTTTTTTTTCCTGGTGTAATGATATTTTCCACATAAACAACCCCATGGAAATCTGTTTGAGTACTCCTAGTTGTTTGTGTTACTTTTATTGGAATTTTTGGCTGAACTTAGTTACGGCCCTGTGAAGGAACAGGACAAGCTTCACAATGCTGGAATCATAAAACCGAGTGTGGGGGGGAAAGAGATGCGGGGAAATAACCAGAGCATTCCCCTAATGTGCTGTAGGGAGCCAGCAGCACAAGTGGCTGCATCTCAATGATTTTTTTTTTTCTTTAATTTCACTATTGACACAAATCGGGGTCTACAAATAGCAATATTTCTGCAGGGGTCAAATAGATACTTTATACAAAACCCTGTTCAGGTATTTCACCTTTTATTTATGATTGCACATGGTCAATTTGTTAGATGCGATATCGTCCAGACAGTTCCCAGTCTGCAGCTTGGATGCAGTTTGAGATTTTAAAACTTGGGCTGTTTTGTTGTCTTTTATGAGTTTCTCTCTCATAAGCAGCAGGTTCTGCTCTCAGGTCTGCAGAGACATGCACTGTTTGGCTGTGTAAAGTTAGCAGTAAATCTTACATAGTCCATGAACTACTGTCTGTGCAGACAATTCAAACCTTGGATCATAAAGCTCTTGGATCCCTCCTGTGCCTCAGTTTCCCCTAAAGCAGGCTTGTCTTGCCCATGTGTTTGAGAGGTTAATGTGAGCACTGTTTTCAAATGGCTTGAGGTTCGTTTACCAAGATAAATGAGTTACTATAAAAATAACACTGGTGAAACGAGATATACCTAGGAGGTTCACAAAAATCTTTATGGACATACAGGGTAATTAATTAGAAATATTCCATTACCAGGTAGCTGGTTTAGGATCAAATTCTCAAAATAATGTTACATTGCTTAGAGACTATATCCTTAGCCTAGCCTATAATATTTGATACTCTGTCATCGTATTGTCACTGGAGATAATGGATGAAATAGGATTCTTCATTTTGGAATGGCTTGGAGCTTTAATCCTTCTTGCATCAGAGTTCCTTAAGTATTAAAACGCAGCATGAAGGGATGTATGTGGATTCCCCAAAGTCTTTCTAGAGCTTGCAAAAGACAAAACTTGAGTCTTAAATAGAAAAGGATGTGTTTTCTGAAACCTGGCTACAGTATCTGAGCAGGAGCTCTGTAAGGTTGCGGTCTGTGTTGGTCAGATAAGAATGTAACTTGGTACATTTTTCTTAATTTCTTGTAAGTCCCTTCTAGTTAAAACAATGCATAATTAAAATGATCTTCCATTTTCATTAATTATTTCTGCTTTGGATTGTTACTAGGGAAGAAATCAAAGAGACCTGGCTGCTAATTCAGTTTAAGTAACTTTTGGCATGAGAAAACATGGCAGGGAGCATGGAACAAACACTTTACGACTTAATTGTGCACCAGTGCACCCAGGGAGAGGAATTTCCACCATGAAAGGTTCCTGCCCCGTTGTAGGTGATGGCTTTTACCCTCCTGCAGTTCGGAATATGAATACACATGAAGTCCTCGTCCTGCGAGAAGTTATTGCCCAGCAGTCCAGGTTTGTGTACGTGTGGTCAAGAACAGGATCCAGTAGGATGCCAACACTCTTGAAAAAGGCTTTTGGAAGAATTTAAGCAGTTGTGGTGCTTTGATAATTGCACCATCACTGCCTGCGCTGGTTGTTTCTGATGAACCAGATAAAAGCTGCTTATTTATTTCAAAGAGAAATGTGCTTATCCCTGTTCGAAAATAACTCCTATCTGTGGATGCTGAGCTGATGGGCATTTTTCCTCGGACCTGCGGTGGGTCTGCAAGCACCTGAGTGCTGGGAGACTCCATGCTACTTTTTTTTGGTGTGAGTTGTGGTGCGTTCTTTGTCAACAAACAAACAAAACCCCAAACAACAGTAAATCTGTTATGTGCTGAGTAATAGAATACCTAGCTGGATAGTACAATGCAAATACTGAGAGCTAAATACACTTCATTTTATTTGCATCCGCATATTCATTTCTGTTAGAATCCGTGTTACAATGTTTTGAGGAGCTGCAGATTGCTGAAGACATGCTGCTTTCAGACATTCTCACTTTCCTGTGAAAACCATCTGAGCTGATCTTTTTCAATTTACCTGCTGATGTAAGGTTGACCTCTCCAGCTGGTGCCTGCTCCCGGCCTCGGATGCTCACAGCTGGAATGTCTTCATCTCCCTCCTGCAAGGACCAGCCCCCTTGTCGGACTCTGGCATCCCCTGGGTGCCCCCTCAGGTGTCCCCACTTGTGTGTGCAGACGTGTCATCCAGCTGGTGTCATCCAGCTGCCTCGCAGCCACCTCTTGCTGTGGCAGTTGTGCATCCCCTCAGTGAGGCCCAGAGCTGTCGATAGTGCAGTTAGTGGCTCTTTAGCACCTTTTGTGCCCCAGTGTCCCTGTCCTCACTGCACAGGTTGGTCGGTGCTGAGGTGACTCCTCACCATCACCCCCCGGCTGGGGGGACAGGAGGGGTGGGACTCCCAGAGAAGCCTAAGGGCCACAGCCAGATACGAGACGGGGACCGTACCAAAGACCCTTGGAGCTGGTCCTCTCGGAGGAGCGGGACTGTGATCGGAGCCTCTCCTGAGATCAGGGACCACCTGAGGACACTTCCCAGGACCGAGAGCCCTCGCTTTCCCCTCGGTGAGTGATTTTCTTCAGGACACCGTTGAGTGAGCCCTTGTTTCCCCTGGGCGAGTGATTATTTCTGCTGGTTACCCCGGAGTGAGAGAAGCCTGGTCTGGCGAGTGTGTGCCGGTTGTTGGGTGGTCATATGGTGATAATATCCCCAACCGGTGTATCGAACCTGCAGTTTATTAAATGTTGCTGGAGTGCTGACTGATTCTGGATTACCCCCCTCGCTTGCATTAGTTTCTGTTCTTTGGTTTTGGTTCCGAATTAAAGTTGTTTTAAGCTTATTATTTGCTGGGAGTCGCCTTAGGGTGCCTCTGTGACACCCCAGCTGGGATCTTCCAGCTGCCAAGGAGGGAAGGTTGTGCTCAGTCAGATACAGTAAATGCTTCTGCAGTCAAGGCTGCTTTTCTTTAAGAAAATAGAGAGAACCTTGGCTAGAACACCCCTTTTCACTTCCATCAGGTGCTGACTGATTTCTCTCGTCAGTCACTGGTGCAGCTTGTGGTTGTGTTTGTGGGCAGCCACTGATGGCGCAGTTGAAACACTGGACTTGTGACATTTCTATTCACCACTTTTTATGTCTACTCCTTTTTACTTGGTCACAGAGGGGAAAGGCTGTCATTTTCTGTTTTTTTTTTTCTTTTTTTTTTTCACCAGATGAAAAGTAGGGATAGTAATAACTCATTACTCAGAAGTAATATGTGAGCATAAAAATGTCCATGTTTCTGAAATAGTTGTGTGTTAATGTGTTGTGGAAGTAGTGACTGAAAAATAAAGAAATATTTCAGTTTGGTCTAGGCTGAAAAGTTCTCCCAGTGGAAAGCACTGGGAGTTAAGGAGCAACTGTGTATTTACTGCAGCGAGTGGCAATGTATGGGTAACAAGTGATGCTGGTACTTTTAATTTGAATTAATGTAATTTGCGTCAGCAAAATAATTGTGTACGCAAACTAAAGGGGATTTAACAGAATGCCCAATAATAACATCTTCTGTGCGTAGACAAATTATCACACTGTAGAACTGATGTTACTTTTGTGTTGTCTCAGCACATGGCTTAGTGTGGTCCTGGCCCACGATTAACTTGCTATCATAGCATAAGTAATAAAACCAACCCTGAGATGCTTCCAGCTGAATAATGCACATATTTGTGGCCACGAAACGAGACGATTATGTTTGAGCTAGAAACTGTTCTGCTAATTTATTTCTGGAAGATAATTTAGTTATAAAGATACAGCAACATTAAACTTTCCTATACACTCCCTTTCTAATCTCAAGTAGCAGTGAGTATGGTAATTAGCTTTCACAAAAATTAGGTATTCAAAGGAAACTTAATTGCATAAAGTCAAGTGTATGTATAAGCCGATAATTTGCGTGCACAAGGCCTGAGGCAGGGCAAATATTTGGATAACTGCACTTGGCCAGGAGGCTGTGGGTTGTGCAGGAGGCAGAGCTGGGGGCTCAGCCCTGCACTTCGTCCCCTGAGATGGGGTTTGTGCGTTCGCAGAGGATCGGACAGCGCTGTGATAGACGATGAAGTGGAGTTATTCCCATCCGGGATTTGGAGTCATAGCTCATTACATTTTTCAGCATGGCACAAGTTGTTATTTCGTTGTGCGAGGCACAGGCAGCGCTTTGTTTTGGGCTGGTTCGTGTGGTGCATGCAGTTTGTCCTGAAAATCCGTGGTTGGAGCTGCCAGGTGGGCTGGTGGTGCTTCTGAAGTTTTCCCACATCAGAGCTTGCTGATTTCTTCTGCTTTCTTTGTTTCATATTGTGAATTATTGTCATTTACTAGATTGATGCATGTAGTTGGATGGGATTTAATTGAGGTTTTAAATGCAGTTATAGTGTTCTGGCTTTTATGACAAACCACCACATACTTGACTCCTTCCCAAACTCTACTTATCTTCCCTGGAGATGTCTAACATGTTGATATCTATATTTTACTGTCTATGTTTTATTTCCTGATGTAAAACTTAAACCACAAAACCGACAAAAAAACCCCACAACCCCCTCCCCCCAAAATAAAACAACCCACAACAACCCCAAACACCTATATAATTGTCATATATGCATTTGCTACCTATTTTTGTTGTTACAAAAGTTGATTTTTAACTCCTACAGCATCTACAAAGGGCATCTCAGTATTTGAAAGCTTTTATGTGATCACTACAAGTATGATATAATATTTAAATTGGAGATGAACAATTAATTTATTACATATGAAACGCCAGACTCTCTTAAACACCCGTGATATTTCTCAGGAGCACGATGATTTGAAATCTAATTTGCTTTTTCTTGTGAGTTTTTATCAGCAGGTTGATGTGATGCTCCTCAATTCCCAAATGCTGAAATACCCCCAAACCTCCCCAGCGAACTTCGCAGAGTTTATATGGAACTGCTACTGGCAGATCTGGTGTTGACAGGTCACTTTCTAGTTCAGATGTTTTATTTAACATAAAAATAACATCAAAAGTTATACCTAAAACAAGAGAAAACAGCAGTAAAGCCACAAGCAGAAAGATCCAACTTTCCTAAGGGAGGTAGATGTAGCTATATATATATTTCTACAGAAATGTTTTTTGTTCTCATGTTGGAAGCCAGTTTTTGATTATTTCAGGGTGTTACTAGTTCTGTCATATTGTTTGGTGATTAGTTAACTGTCAGAAAATTATCTATTCTGTCTTAATCTTCATTATTTTAAATGCTTGGATGAAGCTGTTTCAAAACCCCTTTTATTGAGGCTTTTTTTTCAGTTATTGAGAACGACTAAACCTCATACATTGCTGTGAACCAGCAGCTTTATTCTAAATTGCAGTTCTAGTTAGAGTTGTAGATAGCAGTAACAGTTTTCTGAAGAGGCAAATATAAATTTCCAACATTATTTTTGTATTCTGGATTTATACTGTTTTGTTCATAATAGAATTTAAAGTGTGTGTCATCATTTCAGCTGCAGAACACATGCAAGCTACTTAACACTTGATTGGTTTCTTTGAGATGAATTGGAAGAGTAAAACGGAACACATAATTGCATTTTGGGTCAAGAGGCAGAATAAAGTTGACAGTACTGCTCAAGGATATAGCAACTTCAGCATCAATAATACATAACATGCAGCTATATGAATAAATCTGGTTTTGGTATTCAATTCAGTGGCTCCTCATCCTTAGAAGATTAGTTTTGTAAACGCATTCTGCAGTGGTGTGGAAATCATTACCTTTGGAGCAGTACAGTGCGTTTACTGGAGAGCTGCTCAGAAGGTTCAACAGCCCAGTGTGCTCCTGGTGATATCTGAGAGCTCTGGTCTCCGAGAAATGCACCAGGGCCAGTTACCACAACTGCCCGTAAAATTAATACAAATTGCAAAGGTGTCCATTACTCCAACAGAGCCAGTTTGTGGGTCCTGTTGATTTGTGCAATAACAGGACAAAGTACCTGATTTCTTGTGATGCTTTTTGTTCATCCAAGCAATAAAAAGGTGGGGGTGAATTTACACTTGTTGCTATAATATTGATATAAGCTGTTAAAACGTTTTCTTTCTTACATTAAAGGATTCAAAACATGTTTTCTGAGATTTTTGGGTTGAAAGGATCTCTTAATGAAACACTTCTGAAGATATAATCCATCATTTTTGAAAAATCAGTATATGTAGTGGTCATATAATACTGTGTGGGGATGGAACCGTAATCTCTCCCAGGCATAAATAAATCATGATCAGTACTCATAATAAAACCAAATTGTGCTTGGCAATGTCTCCTAAGATAGGGGCCCCAATTACTCTTACTGCTTAATATTGGTATTTTTGAGGTAACCATGATGGGCTGATGATGAATGAGGCGATGTTGTAGCAAGAGGTAATAAATGGAAGAATGTCTTGTGTCATGGGTTGGAATTGCGGAGTTGCCCGTCGTGGGTCAGCCCAAGGGCTCCTCTGCCCCATGGCTTGGTTGGGGCAGTACCAGTGGTAAAAGTTCAGGGAGAAGATGAAGTTTCCTCCTCCTCTGCTCTCTGTCTCCAACCACGTCCAGCTCAAGGATTTCCGAAGCTGGGTGTGGATTTGGTAATTCGGTGATGCTGTTAACAAAGAAATGCTGCTCTGCACCAGCTCGGCCTCTCTGTGCTGTGTGGCCACGGCAGATGCTGAACTTGGTGTTAACAATCCAAGTTCAAGTCACTTCAAACCAGAGGTGTTGGAAAATGTTTGGCAAATGTTTGTTCTGGGAGGATTTGCCATCGAAGTAAGGGCATTGCTGTGTATTGCCTTTGATTAAATTCTTACCTGGGTGATTGGCAGCTCCTGCAGGATGCTGGTGTTGAACTTGGTCTCCAGCCCTTTGGTGTCCCAGTGTTGGGAATTGAGAAATGCCCAGATCTGATTCTTAGAAACCCTCCTGTTGTTTCCAGGTTCCCCAGCCTTGGGGCAGCCCATCAACTGGGGTATCCAAGACTCCGGCTGTTTTTAAAAGTGGGTTGAAATTGTGCTTTATTCTGAATTGGTTTAGAAACTGGGATAGTTGTGTGGTGGGATATTTTTATTATTATTCTATTTGCAATGCTGTAGTTCTGTCCTTGTGTCCGTTCTTACTTAGAAGCTACAGCAATACCAGGCGAGAAATATTTTATTAACTATTCTGCAACCTCTAGCAGGTTTCTGCGGGGGTGTAAAAGTACTTGTAGGGACTTAAGCTTCAAGAAAACCAATACGTAACAATAATGTAGCTTTGCAGTGTAGTGCCTGCTTGTGTCACTCCTTTCTGTAGGCCTTCAGAGATTCATTTGCCCGTTGTGACCCCAGTGCTGTGTCTCCTCTTATTCCAAGCACTTCATGCTGAAAGCCCCAGCCCTGCTATTCTGTCCCCAGATTCAGGGCACACCTTTCCTCATGCTGCTTATCTAGGGGATTGTAGTCCCTATGTATTATTTAATAACCCCTCTACTAAGAAAGGACGTTTTTTGAAAGATCATAGAGCATGCGTATTATTAGTGCAATATATAGGTGCAACACACTGGCGGAAACACAGCCTGAAGTGCCGAACATCCTTACAAACATATACCTTTGAACACAACGTGATAGAGAATTCCTACCACACTGTTCTATACAACCTGGTGATACCAGTAGCACTGAAGGACTCTTCTGGAATGGTTAGTCAGGGTAGATCAAAAGTACATTAAAATATTTCTGAAGTATTGCAAAACACGACAATATGATTTATGAATAAGAGGAAATTAAAGTGATATACCATACCAAATTATTTTTGGTTTTGACTTGGAAATATCATAACTGTCATAAAATAAAATTGTCTTTTGATTGCAGCAATACGCATGGAAATAACTTGTAAGAAAGTTAATCTTCTGAAGCTCACAAAGTATTTTTTTGTACTGAGGATACGCTTCTTCTAAAAGGTTTTTGTCCATCTGAAATATTTAATTTTAAGAGTGAAATGAAACTCTGGGTAGCACAGATGTTGATGGGAGGTGTTCCCCTATAGGAGGAGCAGGAGGGCCGGCAGCCTTGCCAAGAGTCTGCCTGTGAATATTGGCGTCTGGGGGCTTCTTGATGTCTTTGTTGGGGAGTGGGTGGTGGGAAAGGTGGGGTGGTCTGGAGTCACGGAGACTGGTCCTTGCGCTGCTTTTACTGCAGGTTTCCTCCAGGACCATGAGCAAATCACTTCAGCCTCTTCTCTCCAGGATGCGCCCATGGGAAAAGTCTTGTAGCACCTTTTTGTAAAGACTTTGTTCTTTTGAGGGTGAGAAGGAACATCCCAGGGAAAGCAGAGCAGGGGATGCTACAGCTCGTATGAAATGTTGCAGAAACACAGAGCTTGTCCCCTGGCAGCCCTCGCTGCTGTCTGATGCCTGGCCTGATGACAAAGGTAAAGTTTTAAATATGCTATTTTGTGCACCCTTGGCCAGGGCAGAACTGACTGACACTCAATATGAAAATGGGATTTCGAAGTACCTTTAGGAGTGTTGCAAGAAGGGCAGCTGGCCTAATGAGAAGAGTATTCTGTGATATTGGTGCACAATGTAGCTATTTAATTTAACTACCTAAGGTTAAATCTGTTCATGATGTATAAAAATGTACATGAAAAGGAGTTTTTAATTAAAAATATCATACATAACTGTTTTTTTACTTCAGCCGGAACATATGTTACAGAAATGTATCATATGTACGGTTGTAAAGTGAATGCTATTACACCATACATGTTTAATCTAAATATAAAAATAAATACCTACTTATTTTCACATCTCTGTCGTGATCAGGATGTCTTTTCACAGTGCATCCATATCGGGAACGTTGCATGTTGACACATCTGCCTCAAGTCAGATACTTGTATGTTTGTGTATCTATGATTATGGTGTGACCATGTAGGACATTTCTGTTGAATTAGGGAAATATTGGTTGAGTCTATTAGCTTTTGTAACCTTTACGTGGCCTGTGTCTGGTGGGTCTGATGGTAAAGGCTTCTGGAAATGATGGGGAGCTTTGTATCAAACAGAAGAAAGTTTGCAGACGAACTGGCACCAGCTCTGGCTCTGGGTTCAGACTCTGCAACCTGTATCTTCAGGCTTGGCTCAAGGTCATCCTTCATCCCAGGTACCACCTCTCGCCTCTGGACAGTGATGGACCATCAGGTCCCTTCTCCTCCCACGTCCTTATTCTTTGAGTGTCAGAAATGCATTGGGATAATGGCAGCGTGTCATCAAACCTCTCGCGTCCTGGCTGTGTTTCAGAAGTGCTAAATTAAACGTATTAAAAGCAATTCAGGCCATTGTGTCTTCCTGGTGAGCCATGATGACTGTCAGAGAGGTGGGAATTAGGGTTGTCTGGATCGAGAAGAACAGAGATGTTTATGTATTTCAATCAGAGGTAAAATAGAATACATACATATAGGTTGAAGCTAAAATGTGCTAACAGGGTTTGCTGTAATGAGATGATATGTCTTATAACCACGAACAATTATATTCCCATTACTAAAATATACGTAGCGAATGAAGACTATTATACGGCAGTCGCTGTGGGGCTATGAACACATTACAGACTCTACCCAGGAATCAGACACCTGTTTTATATGTTGACATCTGTACCTGAGCTCCCACACTGGCATGTGTCGGGAATATTTCCTCTGAACTCAGCAGTGAGAGGAACTGAAAGTTGAGAGAGAGGGAAAGCAGGATCAAAGCATTCTCCTGCTAACAATCAGGATCTTAGTAAAATTTAATTTGCTTAAAACGTATTTTGCTGGAATAGGCACTGTCACATGGCTTCTGGGTTTTTAGCAGGTATATAGTCTTAATTCCTGTGTGACTATAAAAATAAACAGAAATCAATCCATATAAATCAATATACAAGCCAGTGTGCCCACTCAGCCTGTGCTGGTCCCCCCCGCAAGAGGTGCTGTGCAATATGACCTAATATTTTCTGATGCTTTCCCTTCTCTTGCTGTCATCTGTGGTTTCTTATTTTATGCTTTTTAGGACAGGAAGTATATTTTCATTCTGTGGTTGTGAAGTTTATAGCATAATGAAGTCACGGTGTGTGACTTGAGATGCAAATAACTTAATAATTGATGACTGCTCGACGCCTAGATCTGTCCAGTTATGTAGTTAAATAAGAGCTTGTGCACACAGAGGCAATTTCTGTCCTGGAGCGCGGTGTCCTTGGCAGAACATCGGGCTACCAGGTCGAAGCGTATGGCAGGGTTTGGTTTTTTTAAAAATATATATAGAATATTTGCAGTGGAGAGTGTAATTCCCTTCCCTCACTTTGAATCTTCCCGCAGGAACCACTGGAGGAAACAGGAATGTCTCTTTGTCACATTTTCTAATCTTAAGTCAGTCAAGATGTTTTGAAAATTGTTCCAGATAAAACAGATAACTTAAAGTGGAATTCAGAAAATTATTGAAATTTAAAAAATTTTCCTCAGCCTCAGTGACAGAATAGTGACCCATAATATTTGGATGTGAGGAACTGTTTTCCTAGACAGTCCTCCCACAAGCTTTTAAGATGTGATCCAACCTATCTGTGTTGTATCTTGTATATAAACAGTTGTGTGATGCCCTTTGTTTCTGTGTTCCTCTCCACTGTGAGGAGAAAAATAATCGTTGTTGCTGTCAAGGGGGTATTTCTTGGAAAGTTTTTGTGCGAACATGGCAACACAAACATCCGTTGTCAGGCTCCCATCTGGCTCTTTCTAGTGCCGTTGGCAATGATGTTCAAGGGCGATACTGGAGATTTGGGTACTTGTCTCATAATGTGCTGGGGAGCTTATTTTTTTTCCACTAAAATAGCTTATTTATGTACTTTACTTATCATCGTGTATTTTAGAAGACTGTTATTCTTGAGTTGCCTCTTAACCAGCTGAGCTCTGAGAAATTCTAGTTCAGCTGGACTCCAGCCCGTGGGTGTCTTATTGTAATTAGCGCTCATTTCTGCATTCTTGCAGATAAAAGCATTAATTGTATGCTTGTGATCGTCCTCCTGAAATATCTCCAGATAGTTCTTCGTCTTTGTGTAGTCGCCTGGAGGAGATGGATGTGGTTCACCAGGACAAACCAAAGAGGTGGGGCTGGACTCCCGTGTTTAGCTCTGTGTTGCCACGTGTCCTTCAGCAGGTCGTCTCCCTCTGAGAAATTCTGCATTCTCCTCAAGGAGGCATTTTGATCACTACCTAATATTAAGAAAAGTGTACATGAAAAGAGCCTTCAAAATGTATTTTATTCCGCTTAAGCTGTACAATAAATTTCATTTCGTGTGATGGTTGTTTACTGTTAAATACCATCAGCAAACTTTCATTTCTAATGGACCTGTATACCAAGAGATTTTCTTTATCTCTCAGCAGATATGTGTTCAGACCATCAGTTCAGCTGTTTGGGTGAAAAGTATGCAAGTGTCTATGCAAAATAGCCACAGAAGCCTCTGACTCGTATTAAATTTCCAGTACAGGCCTTGCTGTTACAAGCTTTTGATCAGATATGATCTCTTCTCAAACTCAAGTCTAAGATCCCCAGGTGGCAGCTTTTTCTTTACTCTTTTTTTTTAACTCTTATTTTATCAGGCAGTTTTCTCATCAATTTTCTCCTTTCTTTTTCTGCCTCCAGGAGCTCCGACACGGAGCAGTTTTGATGCAGTTATGTTCTTAAATACGGAGCTGGAAAAGCGGTGGTGCCAGCTGAGGCAATTCTGAATTGACAGTAATTCCGGCCATAGGGCGCCATGGTGTTCCATCAAACCCGTCCTTCCCAACCAGGTGCTCAGAGGTCCTCATGCAACCAGAGAGTTTAGCCTCTTGCAGGTAGATTAATAAATCTACTGGTATATATTTCTATTTCAAAAGGGCATTTTTTAAATCAGTCTAGGAGGTGGGAAGTTTGAAAGGCTCTGAAGAGGTGCTAAAGGGCTGTGTTCAGGTGTAATTCAGTGGCAGTCAAATTCTAGTCAGAAGTTCTAACTTTTTGACTTCTTTAACTGACACTTAGAATGGGATTTTCAACTGTTCTGGGAGATAAAAGTTCCTCTGAAAATCAATGGGACTCTTATGCTTCTAATGACTGAAATGCCTTCAGAAATCCCATTTTAGGACTCTAAATTACTGTCTCATTTTCAGAAGTTCTCCGCAGCTTTGACTGGGTTTTACTGCTGCTAACGACCACTTGGGCCTCTAAATCTTGTCCTTTAATGACCACAGGAGCTGCGGGACCTGTGCTCAGGACACCTGGAACACGTTGGTGGATTTCTGAATTAAGTTTTTAAAGCTCTAGCATAGAGGTGAAGCCTTGCATTGTTCCTGCTGCACCCTTCTTTGTCAGATTTTCAATTCCCTATCTGATCTGTAGGATCTAAATAAAACGTCACGTTTGCCTGTCTTACCCAATGTCTAATTAAATATGAAGGTTAGATGTACTCAAACCGAAAAATGAATGCTTGGTATATTTTCAGAGATCTGGATTTATAATGAAATTATTTATTACTTCCAGATTAGGAACATTAGGAAAAGCTGCAGTGTTTGTACTTGTGATTGCTACAAACTGCTTATATCTGTCTGTCATGTTTTTTTTATACAGACACCTTCCCTCTTTTGTAAAAACTGTTCTGAGATGACGATGATGTCCTTCTGAGGCTTGTTATTTTTTCCTCCTTTTAAACTGAGTGCAATACGTAAGGGAGAAGCTGAGCTTTAATCTATCACATTTCTAGTTCCAGTAACTAAACTCAGTCTGAGGCTTGAAGTGTCATACTAAAAATAACATTTGGGGTTGCTACAGATGTTTTCTTGCCTACGGTTTTAATTTTGGATGAATTCAATAGATTTAATTTAATGTTAGTACCTAGTTTGATATCCTTTCTTTCAGGAATATTTTTCAAGTCATCATTAGGTTTAGAAAGTGTGTGGAAGCCATAAATGAGGTTCTTCCCGCCAAAAAGTTGCTGAGATGCAAATGGTGAAATAATGAACTTGTGTACAAATCACTTGAATCTTCATGGCCATGAGGTCACTTACTGAACCAATGAGCAGGTTCTCCTGTGTCTTGAGAAAGAAGGCTGATGAGAAGGGAAACAAGATAGTTGGGCAGTTGAGAAATACGAGGACTGTCAGTTTTGTCTTGACTTGTATGTGTTATTCGCAATATTGAATAGATATTTGGCAAACAAATGAAGTAAAGGCCACCTTGCTCATTTAGTAAGAAACATATAAACAGTGGCGTATGTTAGTGGAAAAAAGAATCTGTCATCTTTGCTTCGGGTTTCCCATAACCTGCTGTAAAAGTAATGTGTAATATAAATGTGTTTATACCTTAGTGTATCTTGTTAAACCATTTAAAGTTAACTAATGTTTGGCTGTTTCAAAACTTTAATTAGCATTTAACAAGAAAGCAACAGTATAGCCAATTAGAGATCTAAGCAATAACACATACTCACTTCCATTTTCTAGCAATTAATTGATAACTAGTTTACCATGGGCTAATAATTAAATGAGAAAACATTCTGAGCAAATTGAAAGCACTGATGCAAATGAGTTCTATATTTATTCTTTTCAAATTCACTGACCACATTATCTAATCTGTCGGGAACAGAGAAATCCTGAATTATACTAAATATACACTCAGGCTGACTAACCAACCCTTAAAGCAACATTACTCACTTTAATCTTTTTAATTGCTTTGCTGAAGGAAAGTCCTACAGCTTTGTGAGGCTGGCGAGTGCAATGCAGCGGCATCGGTCGCTGGTCCATGGGGCGGGTGGTGCTCTGCAGCTCCTGATCTGTCTGGTTGGCACATCGGTTCTTATCTCTTCGTTGTGTTTGGGACAGCGACAGGGAGCAGACACAGAGGGGATGCACAGCGAGGCCGCTGTCACGTCCACGGCTTTCCCAGAAAGAAAAATCTCAACCGTGGATGAAAACAAAGGGGTCACCGCTGCAGCTCCGCTGGTGTTGGCAGCAGACATGACTCTTGTGCCTTCTGCCAGCTGCCAGATAAATGAAATGTTTGACGAAGAAGAATATGAGTTGGCAAAATCACTCGGTACATCCTGTGTGTGAAAATTGAAGACATTTTTCTACTGAATGTAGCGGTGATCACAGGGAATAGCTCCTTACAAACGGGAAATATCCCCATCACCCGCACTTGAAGTATAGCAATCTCCAGTGCGTGTAGCAGAAAGTCTCATTTTGTCTTGAAGTTCATCTCTTTATGATATCTTCCTCATCTGGATGGGCAGTAAGGTGGAATTGCCTGAGCTCTATCAAGCTTTAAATATAAGCCATCTGTTCCGACAAAACACTCCCCAAAAAGATAGTGTTTCTCAATACCACTCTTAGCCCTCGCTATTGCAAAACTGCCGTGTAGGCAATAAGTCCCAACTATTTAAATTGCTTTTCCAACATAATGGGACTGTAAAACAGTAAGATGATACTGGGTGTTTTAAAAGACTTCCTCCTGCACCCCCCACTCCCCCAAGATCCTTATTTATTTATCTTAACTAAATGAAGTTTACCAGTGTGAAATCAGTATACGGGGCCTCATGGCAGTACTTGAACAAGTATTGCCTAAAACAATAATTTGTGTTCAGATTTTAATGTATTGCATTTTCACTCGCTAGTGCAGATTGGGAAATTACGGAGAATTAACAACGTAAACCACATTTAATTCCTTTTTTAAGACTTGTATCCTGGTTTTCCATGGGAAGGCAGCCGGGGAGAGGAGCGGGTGATGAGCCCTGGATGTGCCCATCAGTGACACTGAGCGGTGACATCTGCTGGGGGTGAAGATCACCCCATGTCCCCCGGTACCGTCACCTCGGGGTGGGCACCCCCTCTCTTGGCTGCTTTATTCCCAGAGACCCCATCCATGAGCTCTCTCAATTACTGTAATTTCTTTAGAGGTTTTTTTTGTCATTTCTAGACAAGATGAGTGATGACGTGTCACTTTCTTGTCTATTTAATAAGTAACATTTACTGGTATCCCCAGTAAGAGTTTCTGGTTTGAAGCAGTCACTCTACAATTCTTTCTGAGCTGAAAACCAGATAATACTGGCAGTAACTTAGACATTTGGGGATATTTCATGTCAAAGAAGTACGGCAGAATTACAGAATAAATATTGATTCACATTTATCACTGTTTCATAATATTTTTTATTAAACTTTATTTAATCCTTGCTTTCCAACTCATTACTTTGTCTCTGGTTGTGACAGATTTTTATGATTTATTATCTTCTCTTAATAAATATACATTTTGAGTTAGAGTGGTAGAGCCACATTAGTTCTTTCAATCTTTTCCAGTGCCAATAGAGGATTACTTGGGGAAATACTGACTTTACAAGGCTTCCTAAAAGCTTATTTCCAGTTTGAATAACTCCAGCGAATGATTTTATAGCAACTCAACCCATTGTTTGGAGACGTTGTTACTGTATGGGAGTCTGGCTACTTCGAGATTTTATAGTATGTTGTTTTCTCTTTCTTTGGAGTGTCACATGCCTTAGCATTGGGGACTGCAGAGTTGTGATGTTTAGAAATAAGGGCAAATCAGACCTTTTCCTTAAAAATTGTCACTTGTTCCTACTGACTGTTGCAAACACAAGTGTCATCATGCTGTGTATGCACAGCTATAATTTGAAATTACAAATAGTGCCTAATTTTACTGGTATTTACTGCACAGACATAAATAGAGCTAAAACTAACTGGAAAATAAAGCAAGGGAACATTTATACCTCATGTAGATGTCAGTGCTAACTTGAATTTATTTCGGTCTGATTAAGTATTGCGTACAGTATTTCATCAAACGATATATTTAACAAAACCAGTCTACGATGTAATAATTAGAAGAAAATTATTGAGAAATATTAATACTATTTATTAAATAGCAAATAACTATGTCCAGTCACCAGAAGATTTGCTGTTCATAGTAAGTGTAAATGCTACAAAATTGATACAATGATCATGGGTACTTCAGTTAAAAAAATATATATATGTATATATATCTTTTTATGAGCAGACTGGAAGTTCTGAAATTTAGCAACATCATTTGCCATAATGATTACTAAGTATTTTATTCAAGAAATAGAGCTCTTTACTATTTGTGGAGTTGCTAGACATTTCTTGCGTTTATTTGTATGTTACAGATCATTTATGATTTATTAGGATGTTCTTTCGAAGCTGTTCATGCTGTGGATTGAAGGGGTGTTATGACATTGCAGCGTGCCATGGCGAATCCCTCAAGAAATGACCTGTATTGAATTAATTCTTTGTGAGAACATTTGCATGTTTTTTGTCTCTTTTGTGTTAAACTTGCTGATTTCTCCTGGAGATTTGTCACAGCCATATTATACAGTACGCTGTTTCCAAAATCAAAATACATCCTCCACATTATTCCAGGCAGCAACGGGGAGAATTGGTTAACAAGATGATGTCTAGAATGGCTTCTAATATTAGGTAACACCTCAGACCATGAAAATTTTCTTTATTCCTTGTTGCTAATAACTTCTTATTCCCCTGTTATCCTCACTGTTATTTGTTAATAGCTGTTCCATTACTTCAATCACGCTCATCATCCAGTTTTACATCAGCAGCATCAGGATGTTCACTGTGTCTTGCAGAAAAAAATCTCTAGCTGGGCAAGACAAACACTACGGCTTAAGTTCAGAAAACAGATATTTATTTGGAATTTTTTCAACCTGCAGAAAAACCCCAGTAACTTAAAGGGAGAATAACCTGGAGAACCACACATGTGGCAGGTAGATTGACAAGCTGCCAACTTAATCAGCCAGTTTATGTAACGATCATACTAATATAATCTGCATATTCTCTGGATGCGGGACACGGTGGTAAACTCTTTTGTGAACAGTCGGCTTTATGTGCAGCATTTGATCACCAGAACATTCGGCTTCAGGCCCTCAGTTCAGTGAATTACAGCACCTCACTGTCAATGACAAACTTATGAAATGTTTATTTATGTATTCATGGAAATATTGTCTTAACAATGCAGCAATTAGAGCAGTTAGCAGATGATCAGCATAATTTAAGACCCCTTTGTGCCATGAGAATGTCAATACTGCGGTTCTAGTCAATAGAGAAACTCGCTTTTTGGATGGGGGCATGGATTGCACTCTGAACACCAAGTGTTGCAGTTAACACATGTTCTTGCTGCACGTGCTGGCTCCTCTTTTTGGTGGATCAATGGGTAATTCAGATTTTCCTTTATGCTAAACTTAGAAATGTTTTGACATTCTCTGAAAATATTCTATTGATTAACCTTCTTGTTAGTGAGGCTATGATTATAAAATGATTAATTATATTTTAATTTCTCTGCATTTCCTGGGATCCTGGCAAGACTGGAAGCCAACACCAAAATAAACCTTGCTATATCAACATTGACATTGCGATCTACGTACTGAGGTATGAAGCTATGTTGTACATTTACATCTCTCTTCTGTTTTTCATCACTAATCCAATGTTTGATCAGATTCTGTGTTTTGTTGTGTATTGTTTAAGGTACGTATGTGCTCATTTTTATGTGGATGTTTTATGAATTTGGCAATTCAAGTTAAAGAATGAGGTGGATTTGCTGCAGCCACAGGAGGGTTCTCCAGATGTTTCGTGTTGCTCGGGTTCCAGAGCTGCTCCTATTGCCCCCTGGGATCCTCTTCCACGGTCACTTGGCATTTCTCACCACTTGCCAGGATTTCTTCTTTCCTTCCAGCAGGGTGCATTGCAGCCGTGCTGTTTGCTTTTCCTTGAGCTAACCCTGCTCTTCTGGTTTTGTTCTGTGCACAGTTGTTGCACAGTGGTGTGTGTTGTGGTTTTTTTTGACGGATTGCTTTCAGGGAAGTCATTACCAAACACATAAAGAACAGGCAGACTGCCCTTTCCATACGATAGGCAAAGCCTCATCTCCAGCTGAGATGCTATTAGGAAAAGCTGCTGCTGTCTTGGACAAAAGAGCCTGTTCCAGGTCACCTGTGGGATCTGCTCCTTCCCATGCATCCCCCGGCTGGCTCTGGGAGATGGGCGAGTGGAGCGGGGCTGGGATGCTCTTCTGATTCAGAAACTTCCCTGCTGTTCTAGTTCCCAGCCTCAGATGCCATCACTCTTAGTCTTTTTTTTCCAGGCAGAAATATTTGTTTAAATCGTATTATTCATCTGTACTGACTCACAGCTTACGGGGATATTAATCTGTTTATCTCGCCTGTGTGTCTGTTCCCTATGGCACACAACCCCAAAGGCAGATGAAGGTCCGTGGCTGTTGTGGGCTGGGTTCTTGTAGAGGCGAACAAGGGCACAGGTTCTTCATCCTCTGCATGAAGCCTCTGCGAGGAAACAGATCTTCCTCTGTTTTTTTTCAGTTTTACCTCCATAAAAAACTGTCATACACTCAAAATCCCCCACCTACTATGTTGTTTTTTTTATTAGCTCTGCTTGTAACACTCTCTCTATCTTTGTAGTGTTCAAGACCTCATGAATTTAAAAAAAATAAACCCAAACAAAACATCTTTTCTACCCAGAAGGATCTTTTATGGCTGTACTGTGAGATCCTTGTGGTCAGAGCTCTGCTGCAGAGCTGAGCTATTTACCTTGGCCACACTTCTAAATCCCTCGGACTTATCCCTGGGCTTGGTTGTTTGCAGCTGTCACAGAGGTGTGAGACCTCTGGCTTTGACCTTGCTGATCCGAAGACTTAAGCACTCGATACTTGAGAGTAAAGCCAGGATTTGCTGGGGGGGCACTGGGGTGTCCCTCTGAGTCTGTCCCAGTCCGTCCCAGTCACCTGTGCTGGTGAGTGTGGCCAAGCAGCGCTGTGGAGTGGAACATCAGACAGCAGTTGAGGGTTTGTTGAGGTAGATCACAAGTCTAATATACGGTTTCTAATATTTCTAATAATGCTTAATCAACAGGTGACTAACAAAATTATTTAAAACTATTCAGTGGGATTTGTCATAATTAAAACGGTGACTTGATTACAGATTTGATGAAGTCAAGGGTCACACTGTACTTACAAAAGAGAAAGTTAAATCACTTATACACACACAGCTGTATGTGATTAAAGGTTATAGATTGCCTTTTCCTAACCTCACCTTTTCTTATTTAATGGATCAGTTCTCAATATTTCTGCCTTAGACGATCATTCTTCTGTGGAGAGCGTTTTCTCTTTTCAGCTGTCTTTATGGTGTTTTTTTTCATTCCCTTCTGGTCCATTTTGTGGGAAAATTGAAGCGCCTTCCAGGACATGTTGTTTTGACAGACGGGAAATAACGTTTTTTTCCTTCTGGTGCGAGCAGCACTGTCCAAATTGGTGAAATTCTTCCATTTTCAGACACTTCTGCCCTCCTGCAAGAGAAGCCAGACACTCATTCTCTTGCCACGCAGAAAATAACAGTTTTGGTATTGGGTTTTAAAACTATAACAGGATGTATATGCCTACATGACATGAGAAAACAGTATTGTGAAATCAGCTACAAAAGGCACATTCAGAAAAAAATGCCCATGACAACAGGCTAGTGCTTTTAACCTTGTTTTTACAATTTATAGGAGATATTTTGTCTGTCTGAGCTGGCTTCTTGGAATACATCATCTCATGCAATGGTCACGGAGGATGAAGGAAGGAGGAGGGGACCAAGCCACTGTGAGAGGTGAGTTGAAATGAAGCAGTTCAGCTTCTATTTGACTCTAATAAGTTGTTATATTCTGAGAGAACTTTCCTGAGGTGGAAGTCTTTTCCAGTTCTCCATCCATCAGTAATTCTCTATGAGAGAGTAAAATATTGCCCTGATTTTAGGTGGGGTGATGTTTTTTCTAAATATTTGCAAACCTTGAACCAGGCATGATATGAACATTTTAGTTAGTATAGTGAGACTTACCTTTGTCCTGTGTGTTTGAAAGCATCTCATTCTTGTACCTTTGCTTTGGCGATGAATCCTCGGCTGTGAAACTATGTCCAGTCTGAATTGTTTGATTTAAGCGAGTGCTGTACCCTCTGTTTCTCTTATTCAGCGACTGTGCACAGAATGTGGAGTCATATGCCAACAGTCTAAACACATAAAAAATGAAAATAATGCTGGAGAGTTCTCAGTTCTTAAGCAGTTTAACCTTACAGGCTAGATACCCCTTGGTGTAGCAAAAGCCAGGATAAAATATAGCTTCTATGGCCTTTAAATCAAAGATTCCCAACGATCAAATAATGGGCCACTGTGCTTTTGGTGACAACCATTTTGTGGTGGCAACTGTTGGGTGTTGCCCGTGCTGTTGTTGCTGGCCGGACATGGACCAGCTTTCCTACCGGTCCTTCTCAGCTGGTGCTTCGTGCTGGTGAAATTCATGGAACTTCCATGCTTAGACTGAAGTCTGAAGACGTGGAGCCTTGAGCAGGGTAATCGCAACCAGTAACATTGCAAAAATGTCGAGGAACAGCTGATTACCACAAGGACACTTTTCATTGTAATAGGATGTGATTTAAGTTCTTGTTCTTGCTGTGTCTAATTGTTGAGTATTTCGATAAACATAGTTACTCCTCAGAATGAAAAGGGTCAAGGTCAGCTCTTCAAGAGATGTTATAGTAATAAACTGCTTTTAAAGACTTTCTTGTACTTTTTTAAGGCTTTATAAGAAAAGGTGTAGGTATTTTAGCCTTGATCTTTTAATCTGTTTTAATAGTGTTTACATGGAAATTAGTTGCTGAAAATTACGTGTGTTTAAGCGCTCTGCTAGACTGAGGCCAGCATGACCTTGACAGGGATAAGTCTCAATCTTTTTAATGCCCTTATGTCGTTTTTATCAGCTTCCAAAGTGAATCTTGGTGAAAATCTCTTGACTCTCCCCTGGCTACCACAAACATATATTTATCCAGAGTTTCTGAGAATATTTCAGGGTTGTTCATTTAAGAGCCTTGTTTGAGGTGCTTTTCTTCGTAGCCTCTCTCTGTGTGAAAACGCGTTTTTGGCCGGTGAAACAGGTGGTGACTGGGAACAGCAGCATATGCGGGTGTGGAATAAATGAGATTTGCAACTGGTGTATTTTACAGGCCAACTTTGGAAAGTCTTCGAAACAAAATCGTTTATCCCATCTACGTCGTATTTCTGTTTTGAACAGTTCATTTGAAGTGACGTCAGATATATATCAAGTAAATAGCTTAGTAGAACAAAACTGTCAGGCAACTATAAGTTAAAGAGACTTATGTTAGAGTTTATGGTTTCTGCAACTTCTATTACACCTTGCAGCTTTAGCATAGTGGTTGGGCTCACAGTAAGACAACAGTTGACAGCATAATATTTTATTTTAAGAAGTATATATTTTAAGAAGCCCATTTGCTGCTTTCTTCCTCTCCTACTTCAGTTTTTGTCTTAGAAACAAATGATTATAGAACTTAGGCCTCCTCGTATCTATCTGAACTTTCCCCTTGGTTCACTTTTTTTTCCCCCCTATTTTCCTATCCATTTGATGTCCCACAGCAGAGGACCAGTTGTCCTTCGCTACCGTCACTTCATAACTGAATTCTTGAGGTCAAGTGCGAGAGGTCTGATGGTACCACTGGGAATACTGGGCTAATTCTGTTTCAGTGGAGGAACAAATCAGTGCCGGTCACTTCATGGACGAAATAAAACACAAAGGTGAGTTTGTGCCTCAGATTTATTGGTGGTTATTTGGTGTTTTTTAATGGGCAGTGGTGATAGGAAATGTTGAAGGCCAAGTTGGATGGGCCTTTGAGCCACTTGGTCTAGTGGAAGGTGTCCCTGCCCTGGCAGGGGTTTGGATCTCGGTGAGCTTTAAAGGTCTCTTCCAACCCAAACCATTCTGTGATTTTATGGTAACTTACATCAAACCCACAGAGCTGTTGTGGTGTCTCTTGGTGTCCTCATAATATAAAAAAAAATCTCCTCACATAGTCCTGGAGTCCTATGGGAAAACATACTTCAAATATTCTGAATGCTTCCATGCACTCATACTTCTGAATATAGATTTTTTTTCCTCCTGGTTTTATTTATTACTTTTTTCTTGTTCTTGAATCATGTTTGTGCTGGTCCTTCAATTACAAACTGTGGAGGTCACTAGAACATGATTAAAAATGATAAATAAAAGATACTGTGGGGGGAAAAAAAAAATCAATAAAACACTGACTGAAAATATGGCAAAAGAGAAATACTGTGCCCCTGTGCTTTGCAAGTTGTTATTGGCCCTGGTGAAATATCCTTCCTGCTGTTCTTGTCTCCTTGGGTGGTGCCCGTAATGGATTATCACTGGGTTCTCTGGACCATGTTTTAAATGGCTCTCATTGAATTTCCTGAGGTTTAGAAGTAAAAGAGCCAGATTTTCAGATATTTTTTTTCTGTCTTTGATTATGTTCTGAGCTGAGATGAATAATGTACAGTTTGGGTGGTTACTCAGTTTGCAATGCAGAAATCACAGTCATAGTTCCTACAGAAATGTTAAGAAGGTCAAAAATGTGTAAGATGACATTTTTGGGCATGAAAATGCCAAAATGGTTCCAAATGGTATCTTTCTGTAGTTGATATCATTCAGAAAAATAAAATCCTGTAAGGGGAAAAAATCCTGAGGAACGATGCATTAACCATAGAAAATTTATATATGACACAGCACATCAGAAGTGAACGTTCCTATTTTGTAGCTCAGCATAATGATGATTATTACGTGGGTTGATAGAATTGGACAGAACCTGCTCCTTTTCCTCCACGTTTCCCGTCGAGCTCTGTTATTTGGAAGGAGTAGCTGAGCTCTTCTGAAGTGTTACCCTGCTGTCTGCTGTGAATAAAAACGCTGCTGATGAATTAACAATAGATCCTTCCTCGACGGTTCGTTTTTGTGAGGATATGGCTTTTGAAACTCCACAGTAAATCATTATTTGCGCTTTGGGAAATGGGAGAGGTGAGTTCATAGACATTTCCTACGTATGGAGGGATCTATGCAGGCACTCGTATGCTCTCCCCATTACTGTAATACATGGCTTATTCCACCAGCTTGTGTATCTCACAGAGAAATGGACCTCTCAATTTATGTAGGCATTTGCAGTCCTCCTTCCATTTCTGTAATAGCTACTGTATTTCAACCATTTATGTACTGCACTAAAACCCTTTTTGTTCGGAAAATATTTTTGGTATAGCCTTAAAACGTAAATTGCAGCTGATACAGTTATAGAAGCATAAACTTCTCTGTAAACTTTCTCAGTCTGGAGTAAAAATGTCTTCTCAGTTTTGCTTGGATTTTTTGAAACGCATCTTAGGATAATTAAAAAAAAAGGCAAAACCTGCAGTTGTATCAAGTTCTGAGTGCCTACAAGTGAGGGTTGTGTTGCTTTTTAGCTATAGCCAGTGTACTTCTGAGCTATAGGCATAATTGGCTGAATTTCTTGTCTAGGCAGGGCCTGGTATGGGTGGGTCTGTGGCAGAGAGCAGCGCCCAAGGCTGTCGGGGAGGTTCAGCCCTGGTGTCTCTTAGACTGACCACGTTTCTTTCCTTGACATTTTGCATTCCAAAATTTTCCAGTACTGTCCTGGCATGGCACCGAGACTTGTCCTGTTCCTGAGATAGGAATGGTTACAGGAAAGCTTCCAGAAGTGGAGATGAAGATGTACAAAAGTAGGGTCAGTCAAAGGGATTTTGGTGAAGAAGCAGGAGCTGAAAACATTTGGATCCTTAAACACAGCCAGAGAGTAGAAAGATGGTCTGCCCAACTTCTGCTGTTGAGACTCTGCAGCCCTTAGGACGTTGTCTTTTCTGCAGACGTTCTGGCATTAGCCAGAGGAGCTAGAAAGTGAAATCTTGGTCCGCTTCATCCTCTCTTTAATGTGATAAAGCTAATAAGAGATGGACTGATGAGAAATCAGCTCTGAATTATGAGTGGCCTTCACTACTTATACTTTACTATTCACCAAAAGAACATGAAGAATAAAGCATAAGATAGATAATTCCAATGGAAATGACTAGAATTGTGTCATGTAAAAAAAATTATGACAAAGCAACAAGGACATTCCTATTGTGGTTCATTAAGTTGAGTCTAATGAGTAAGTACAGGCTGGTGTTGGACCCTGAAGCTTGAGGGACAGATTCATCGAGTGGTCCCATACAGCAAATTGTCCCACGCAGCTGCACACACAATTCCACTGAAGAAAAGTGGTTTATTGTGCTCTTTGGAGAGGATTCACTGCAGAAAAAGCAGTGTAAGGTGCTCATCCTTAAAAAAGGAATCCTTCACGATAGGAATAAAATCACTGTTAGCCTTCTGTCTGTCTTCAAGCTCTTCTGCTGAATACCTTTGGTGTAAAAGATGAGCTTAAATTGAAACAGAGCAGCAGTACATAAAAGCGTTAAAACTTCTGCTCACAGAGCTCAGCAAGAGACAAGGGATCTTTCATCCGATTCGCAGTGTTTCACTAAGTGAAAAAGTGACAAACTTCAGGTTGGTTCCAGCGTCCCCCTGGTGAACCTGCCAGATAGGCTGGAGCCATCACGAGCCAGTCGCCTGGATCACTTTGTGTTTGGCTGCTTCATAAAATGCAACGACGATGAACTTGCTGTTACAGAAGCTCAAAACAATTCCCAGGGAAGCGAGTTAAAGCTCGTAGGCTGGATTCAGAGCGTGCAGCTTTGAAGGGAAGGAAGCCCTTTGGCTTCCATGGAGCTGCTCTGAGAGGGAGGAGGATTTTCTCTGGCTGTGGAATCGTTGTTGCTTCTCCACATTTAGGCAAAACCACAGTTTCTTATACGCTCCACTAACCACAGTGGAGAATTTTTTAAATTTTTTTTTTGTATGCATTAAGTCACAATAGTACCAGTCATTATCCTTGGTTCATTAGCTGCTGTGGAGTGCTGCTGTTTACCCCAACTGTTCAAAAAGGATCGAAACACTTATCTGGGCATGTACTGTCAAGCCAGTTTACAGTTTAATGTTGTCTGAAAGTCATTGTGCAAGGAAAGAGTGCTTGCAGAAAATGGAATATTTCAACATGGCTTTATGAGAATATTTTAAATATGTCTATATTTAAAGAAATAGCTGAGGAAGAGATGAGTGGGGAGCAGAGTGTCTTGCTTATAATTGTCAACTTAAGAGCAAAATGTGTCCAGTAAAACCTGCAGTATAATTACCAGTGGCACTTGAGATATTTTTAAACAAATTAACTTTGGGTAGTGGAGCCAAATAGGCATGAAGAGAAATAAAAGATTTCACGTGGATGTTTGTCCTTTCTGTAATAAAGTCGGTTAGGCAACTTCTGACTAGCTCCGTTTTGGCAGAGATGAACAGTTGATGAACTACAGTGTTGTCACCTCCCAGTCTGTCACATCTCCTGTAATATTAATATAATTGAGTTTAAAACTAGAAATCCATGCATGCAATCATTAGTTTTTCTGATAATTTCTTTACAAGTAGGTCTTTTTCAGGCGTTTTATGGGTTGATCTTAAAACTGCAGGGTATGATGAAGAGTGCTCATTGGAAAATTCTGCATGTGGTGGCAGCAGCTGAAATACACAGGTGTCTTTATAACAAGTGTTTTTAGTAGGTCTGTATGAACCTCAAGACATCTGTTTCTCCAGAAGGTGAATGAGAGACTGCTTATCTCCTTTGTATTCCTGACCAAGTCTGCAAGGAAGAAATTAGAGCTGGTATTGTAAAGGGATGGCAGAGGAGGTGGTTTTTTCCACAGTAGGTAGGTAAAATTATGGCTACAGAAATACGATATCCAATTATTTCATTTTTGTATGCAGTGAAATTTAAATCATTTTGCAACTTTCGAGACTCCTGTGGTCAACTACTGCCTTCTGATAAGACAAAATGAAACATAGATTTCTAATGCTGCTTCAGCAGTAAGTTATTAACGTTAGTATCGAGACTGGAAATTAAACCTAGTTTGCTTCCCATCAGCCAGGAGCTGTATCCAAACATAACGAGTGGTGTACAATAAAACCCTAGAGCTGTGGGAAAGGGAGAATGGTTTGAATCAGTCACCATAGTAATGGGATGTGCTCAGGCTATAATTGAAATAAAAGACCTATTAAACTCAGGGAGATTTATCAGTCTCTTATACTAATATTTAACTAGAAAAGTAGATTCTTTCAGAAATATGTGTAACTCAGATCCACCCGAACCTTCAGCTTCTGTTTCAAAGCTCAAGGATTCAAAAGCTTAAAATTGTACTTAAGATAATGTTTTTTCCTGTAAATCTGACTCTGATTTTTGCTTTGAAATTGGAGGACATTCATAAGGCTGTGCAATTTTAAGCAAAACAAGTATTAATTTTCTGCTTGTGAATATTTCATATGAAAATACATGGAGTTAATTTGTAAAAGTGGCAAGTGGTGCCCTAAAGGTGACTGGCAAGAGTTTCTGCTCGTTGACTGTTAGGAGGATTTTGGCTACCGAGCTTAAGCGGAGCTGCTTTATCAGTTCATTCAAAGTTTTAGTATGATGATGAAAAAATGTTCTAAGTTACATAACACTCTTTTATAGTGTCTTAACTTCACTTGTGTCATTAACAAAAATTAAAGGTCTGTAGTTTTATGCCAGCAAAGATGTCACAGGTAAATTATAATGTACAATGTATGGGTTTTGAATTTTTTCGTTAATAATTCAGTACAATTCTGATTGAAAAGAAATCAATGGTGAAATTTCTACTTTCGCTACAGGGGATGGCATTTCAGTCTTAACGAATGTCATGATGTTTTTAACCAACCTTGATCTTGTCATCTAAGAAGAGCCGGTCCTAGGAAAAGGTGCTCTGTACCTTGCTGAATATCATCTTAACATAAAATACTAATGATGCAACATCAGTAAGTACTTACATATATTACAATTTTGACTTTGCTTTAATACTTATTGTGTTATTCTGGAAGCAGGTGTATACAACACCTTGTAATGCTGAGCAAGTTTTATTGCCCTTTGTGAAATGTCACTGGCTTGACAAGAATGAAATTACAATTCAATTTCTCTTAAACTTTATATATGGTGTGTTATAGGTGTAAAACTAGGAGCTACTTAGTTTGCATTTGTACCTCCCACATTGTCTGCTGGCCTCTGGGATTATTTTACCAGAGTATGTTATTCAGAACAGTTCAATCAGTTCCTGATTTTACTGTTGGTCTTCGAATGGAGCGTATTTGAACTTAACAAAAAAAAAGAGGAGAAGGGGAGAAAGAAAATAGATTTGAAAATAGATTCAAAATCAGACTCCTACAGAGTGTATAATCAGAAGTAATTTTCTTTTTGCAGAAATACAGTAAAACAAACTCTGCAAGTATAGTCAACCCACAGCAATTCTACATGTAATTCTGTTTTTCCTTCATTACAATTTACTGTTTATTTTCCCCCTATATTTTTTACTCTCACTTGCAAGGCTTGGTGGAGCAATTTTCTCTGGAACAACAGTGGAATTGTCTGTGATGTGGTGTGTGTCAGAGGAAAATGAAAGCTGTAGGGAAAGTTTTGATCTCAAGGGTCATCTGGACTCACCTCCTGGCTCGGACCTCTCGTGTAGAGGGTACACGGCTGTAATACAGCCTGAGAGCCTTTCGGATGGGGGAGGTTTCTGCAGATGAGCAGAACTGGGCAGCATCAAGAAGAGATGTTTTAGCCTTTGTTTGGAACCCATTGCTCTCAGGTTCCATTTTATTGTTTCATTATGTCAGTTATTAGTGATGTGATGTTCCATTGGAAGATGGGTGGAAGATGCTCATGTGGTCATGGACCATGAGCCTTCTTGAAGAACTGGCTCTTTGGGTAACCTGTTGCGTTTGCTGAGAAATCCTGAGTACCTCTGTGCTTAGCTAAGGTGAATATTTTAGTGGAAGCAGGTTGTGGTCCTTGCACTTGAATTCCTTGCTCTTTATGATTTACCTTAAGAGTAGTGAACGGAAAAGGAAGATGGCCCTTTCTGGGAGTTCAGGTGTTTGAACAGCTGTGAGGCTGATATCACCTGCCGAAGTTTCTTGGATGCTCAGGGAACACTATATCATCACATGGACAAAGGTCTAGTTGTAATCATTCTGTTCCACTGCTCTCGCATATGTCTATGAACAAACTCATCTATCTACAATGATAAGCATAGCTGTAAAATATACTTAAAAAAATACTAGAAGGGGCATAGCCAAATTTTAAATTTAGAAACAAGATCAGTCGACTTTTGTTTTATTTGAATTCAATTTATTTCAATTCATGTCTGTTACTGGGAGACTTCAACCAGTGTCTATACAAAGATTGCCTCAATGTGTCTTGGGTTGTTTTATAGTTGCTGCTTTACCATCTCTCAGACTTCTTAATGGGCTTCAATAAACAACTCCAGAGCTGGAACTGTCATCTCTGTATAAAATGACAGCTGCAATAAACTGCTGAGAACCTGGGGATTTCTTTGTTTTCCTTTGGGAACAGAGAACATAAGAAAATGATGGGTTGTGACCAAATGCGTGGGCATACCATACTTTGTGCTCCACACTCACTCTTGTTAATCTAGAGGGGAAAAAAAGTGCTAAGTTGGGTGAGTGGAAAAGTTGCTTGGATTTCCATGTTTTGCTCTGACTGTGACCTAATTACTGTGTGCTTGGGTACTGGTTTCAGTTACACTAAATCTGGAGTAATGCTGCTGATCTTTTGGAAGGTTACTGCGGAGTTTCACCTCTGTAACACACGCCTGGAATTCTTCTGAAGTTTCAATGAAAGTGAAAAGATAACGAAGTTCTTTCCCCTGGAGGGCAATAAAAAATACCTGCACTGCAAAATAGCTCGCAGAAACGACTCAAGGTAAAATTTATCTCTCTCTTTGTGTCAGTGCTGATTTTAAAACAGCCAATATACACAAGGGAAAATAAATGCAATGTGATTATTAAACATATTTGCTCTGTCAGGCTCCCTCCTTTCTGAGACTTTAATTGGTGTACTCGACCTGTGAATTCTGCTTGGGAGGATGATGGAAACCAGTACTGGTCAGCCCGAGTGGGACTGCGAAAATCTCTTTCCTTGGTATGTCTCAAAGATGCGTAGGTAAGTTGCTAATCGAAATTTAAAAGAAATCATCAAGAATTCCAAGCAGAACTGGAGACCTGGATGGAACTCTGACCATAATTAAGCTGGGATGCAAAAGGGGTGAAACTGGATGGGAGAACCTGTTTCCTAAGCACGGAAGGGTGGGTTTTTTCCCAGTGTAAAATCTGGACTGAATTTAAACTGTAATATTTAATCCAGGATAGTCCTGGTGAGGAGAAATTTGTTCTGGGAGGACATTTAGATTGAACTAAAAGTTATTGCACTGAGCAAGTTCTCCAAATACTCAGCTCCAGCAAACCTACTTTTAAAGCCATGTAGGCACCCGGTATAATTTCCAGAAGTGTTTATTTAATTCAATAGGAGGTAAGTGCCCAAGCACTTTTTGAAATGCCACTGGGAGCTTTATGAAACATATAAAACGATTGGAGCGTGGATATATGTGGGGTTTTTTTTTATGATCGTTAATGTTAGATCCTTGTATTACAGGAGCTTTTGGCACTCCTAATTTAACTGTAACCGCGTATGAACACAGTCATGTTCTTGTTCTTGTACCCAGAGTATTTAAGGTAGATTTATGCCTGTGTCACTATGGGCATTTCTGTTTGCAACCTTATTTCATATTCCCTTTGTCCACTGCCAGTCAGTGAAACATATGCTGCTCATATCAAATGATTTAGTCACTTAATCACCCTTGAGCACTGATCTGTCTATACCTCTTCTTTTTTTTTTTAATAATAAAGATTTAATGTCATTCTTGGAGGTCTGAGCAGACAGCTGCATTTTGGCTTTGCTTCAGTTTAGTGAAACTGCTATTACATCTTTTACATTTTTATCTTTTGAGAGTACTTTTAAAAAAAGGCAAGCAAAAAGAAAATCTCGTATCTGAGTTATCTTAAGAAGTGCTTTACTTGCTGTTACACGTTTCAATAAAAAGTTTTTTGTACTGGGGTTAGAGACTATTTTGAAGATACTTGTCATCTTATAAGACATATAATTTACTAAAGCAAAAAAAGGTGGAGTAACTTAATTCTCATTTCTTCAGATTTGCGATGGAGTCACAAGCTATTGCAGATTTACAGATGTTTTACTGGGATCAGAATCTTGCCCAATACTGGAATAAAATGGTATTGTGCAGCTGAAAGGCTCCCAGGTAATCACCGAGATCCGGGACACTTCTCATGAGTGTGTAGCTGTGCGAATCGCTCTAATCCATCTCTGTCTCTGGATACGATCTGGATGGCAGAATTGTGCTGTTAACCTGAAATTGAGTTAACTTGACAGCCGGGGAGCAGCATTGTTATTGGCTGAATACCATTAATTTTGATGTGACATATTTCTTGCTAATGGGAACATTTATATTATTTGTATTTTCAAAATCACGAGGAAGGAAAAAAGCTCTACTACAACAGTATCAATATTTCAAGGGAAGGCAATGCAGTAGGGAGCACTCTGCCTTCTGTAGTGTTGCTTTTATTGATTGTTATAGGCCTCAGAAAACATTTTCACCTTTTTCTCCACCCCTTTTCCCTTCAGAGGCTGCAAATGCATGCGAGGAGGAAAATTAACATGAGGAAAAAATATGAAAAAGCGGTGGTATTTCCGTGAGGAATCCTGAAATATTAGATAATGATGTATTATGTGCATTGAGTGGCAGCGCTCATGATACCTGTCTTGTCAAAGATAATTCTGTGTTGTGAAAGACTTCTAAAGGACTGTAATCTCTGGTTTGGTTTGTTTTTTTCTAGTGACAGCTTATCTAAAGTTTTGTTTTCATTAATATGATTTTGCAAAGTGCCTAGTATATTATTTTTAAGAGACTGAGGTTAATTATTGAAACCCTCAAAAAGGAAATATTAAGACAATTAACAAATTAGAGTGGATTATTAATCCAAGAGAGATATTTACCAAGGTTTGAGGCAATTTATCTTCTGTTTGAAATAGATTTTCACTTGATTAAGTTGTATTTGTCACTTAGATCCATGGTTGTTGCTGCGAAGAACTTTATCTTGCAAAGTAGAAAATAGTTCTCTGAAGTTGACCATAAATACATGTGCAAAAGGTTAGCTGAGTTCTGCGTCAAGGCAAAGGCAAAGTTCCTTTGAGTATTATTTCTACCACAGCCAAAACTCAGGACACTTTATATATGCAACAATTAAACTAAAATGTAGTTTTATTCAGGAAAGCATAGGTTATGTTGAACATTATATTCACATACAGTAACGTAATCAAATGCTTATAGCGATACTTATAAATTACACTGGCAAAAGACAATATAAATGCTGTCTGCTCTTAGGTAGCATTGATATTCTGTGTACAAGTAATGTAACAGTTGTAGACACTTTAACCCTTCTGTTTATAGCGTGAAAATCTCAGTGATGGGTACACTAAATATATCTCAAGGTACTACTCTGGATTTTGCATCTGTTATACTGTGGCATGCTAAATGCAAAGGATCTGTGAATGTTATGAGTGTTTGTGCTTAAACGTGGTTGCACATCATCTGTGAAAAGGCTTGTTTGGCTATCTGAGTCATAAATTCTCATTTAATTACCCTGGATATGAAAGCACCAGCAATGCGTGGCCGTGTTCCGTGGCTACGGGAGGGCTGGAGTCTCTGGTCGCCCGGTGGTGTGCAGCACCCCTGAGATTTCCACTTCTGTGTCAGCTCGTGTTTTATTGATGAGGACTATAGAGGACGTCAAGGGTATTTTCACCTTAATCTTTTTCCAGCAAGGTGAAAATAAATCCATGTTTTCCTTGAAGATGAGGTGTTCAGTGCACCTGGTGCACGATGAAGAATGTGCCCTGTTTCCTTTCCTGAAAGAATCAGCTTGACAGAAGAATCCTGGTTCTTGTGCTCAGTCACTTTTCATCTTGGAATTCAAAGAGCATTATTTATAACCCCCTTTAGGAGATCCACACACACATAGAGCACAATATTCTTCTTGGCTTAATTTTTTTCTTTGTACCTACAGAAAGAGTTGAGATGCTCAACGTCCACCACGTCCTGTGCCCCCTCCCCAAGGCCTGGGATTAGAAACGTGTCCCCCAGGAGCTGTAACAAGTGCTGTTCATTAACTCACATCTAGAAAATCCACAACAGGCTTCTCTTCACTGACAGCTCTGTGAGGAAAGCGCTGCGGATCATCTCTGCCTTCAGGTAATGGAGATGTGAGGTACCAAGAAGGTTTAAACAGATTAGAGAAAAAATGGAAAAGAAAAAAATTAACAGAAAGGTAAAACGCTATTTATAAGGATACTAGTGTAACTATGTCCCACTGAGTCTGAACAGCACAGGATTGCATATGTATAAAGAACTTGTTCTTCTAATTAGATATTGTTTACATGTTTTAAGTCCTTATTGCATGTGTCACAAACAAGACTTGTGTAACAAAATAACCATTATTTTTGTAAATTACAGGCTTTGGAAACCCAGTTTTACACTTCAGCTACTTTTTTTCTTTCTGCTTTAGAAGGAATTTTAAATCGTAGATCTTTACCAGATGTGAGCACAGACGCAGTAGTTGGAGGCGATCCTCATCCCCCGTAAGAGCGGTGTGGGTCTGGGCACAACGGGAGGCTGTTCGTATTTCACGTATGAACAAACACGACGTGCCCGCCAGGAGAGCAGCCCAGAGGTTGCTCGGAGGGACCTCTCAGGTTGCAGGTTTTTCCTCTCGAAGATTGCAATTGCGTTATTGTTAATAAACCCTCCTTGCAAAGCTACTCTGAAAGAAGGCTGGAATTTCATTCATCAGCGCCGACGGCTTCAGGCAGCACCGCTTTTTCTCTTGGTCTCCCCACAGATGCTTTGTGCTTTCCTGGGAATAGCTTATTGAGCAGAAATTGCTTCCAATCTTCTGTAGGACGGAGATGCAGGAATGGGTTTGTGCTTTGGCTGCTTTCACAATGCCAGCTGATGAAAAATAACAAAGCAAGCAGTCAAGTTGGGGAAACAAATAGGATATTATACAGTTTATTCATATGTGCTGCCTTCCATCCCATTTGTCACCATTTCCTCCCACCTGCTGCTGGAAAAGATTCTGTTGCTGAGAGATGCCTTCAAGGCGCTGTTGGCACTCTCATACTACAAGTGAATATCAATATCTGCTTTGAATAGCCTAAATGTATTTTAAACAAGACATTTCCAAATTATGGCAGTGTAGCTGTGTATGGCGCTCTGCAGAACACCAATTAAGAGTCTGTCGGCATTTCCGATATGATCCATTGTGAAAATTTATTCTGAGTAGAAATTTGGCGTGCAGTGACCAAGACTGGGAATTCTTTTCCCTTTATTCCCCCTTTCCTACTTTTTCTCTTCTTCTTTGGTCTTGGAAAACGATACCTGATACTGTAACTGCTAAGTAATTCAGATAAAAAGTTGCTGTATGTGAGAGGACAGAGCAAGGCAAAGGAATGGCTGTTTCATGTATGCACAAAGGCTGTTTAATGGCTCTTTGACACAGTACAGTGAGAATGCAGGGGAGGTATTTGGGCAGAAAAAGTTTGTAATAAAGTAGACACACAAGACTTTGAGGAACGGAAGCGTCTGCAGCTAAATTAGAGCACCAGAGGAAATGGAAATGCGTAGTTTGGCCTAGAATTATCAGACTTTTCCTGGGACAGGCTGCAGTGGAAGGTGTAACTTGGTGCAGTGCAGCTTGAGTTGGACCCCCAGTCCCCCCAAGCGCAGCAGCACCGAGCGTGGTGCCCAGCTGCACAGCAGCATTACCCCGTGAGCTTCCCTGCTGCAACCGATGGCTGTATTTTCATCTCAGGTCTGCACTTAGCTTCCCTTGTGATCTGTTGTAAAAGGGTAAAAAAAACACTTTTGCTGCTCTCACTTTAGATGTTTACAATTTTTCCTTGAAGGTGCTGATGAAATCCTCTCCTGAGGTTGTCTGCCTGGGGAGTTGATGCTGATACCAACCTTTTCTGGGCAGTTAAAGCAACTGTGACGTGGCCTGCAATCTGCTTTTTGTGTTGTTCCTAATACTGAGCACCTCATGTTACGAAGACTTTGCTGCCTTCTCACCCGCGCTTTGCCAGCTTCGTTAGCCACCTTGGTCGGGAATGTGCAAATTGCAGCCCGCTGGTTATCACAATTGAAGTAAGAAAAAAGTGATGTGTACTAGTGTCATGGTTTAACCCCAGACGGCAAATAGGACCACACAGCCACTCGCTCATTACTCCCAAGGGAAGAAAAATTCATAGGTTGAGATAAGAAAAGTTTCATACGACAGCAAAAGAAGATAATAATAATAGTAACAGAATATGCAAAACAAGTAATGCAGAATGCAGTTGCTCACTGCCCATGGCACCAATAGCCTGTTCATTTCTGAGCAGTGGTATTTGTCCCCTTGCCCAACTCCAGTTTATACACCGAGCATGCCATCATACGGTAAGGAATAGCACTTTGGCCAGCTTGGATCAGCTCTCCTGGCTTTGGTCCCTCCCAGCTTCTTGTACACCTAGTTGAGGATGGGAAGATGGAAAAGTCTTTAACTACCCTGTAACAATAAAAACGTTAGTGTATTATCAATGTTATTCTCATACTAAATCCAAATCACAGCTACCAGAAAGACCATTAACTCTGAAACCAGGACAACTAGTCACAGGTCAATCCTGCTATCAGTATCTTGGAGACAAGACTGTATTCCCTGCATGTTTCCAAAGGAAAAGCCTTCTTTATTTCCTGAAGGTGTTATCACAAGATGTTGCTTCTGAAGTTGCCCAGGTTCTCATCACCACGAGCACCTATAAGACAGCTGCAGACATGGAGAGGAGCTGGCAGAGCGCCTCGGGATGCCTGCTGACGTCTGTAATGCTGGGAGATGGAGACGGGACCAGCGGAGCTGTGCCGAGCTACTGGGCAGCACCCAGAGCAGGCAGATTTGGCAATATATCTCAGATTCATCCAGCGTACCCCAAGGAAAAAGGATATCCTGAAGAGTGTTGGACTTGAGCAAGGTAGGTTAAACGTATTTCAAATAAAAGAAGTACTTTACTCCAACAGCAGCAGAACGGAAAGGTGTTAGAGTCGGAGTGCAGGTGCAAATACAGCTTGTACAGTAGGATATTTTAATGGCCTATGATATATCTGCATTAAATGTTTTCTCTGTGTTATTATAGTAATGCTGCTAAGCTTATTATGCACCTCAGAATCAAGTTTGGCTCTCAAATCTGCAGTGGAGAGTCTCTGATTTCATCCATATTCAAAATCAGTTCAACTGCATACTGACATTTGTGCTTTTAGAAGTGGTACATCTTGGTGGCTGTGAGAATAATTCTGTAAAGGAATGGAATCGGCATGAAATGAGACACTTCTGTTGAAAAATACAAGCCCCGTTCCTTTACAGGCCAAATCCTTGTTTTGTTTGCTTGCAATCATGTGTGCATTGTAGTTGATAAATACCAGAATCAGTAGGGGACTAGGACTTGTGATATCTGCTTTCAGCACTTCTCTCATGATTTAAATGATAGTTGGCATTCCTTATGAAAGTAATAATGGCTGTGGAGCGGTGTCATAGTTAGGGGTTTTTGCAGATATTCTTTAGCATATATGAAATATCTCCTGCTTTTTGTTATAACTCCTCACACACAGTCCTTGCGTGTGTGCTCCTTTGGAGACTGGCGATATGCAAAGAGCAGTTTCTATGCCTGGATAATTTGGATTTCTGCTTCCTGTGATTTATGCTTGTTGACTTCAGATGCTTGCCCCACCAAAAATCTGCATCACAAAGCTGTTAATGTCAGGCAGCTCTTCTTTTCTACGGCTCTCCAATCGCATAAAGGAATGTAGAGCGCTGCAAAAGCAAAATGCCCAAAAGAACTGGCTCTGCGCTCCCTGGAGTGACCAGGGACTGTGTGATCCTGTCAATGGACTTTGCAGAAGTGGCTGCCGGTGACCACATAGACACCGTCCGGGTGGTCATTGGCCTTTCTCAAATTGGCTTTGCAGAGTTGTAAAATAATTCCTTTGTGTTTGTCTTTCTAACATTCCTTTTATCTTGTTTTATCATGTGGGGTTAATGGATCAAACCCCCTTAGCAATGGCTGAAGATGTAGTTTAGCTTTTACTGCCTTGAGGTAATGTCACAGGGTTTTACAAATCTGTTTTAATAAAGGGAGCTATTACTCTCTCAGCCATTTTTCTCTCAAATGTGTCATGCTGGAAGCTGGCATGGCACCATATGCATATTTTCCACTTGGGGACAATTTCCGTCTCGTGTTTCTGGGATGATGAAGGTAAATGTCTCATCTGAACGTGGCAGATACTATGAGGATACAACTTATAGCTGAGCTGCTCCAGGGGTTGGACTAGTCCCAGGGACACCATTCTTTCTGTGACTCTTTTATGCTGCATTTCTACAATTGCAAAACAAAAAAATCCTTATAATGTAACTTTTAGTCAGTTCTCCGTGGGGATAAAGTACAACAGCAGGTAGTCACAGAGAAATAAGTTACAAGCCATGGATTTTGCAGAGAAGACAATGAGATTTTAATGCCTTCACAGTTATTATTTCAGTTTGAATAAATGAAAATTGGGGAGGAAGGCATTTCTTTCATTTAATGTAAGGATGCATAAGCTTTCTCCCACTTAGGATGTGGTAAACATCTAGAAGAATTTATTGTGTCTAATGATTTGAAAATTATTTCGTGCATCCAAAAGGGCAACGGAAAAGGAAATTGTATAAAAAGGCATTAAAGCATTTACTTTTAGCAGTAGTGTATCTAAATTGCACAAGTTTCAACCTCCCCTAAGTAGAAAATAAATTTATAAGTATCCTTAATCCAATGTAACCTCCTGTCTCTGACCTTGGCAATATTACAGAGTCCAAAATTTCACATTGTTACAAAACTTGTTCAATGTCTTTTTTCACAAATATGTTTTTAGTCATACTTGCTTTGCTTTCTTTTCTTTTCCTTTCCTTCCCCCCTGCCCCAGATCACTGAGGGAAAGTTTTTCTTCCTTACAGTATTTGTTCAGGGAAATGTTAAATGTGCACTACGTAAGAGCAGAGGGTGCCATTAGAAGCACTGGAATGGAAGAACAAATCAACTTGAGGCTCTTCTCGCTGCGAGGGCTGTTAGAAGATGCTTGGGTCTTGCCCATCATGCTTCTCTCTCTTGGCTGAACAAAGCGCTGGAGCCAGAGGTGCTAAATCACATCCTTGTGCATGGCGGAGGGGTTGGCGTGGCAGAAAGATGATCAAGCTGTCTCATACATCTCCAGTTCCCGTCTCTTGGAGGAGTCGGCTATTAGCCTCCCACGGTAAAAGTCTTGCCATCATCACTTGTTTGCTGCCAGTCCCGGTGCCGGTGCGGAGGTCCTGGGAGGTGCTGTTAGTGTGGCTGAATCCTGCAAGGGTGGGCAACCCGTAAATCTCTGTGCAGACACACTAAATTTAAGAGTCAGCTCCAGCTGGGAAAAAGCACAGCGTAATTATGTAGGATCAAATGCAAGATGTCAGTGGCAATGACAGCAGGAGAGCAGAGTGTCTGACCTCTCCTGCCTTGGTTTTCATCATGGGCTGACTGCGGGTCTGCTTTAATTTCTCATCGTTAGTGGGTTTGGCCTTCGTAGGGAAATACCTCTTACAATGAAGTGGCGTTTGCTGTGTCTAAAGTGGTACAGGCTTAACACAGCACAGAGCTTGTATTGCAGAAACTTTTCATTTCCAACTCAACACCCTTTCCTCTCCTGTGCGAGGGCAGCTCCTGCCTGCACCAGGCGTGTCGCACCAGCTGAGTTCTGAGCGAAAACAGAGGGTGAGACACTCTAAACTACTTGCACATCACCCAGAATGCATCTATCAACATCCCCTGGGGAAAAAAATACCTCATTTTTGCTTTTGATGGGTCCTGATCTGTGTGTTCCCCTGATCCTCTGCCTCCTCAGAGCAATCAGCGCAGGCAGGACCCGTGGCGGTCACTAACGGTGTGTGCACTCCTGGCAGCGACTGACCCAACACGCTCTCCCTCCTAAAGAAACTGCAGGAAGTCAATGGGGCGGCTGCAACACGCAGCAGCCAGCCCGGAGAAGTTCTGACTGCTGATCCGAGGGCAAACAGCGCCTGGGCCTTGCTCAGCCCACCGGTATCTGCATCGCTCGCTTTCCCAGCACCTGCTGTTAAATACCCCCGGTGTCGAGAGGTTCTTGGGGGAAGCTGTTTGTACAGCAGTGATCTGGAAACAGGCGCTTCCGGTTCTCATGCCAGGAAGGTAATGCCAGGAACACCCCAGTGCGAATTCATTACGTGTCAGTGTTACTGATGGTCCCTCAGTGCCCCGTGGTTTAAATGCAGATGGTGGTTCCCAAAATCAGTCGGAAGACTTAGCTAAGTCAGAAGGCTTGGCTTCATGGGTATTTAGATCCGGCTGCTGTGATTTTGTTGTGATCCAGTGCTTTTGCTTTCTCACGGGTTCTTTGTTCTTTTTATTAATTTAACTTTTAAAATTTGTAGGTAACATCCTTCTGTGCCTCTGATTTAATACAAGCTGCATATATCATCCCTATGCCATCTTCTAGGCACGGTTCCCCACAAATGGAACACCTTTTATTTTTTCCCACTTGATATCATGTTTCAAAGTATAATGTAAAGCAGAAAGTAATAATGTGTTTCATTTGCATTTTGAATATTTGTGGAAGTGCTTGTTTTCCCAAAATGAGATCTCACACCAGAAGCAGCCTGTGTGCCTTCAAGACGAACAGAGAACCTCGTTGCTGTGTCCTGAGTAGCAGGATTTTCAGAAACAGCTGTCCGTTTCTGCAGCACTGTGCTGTGCACACAGTTCAAGCGCAGTTAGTGCAAGGAGAAGAAGATACTTGCTTCAACATAATTTCGTTATTCAGTATGTAGAATGCTTTGTTATGAGAGGATGCCCAGCATCCCTGGGGAAGTCATGGTGTTATCAACCTAAAGGAGCTGTAAGAATAATAGCTTACCTTACATTTATGTAATATTTTTCACGTGGAAATGCCTTACAGACTTTGATTATTCTTCACACAACATCTGGAATGTAGATAATTGTTATTAGATCTATAAAGCAGCAGAGGATAAGAAGGGAAATATTGAGCTTTACTTAGTATTAAGTATTATCCACGCATTCTGAAGTCTGCAGTCTGATGTGGGTTTTGGTAGTGACCTTGTGGTGGGGCAGTGCATTGGGGCCAGGTTTCTAATACCAGGAAGGTAGGAGAAGCTCTAGATCTGTTACCAGCTGTGAAGAAGCCATCGAGGAGGTGATGGAGGCCGAGCAGAGATCTGCCCGGAGAGCTGTGGGGTGTTCTGGAACAGAAAGGAGCAGGAGGGAGAAGGAAAGAGGGATGGGGCAAAGATTTCCTGAATGTTGATAGCAATTGGAATGGGCAGGGATGCGCCCAGAGAGTTGGCTCCTGTAATTACACCAAACTGTCAAAAGTGGGGAGGCTTAAGCCTGTGCTTAGGTTAAACCATTCACTTGGATACCAGAATTAAGCATGTGCTACAAGTGACTTCCTAAATTATTCTGCTAAAGTCTGGTCTTGCAAGGTAGATCCTACATCACGCACTAAAAGAAGTGACTAAGTGCGGTGATGATGGTCTGCAGGCAGCAAAAGATATAGTGGATACTGAGCCACTCTGAATATAGACGTGCAAGAAATTTCCATGCCTACTATCCATAAGTTCTGGTAATGGCTGATGCTCTGGCAGAAAAGGCTGAGGGAAAAGGGAAGATGATGTACTGTATATAAATGTAGATGTACTGGATACTGCTGTAAAGTAGAGCCTACGGTCAAATGAAGAGGCACTTCTATATTTATAACTTGTTGTTTACGATTAATCAATTGTAATTTCCTTGCAAGGAAATAACTCTAAAAAAATAAGCGCGTGATGTTTGTTGCACAGAGGAGGCTGCGCAGTAGGAGGAATGCATCCATACTGCGTGCTTTTGCGACATGAATTTTTTTGGAAACCAGAAGCCCATCCTACCCGAGTGTCCTGCGGGCAGGTCAGCCAGCGTTTCCGGAAATTTGTCTGGCTCGTTAACTGATTTTTCTGAGTCAAACCATGTACAGCAGATACAATGCATATGAGAACGAGACCGCACAGGGCCGGGAGGAGGCAGCTCCAGTGTAAGCTGCCAAAACAAGATGCTGCTTCCAGGTGATCGCAGTGATACGGCTGGATGGGATTTTGGTCTCCGCTCCTTCTCCCTCTGCAGCCCCTCCGGGGCTTTGCTGGGCTTGGGGAGACTCATCCCACTCTGGGTTTTGGGGCTGGAGAGGGTCCGATGCAACCCATGCTGTGAACTCGCTCACAGGGAGCGCTATGTGTTTGCGGTTTTCTCTTTCAATATTTACATGACTGTTGATGATGAGGCCACAGTAGTGATCATTTATAAGTTATCATTGCTTGGCATATGAATTAATTACCCTCGGGTGGAGAAATTCAGACTGCTAAAAGCTTTCTTCCTGCATTCTCCATTTCGTTTTGCATTATTTGCTTTGGAACCATATTAGAGTTAGTCTGAAAAAAAGTACTTTCAGCTGGAACTCATCATGGCTCCTTTTAAATATGTTTGTTCAAGGAATAATTTAACGTGCTGTTCTGCTAGTTATAAAACTTGATGTCTTTCCCCTAAGGATCTCATAATTGAAAACAGGTAATTTGTATTATAATATGCACAGTTTAGGGATTGTCAGTACCTTGCAGGATAAATCAAAAGGACAGAAAAGTGCTTTTTTTTCTTTTTTCTTCCTTCTCGTCTTAGAAAAGTTAATTTGGGTGCAGTGGGATACGCAGAGCGAATCAGAGCTGTGAAATGTTCCCGCATACTTCGATAGCGTTTATCAAACAGCATCTCTTAAAGGTAACGTTCAAAACTGAGGTCCTGCCTGCTGTTCGTGAGATCCCTAACTATAGCTACACACATGGCTCGGAGCACGGGAACCGGCTTTTTGCTCAGGTTAGTGACAGATACATGAATTTTAGGCCAGATTGTCTTGCATTTAAAAGCCATAGAGCACAGTGCAATGTACTCTTGTTTTTCTCCAAGAAGGAACTGCATCTCATTTACCTTTTCATCTTGCTATTGAAATCCTGGTGTGATTTTATTTCCATCTGCAGAAGGCTTTGATGTGGCCTGACTGTGTGCGCGGAATGGGAAGAACATCCTGTGCGGTATGATGTCTTGACGTCATTGACTAGGAAGATAATTCATGTCCATAAGACATTATGTTTGCAATGAGCTGTGTTCAAAAACGATGAGGAGTTTTTTAAGGTTTGTCACAACTTCCATGAGCCATTCCCTGAGTGGGGGGATGTAAGTATTGCAGAAGTTTTTAAAATTTTACACGTAGTCTTTGCGTTAGGCACATTTAATTTAGAACTCAGAAGGTAAGCTCCACTTTTACTTACCAGAGTAGTACTGTAAATTCATTTTGACCCAGTGTGAGTTTCAAAACCGTTGGGCCTCTATTTAAAATGTGCTGACTGATTTCACAGATCACTGGGAAGCTGCTGCTCTGCTGCTGTGTCAAAGCACATTTTTGAGGAACAAATAAAAAAAATCCTCAGCAGTGCATTGCATGAAATAGTAATTTGAAGGGCTAAAGCCTTATACCACGATGTTCTATAATCCTGTCTCAGTGCATTTCCCTGAGTAAATACCACTCCGAAAGGCTTGTCACTGCTCTGGTTTATAGTCCTCTATAATTGCAAAAGGGTAATCAATAAAATGTCTTAAGCAGTTCCTGAGCAGAGAAAAGGATTCATGTGTGAGGTGTCTTGCACACAGATTCAATTTAAGCCATTTCGATAGTGAAGAGGAGGAACATTTTAATGGAGTTAAATTCTGAGCTGTTACTGATTAATAACTTTCTTATTTGACTAACTGGCTTCCAGTTAGTCACTTGGGAATTTCCGTATTATGAGAAAGATACTTTTGTCATATAGCCATAGATGTGTAGATTTATAGAAAACTTAGGTTGCATTCTAAGATTGGGGTTTTCTTTCACTGGTAATGGACCTTATTTCGTGCTACTTTCCTTGTTCTTTATTCATAACCCCTGCAAAATGCTTATTGATTTTAGGGGCAGTTTGGCTGAAATCCGGGCTGACAGGGAATGGCGTGTGAAGCCCTGTGTTGTTTTTGTGATGGAGTTTAGTCACAGCACAAAGTACCCGGAGCTGTGGTGACTCAGCCCAAGAAAAGAACAGCTGTGATGCTCGGGATGGTGTTTGTCCTACCATGTGTTACTGGGCTCAGGGAGAAACGTCGAAACTATTTCAAGAGCTAGTCCTAGTCTACAACACCAGATATTACAGGATGTTAAAGAAGAGTTGATGACTTTTTCTTGTTGAAGCGTGAAAGAGGAGTGGAATGCTTGTTGCCTTTCTTTAAGTTTGTGATTTGCATGCACTAGGTTGAGCATTTGCTCTAGTAAAAAACACAAGTATTTCTGAGGTGTGTCTTCTAGGAAAGTAATTTTATTTAGGAAGTTTAATTATCCCTGGCAATGATACTGCAATTGGCAACCACTAATAAGTATTGCATGTTATTTACATAATACAGTCCTTCTGTATCGTTCACTATTGATGTATCATGGTTTGGTATTAAGTAAAATTTGCTCAGTCGTCTCCAGGGTGGAATCAGGGACTCAACAGTGTGTAATAAGTTGCCAAACTAGGTCTCTAACAGAAACTGCCTGCTATTTACCATTCAGTACAGGTAGCGTTTAGAAGTCCGTTTGCAGGATGGTTTGCATGGTTTTTAAGGCTAAGTCTCTAGCCAAGGTCAGACTTGAAGAGGCCGTTCAGCTCATCCAGATCTGGGCGAGTTCCAGGGGAGAAAAAGGGATCCTGGAGCCAGAGCAAACCCCAGGGCTCCTGCAGACTCAGACCTCCGCTTCAGCACACGCTTGTGCATTTTTCTATCTCACGTGCTATTTACATAGCTGCTGCAAGTGCATGCTGTGCGTTTTAACCCGTTTTGAGTGTCTGGCTTCGTGTTTCCTTCAATTGCTAGCAGGAGTTTCCCTTTGCCAGTGCCCTGATAATCTGAATGTGAATGAGCATTTTTATTTTTTTTTCAAAGCCAATATCTAGATATGGAGATTCTCATTTGTATGTTGTGTGGTGGTATTTTTTTGTTTGTTTGTTTGTTTGGGTTTTTTTTGTTGTTTTTTTCCCCCTTGTGATCTAGAATGGCTTTCTTTATACAGCCCAGACTCAGCCCAAACCCTTTGTCCTTGTCCTCCGGTCTTGCTTTTGCTGCTGATCCTGCCCTGCAGCGCTGCAAGGGGCTGCTCAGGATAAACAAACCCAGCAAGGGGAAGCAGTGTGCTGTAAGACGTTTCCTTGTTTATTTAACTTCTGCAGGACATCAAATACATCAGCAGTTCTTCCCTGTCAGAAGCCTGTCACGTATCTGTATGATTTAAAAGTGCGAGTCTGGCCTTCCACTGTGAGGTACATATGTTGAAATTGAGCAGTGATTCCTTCAAGTGCTGAGAGGCTCTCATAGGCAACATCAGGAGCCAGCACTTTTCGAAACACAAACAAAAGCAAAAACCCAATCCAAGTTACAAATTCTGTTTATTTTTCTGCATAGCACCCTTACTTGTAACAGCATCTGCAGTTGTGTAGCGAATTTTTGAGTAAATAGCTGATTTTTATTTGGCTGGGGTTTGTCGGATGACACAACCTCCACGTTTTGGAGGGCTACATCTCCTCAATGTGCCCGAGTTACTCCCCAGGTGTTTCTCCAGATGTTTTTTAGGTCCTGCACCATGTGGCCAAGCAGCGTGGGGTTCTTGTCTGGGCCGTATCCGCTGACACCCGACAAAGAGGCACTAAAGTGCACTGAATTGTTAACATCAAGGTCTCTTTTGTGCAAGCGGAGCTACGCTTGAGCCTGCTGATTTTTGCATGAGATCTGTTGCTTTCTTGTCAGGAGGGATGTTTCCCTAGGAAAGGTTCAGGGAGAGCACGTGTGGCCAGGGAACCTGCAGGAGCCAGAGGCCACAAGTACGGCTCTGCCTTTGGCCTTCCTTGGTTTTGAGATAAACAACCCCCAGAAAACAGAATTTTGGGCCTTGGCTTTTGGGGCCATGAAAGCAGTACAATGCGATGCTATTTTAAAATGCTTTTCATGCTTGTCTACAAAAATAAATAAGTAAAATCCACAATCTGAGCCTCTAAGAGTGTGGCAAAATACGTCGTTTTCCAGCCCGGGTTTATCTGTAGCTGACTTCTGTGCTAATGGCGTTTTGCCTCCTCTGCTTCTCCTCTGCTTCTCCTCTCCTCCAGCTGCACAACTCAAGGCAACTGTGCACTAAAACTCCATTTGTGAGACTGCACGTGCTAAAAACAAAATAAATGTGCATTTCCAGCACGTGCAGTTGTGTATTGCTGAATGGGATTTAGGAAAGTTAATGCCAGGCAGGTATCGTCATTGAGCCAAAAAAGCAGTTACTTCCAAAGTATCTTCCTGCCAGCCTTGTTTTCAGTCTTAACTCATAAGAAATAGTTTGCTGTCAAGATTATTTAGTTAACACAGTTCTTATGAAGACTAATACAGATTCCCTTTTCCTGAAGTTTTCTCCTGTGGTAGTTACACATTAGTTTTAATGACTGTGGTGAGAGCATGCTGCAGAATAAGAGCTTTTCTGTGGTCATGCAGTATGAAGCAGAGATTAGCTTAGCATTCAAGGTGCTTTGGAATTTTGTCCATTTTAGGTGATGTTTTCCATGTGTTATGTTTGCTATTAAGGCTGAGCTCCTGTTTAACTTCCATGTTGTTAAGTTGAAGTGTTTAATGTGTTTTACCTAAACTTCAAAATTTTAATTCAATCTCTTTTTTGAACCTCATCAAGTAGATAAGCTTGTCATTGTGTGTTACTTATGTAATACTTCTCTCGGTGTCTAAATACCTAATTTCAACACTTCTAAAAATGCTACCCAAAACCATGTTTAGTTTCTCCTGTTCTAGAAATAAAACAGTGCATCTAAGACTTCATTTCTCTAAGGGCTGTGATTAGTCCCTTTGTCAAGTAAACTTTAAATATTTTCTTTAGTTTTCTGTTTTTTGAATTGCCTAGTAGGAGGGTGCAAATATGGCACATACAAAAGAGCTTTCATTTTAATTCAGTTGCTAAACATTTTCACTACAGTATAGTTATTAGCTGTTTGGCTTTTATTACCTTCCCTAACAAGCAACTTCTATGGATGAGTCAGAGTACATAACAACGGTAGAAATTATATCAGTGCCCGTCTCTTGGGTGTGCGGCCATGGGACCGATGGAGAGATTTTAAGGACCATAAAGGAGATGTCAGGAAAAGCATTTTTGAATATTTAAAAAAAAAAAAAGGGACAAAACTTCTTCCATGTTTTCTGAACATGAGAGCTGAAGAGTTTGCTGTCTCTTCATAGAACAGGAAAAGAATAAAATATTCTTTGGGGTTTGTTTCACTTGCTGTTGGAATTTAAAACTGGTTTCAAACCGTGTAGAAGGGGTTATTCCGAAGGTTGCTGAGTTCATACAGCTTTTCATTGGTTTCAGCAGGTTATGGATCCTCTTAAATCAAACCACAACCACACACACGACCTTGAAAGGTTTCTGTAAATTATAGCATCATAGGGAGGAAACACTGTGGGGCTTTATATCTGATTTATTTACCTTCTCAGGAGAGTCAGATAAGTAGAATGACTTCCATGTGCTGAATCAAACATGAAATATCCCAAACTTTGAGTTGTTTTTTTCTTTGGCTACTTCTGATAATCACAGCACGTATCTTGAGCCTGTCTAGGGTTCCTATCTCTTGTCTCATAGAAGGTATCTGTTGTGAAATAATGACCTGGGACAGATTTCATTCTGTCGTAAGTTTTGGGCTGAGTCCCCTTGTCATGGTTTTGATTTACAAACCTGAAGGTGACCGCGGTTGCGATGTCCTCTCCTGGCTTCGACAGCGGTGATGGAACAAAGCTCTCTCCTCTTGTCCGCAGCCATCGGGGCGTTCTGAGTAGCCACATTGTCTGGAATAAATAGGCTGTCACTGGCAGGGAAATCCTCCAAAAGGAGCCTCGTCGTTTGGGGTTTCCAGGAAGAGGCTCTCCAAAGCTGTGAGCGCTGGTAAAGCTGCTCCTCCGGCTCCGCTCTGCGTGGGCTTGGCTTAGGCGCTTCACCTCTGGCTTGGCTTAGGCACTTCACCTCTGGCTTGGCTTAGGCGCTTCACCTCTGGCTTGGCTTTCCTGGTTGTGAAAGGAAAAGACCCAACAACTGCCTTACGTGACTTCTGTCTGCTGATCAGTTCTTTGTTATTTTGTAGTTTAATAGAAAACGCTGTCAGTCTGATTAATTTTGCAACACGTTGCAGGCAATAAGCCTCCTTCTGCTGAAGTTTTTTATACTTTTTATTGAAATGTGATCAGCATCTGTGCCGCCTCTTATACTGTTTTGTATGTAGACAAAATTCTTAATTTTCATATGAAATCCATCACCTTGCAAATGATAATAAAGATTAGCGTAGTTCCTGTTCTTGGTAAAATCTGACGTGAGCTTTGGGAAGGAGGAAACGTTTTTCTCTCCATAGTTAACCCCCACACACACTGCACAGACACTAAGACGGGATCTACCCTCCCCAGATAAGGCCACATGGACCTTACTCGAGTCCTTGGTGGCCTTTCCTACGCTGCACAAAACCATCACTCCTCTGCATTCTGTATTTAAAGCTTCATCTAAAACATCCTGGTTCTCATTTCGATGGTTCTGTGTCCCTTTTGCACTATGGGAGCCTTTAGGAAAAGAAGTATCAAAATGTGGTGAATAATTTAGTTCCAAATATTTTATGGATTATAAAATATGCTTTTATAATGTAGAGCTATTTTAGAAGGCTTATTAACATTTTATGTAGTGTACACTATGAAAGTAATGGTCCCATTATTTATGTTGCAAGATGTCCCTAAAAATTTTCATATCCATGCTTTTTTAATAAGGTGCTAAAAAATACTATAACCCTATAATGTTAATGCTTTTCTTAGCAACAGTCCTCAGTTATACCCATACTACAGTTTATTTTAACATCTTCATAAATCTACTTTCTAAGGTTTTAAGCAATTAAATGGAAACATTAAATCATGGATGATTTTTTTAACATCCGCTCTCAATAAGAACTGTAGGAAATGACAGTGATGTCCTGTAGATATTACTCCATATACCTCAGAGAAATGAGTAAATTTGGGATTGGGCCCATTTTGAGCGTGTGTTGTATTCAGGGCATTTTCACTAGGGACGATATCAGACAATATTAGTAAAAAGAGCCTTTTTCACCAAGCCGGCCCGCTGGTAACACCGCATTATGAGAAGATCGCGTGATTTTTTTAAAAGTCTGTCTTGGTTTTGAACGGTTTGGAAGTCAGGCGATGCTGAACATCTTCCTCCAGGCAGCGATGGGCATTTTGGTTTGTTTAATTCATAGCTGGATAAACATGTTCCATCTGTCTAGAGGAGATAAATGCAGATGTTTTGTTTGAAGATCTGAACTTATTAGCCGTGAGAAGGAAAACACAGGAAAAAGCTGAGGAAATACTTTTAATGTTGCCCTTATAAGTGCAGAAAGCTGTGTTTGTGGAGATGCGTTTGTTTGGCAATAAGAAAATGAATAAGTAAGTGAAATAAAGCCAGTATAACCCTTCCTGAAATGTAGCAGGTACTGAGAGGTGGCAATGAAATGGTTTTGAAGTGTTCTGAAGATGATTCCTTTAAGTTCGAGCTTCAACCAATGAAGTGCAGCAAACACTTTTTTATTGGGGGCGGGGGGAAGCAGAAATGGCTATTAGGTATTGCTGAGAAATGAAAGAGGTGCAAGCTTAGTTTTCAGTGATCGATCTGTAAATCTAAGACAAAAGATGAGCTGTGATGTTATTTTCCTTGAGGAATATCAGTGAAAACTTGAGCCAGTTTTATATTCCTGATAAATGCAAAATAAACAGCTACAGCTAAATTAGCTATGAAAGGCGTTTCCTTTTGCACTGTCAGAACAAGTTCCCTATGGAAAAAGGAATTGCAAAGTTACTGATTGGCCTTTTCACTTTCAACGTTGGCATCAGCCTACTGGTAAGTGTGAGCTGGCAGGGTTTAGACCAAGTTTAGGAAGGACGTAGACTTAAAGCGATGAAAAAAGGGGAGAAGTAAGAGAGAACTGTTGCTGTGGGGCTGACCGCAGGGCGCATCGTAATGGTGTTCTGATCTGTGGGAGGGAAAGCCTTCCTCTGGTGTGACGGTGACACCGCCAGGACCAGGGGGTGCTCGTCCCTGCCCCGAGCCCTGGGCAAGAAGAGGCGTAACAACCACTTTCCTCTCTTATGGCACCAAGCAGTAGCTTTTCCTGTGCTTTCTTTTGCCTAGGTGTGTTACATTAGCTGCTGGTTGGTGCCGTGCTCCAGTTAGAAAGCAAAGAGCTCAAGTCTACTTCCTACTAAAACTAATTTTGTGCGTGGGTAATTACCATCATACTGGATTTATTTGCCTTAGTGCCGTTAGCATGCATGGGAAAAATAAAAATCAAAGACTGTCTCTCAATTTCTACGCCCGTATCTAAGCAAGTTGAATTAACTGCAGACAGGAGTTTAGCGCCTGATTCGAATCGCTTTTAAATTGAATGAGCTTGCATCTGCGCCACCCGTGTGCTGGAGCACTTGGCCCTGGGACAGGTTGGTTTTGTCTTCAAAGCCCGATCAGGTAACGCACCCGTGTGGGGAGTGGTGTTTTGTACGAGCTGAACTTCAAGCAGTTTTGTGTAACTGATGATCTCAGGGGCACTTAGTGTCACCTTCAGAAGCGTAGCTGTTTAATGCTGAACTAGGTAATTTAGGATTGCATAGTGAATTTTTTCTTTTGCTTCATATGGAAATATCTGAACATCTCTATGTGGCTTACACATGCAATAAATTAACAACAGTGTCCATGGCAGCAAAGAGAGGGTTTCTTTCTGTAAAACACGCTGCTCTCCACGTGCTTTAGGATGGATCTTTCTGTAGTGATTCGAGGTACTGCTGCTGTTAGAATAATCAAACTACAGTCCTGTGAGCTGTCAATTACTTTAAATTTTTCTATGGGAAAGAATTAGAAGCTATAACATTATGGGAAGTGGTTTTTCTCTGGCTTCTCCTGTGGAGCAATGTTCAAATGGAGCCGGAAACTCCACAGATTACAGAACACATGCCCAGGTAACTTTTGGCAGCTGGAAGTGTAGAAACCTTGGGTAACTTGTAACTATCTATGTGCAAGTTTAATACAATTTTAGAGAAGTGTCGTATTTGCTGTGGGTTTGTGAACTCCATCTGGGGGGTTTGCCTCTATTTCAAACAAAATGTTCTGATTTCTGTATCTTTAAAATAAGTCAGCACAGATTTAATCAGATTAACATCACAGCCATTTAGAGATCAGTCTGCATAAATTTACCTTATCAATTAGCATCCAATTGGCTGCTTTACTTATTAGTAAATGTAGTTATGACTAGATTATTGATATTTTTTCTATTCTTTTTCAACCATGATACTGAGCATAGAGAAAAGCCCAAGTCCATGATTTGAAACCGTTCTGAAATGCCCAGTGTATTTGGTGCATTTGTCCGGGATGTTTTTGAGGCTCCTTTTTGCAGGCTTTAATTCGGTGTCCTAAACACTGATAAGTGTTTTGCCAGAAGAACTCACATTAATAGCAGGGCAGAAAGCTGGCTTGGTGTGGCAATGTGCGATCTCCTCTGGTGAACCTGGAAAGCTTTAAATGGTTAAAGGGTACCTGATTTTACAAGTTAATTAGATAACATTACCTCAATTAAAGTCCAGAATAAGTACTACATAGCAAAACTGTACCTTTCAAGCAGGGATATATCTCCAACAGGTCACATCCAAACTTCGTGTGGGTTCTCTGGCTTCATATTTTTCACGTGTATTTTGTTTTTATTGGAACTCTCAGTTTCAGCTTGCTGGCTCCATAAGGGGCTTGATTGATTTTTATGCTAATCCTGAATGAAAGACAGCTGTTGTACCCACTGGCTCCCATAAAGCTAATCCAGCTCATAAAAGTCGTGTAAACAGCCAGATAATTACGGTACGATTTAGAAGGGATTTCATGTTGTAAGGTGTTATAACTCTGAAATGCTCCTGATTTTTTTTTTTTTTGAGGTTAATGAGCATCTTCAGACTGGAGTTGATGGGGTTCTGACTGATTTCGTGTTGCTGATGAAGCCAGAGCTGAGTCAGCCGGTGATGGAGGGAGAGGTTTATCGCAGGGCTCTAAAGTTGATTTGTTCACCTGAGCATTGTCTAGAACCGTGGCTGTTCTTTTATTAAATACTCGTAGCCTTGGGGGACAGCTTATACAACATTATTGCACCTTACAAGTAATAAGTCAATCCTAAACGCTTTCAGATGATGAATGGCAGGTTTTTTGGCATATTCAGAAAGAAGCATTATGCTGTTCATCCGTCAGCTAATTACCAGTATTTGTGACACACGCGGGTGGATCTCCGCACACGCTCCTTTTCATTCCGCCTAAACCCGTATTCCTGCACGTGAGCGCGGATCAACTGCCAAGCGCCATCCTCAGAGCAGAATCAGTTTCTCCGTTTAACACATGCTGCAGAACTAAATTAAACCTCAACATAAGCAGGGCAGACTTCAGTTATTAATCCTCCCATGAGCAACTATAATTATTTTTGCCAGCGCTAATTTCATTTGCATATGTATTGTTGAATTGCAAATCACGGTGAACCAAGGAGTTTTTGTATGTTTTGCTGAATGAAGCGGTGCTGCTCAAGCACACTGACTATGGGAGCTGGAGTGCTAATTTAAAGGGGCAAAAAAGCAGCAACGCGCTTACATAAAAATGCCTCAACGTACAAATTAACAGCTTTGGGTGTTTTCTGATCTCTGCCTCGTTTACAAGAAGTTTCCTGGGAGAGGTTGTTGTCCTGCACAGGTCACAAACTGCTGACTTTGGTAGTGAAGATCACAAGGTGGCTGAATGGACACAGCTCTGTAGATGTGCTCAAACTCAGCAAAAATAACCACCAAGCATCTGTGATTATTTAAAAAATTATTGTTATTTTTTTCCCCTGCCCCTTCTCTTGAAGTTCAGCAATACCAACGAAAACTTAATACAATTTTCTGGAGAGGACCAAGCAGTTAAGTTAACTTTAGTCTGTGCGAACACAGCTTTGGGGATTCTTATCACAGAAATACCGCATTAATTTCTAGATTTAACTTGTAAGTACCAGTGTTGGAAACTCATCGCAACTCGTTTTGGATACTTAAGTGGCCCTTGTGACTTCACTGAGGAAAAGGCACGGACTGGAGTTACCAGTGCACAGCGCAGGTTGTGGGCTGGCGTAAAACCAGAGCTGCAAACAGGCTAATTCAGTTTTCATTTCACGGGATTTTATTAACGTGTGAAGTGGATGGAGAAAGGTTTTTCCAGTTTTAGTGGAGATTTGTAGTATATTTTTTTTCTGTGATGATACAACATAAACTTAACTATATCGAAGTACTGACCTGACTTTTCAGCGGTGTGTTTGTATTGTGGGTTGCTTTGTTTGCTTTTTCTCTGAGAGCTTTGTTTTTAAAGCACTGAAGAATTTAACAGTCTTTCAATTACTTTTCTTCAGAATACAAACTTTGGAAGGTTCAGAGCTGGAATTTATGATACCAATTCAATCCTGGTAGATTTGATCATAAAATAAAATTAATTCATCATAATATTTATTAGATGTGCCTTGGGCTGCATTATGACTTCAGGTGTGCTGGTTTGGGTTTTCATTTGCTCTTCAGCTGAAGATGGAAAACAAGTTTTATAGGACTTTGCCTCACATTCCGAGTTCTGTGTTCCGCACTGACAGGAAACACCACTGCCAGACAATAGACACGAGCGAAATTTTGATTTCTGCCATTGGATGGGACACAAGCTTCTATCACAATTTTTTAGAAAACTCTGCCTCTTTGCTTTGTGTTACAAATTATTGTTACGGACTTGGCTGGCACACTGTGTCTTTTTTTTTTTTTGGCAATAATTATTGTTGTAAGCCAAAAACTACAGTACTGACTTAAATAAACTCAGATGGTTCTTCCTTTCCCTCTTGTTTCACAGCCTAGTTTTGAACGTTAAAATCGCCACCGCTGGTTGCACATTTACAGGCTGCTGGATGGGACAACATGGGCTTTAAACTTTCCTTATGTTGTAGCAGGAGAAGCATTTCTCATAATTTTTGTTGGGATTTTCCTAGAGAAGTGTGAGAATTGGAAGGTTTGGGGTTTTTTTTTATTTTTTGTGGGGTTTTTTTGCTTTCTTTTGATGGATTCCTGAGGCACACATGGACGCCTCTTCAGCTTTTCCTTGTCTTTATTTTCAACAGGCAGTTTCAGCACTTAGCTCGGTTTGCTCAGCTCAGTGACCGCTGGTTCTGAGGGGAAAAAAATGGTCGTGTGCTGGAAAGAAATATGGCTGGGGTTTATTATTGCAACACCGCTCACGAAACCTCTGCAAAGCACCCGTTTACTGGTGTAACACCGAGACACTTTGACCTCAAACAAATCATGAAAGTATGCATGTTAACAAGGGAGAAGTTGCCAAGAAGTAGGAGAAGAGGGAGGCAGCCGGTATCTCGGAGCCACAGCTTCACAAAGCTTTTGTCTTGCTCAACAGACAGAGGGAAAGAAATTGGTTTTATTAATGGGAATCTGTTTTTTCAATAGGAGAGCTCTGAAGGCAGAGGACGAGAAACAGGAATGGTCAATGTACATAGCAGTTTAAACTCATTCCTTTTTACAAACAACGCAATGAAGTAACGTTTAGTGCTACTGAAACTGAGTCAGAAATCGGTTCCATCCTCAAAGAGCTTGGTTCGTGCACTCACAAACGCTCCAGTTGTTTTGTGGTTAGATCTGAGCTCTTCAGTGCTGTAAGAATGTCTACATTTAATTTTGAACTCTTGATTTTCCAGGTTATTTCAGTTTCCTTAGCTAGCTTTGCTGAGTTACTGAGGACGTTTAACCTGTATGTGGTGTTTCTTTCTCGTTCAAAAAAATAATGTTGCAAGTAAGGAAAGAACGCAATTTCATTTTTAATGCAAAGGGTATAGAGGAAAAAAAATCCCAGTGCTCCCTGGTCAGATTTACACTTTCTGTAAAGTACTGTACGTCAGATTGACCTTGGGCTAGGACAGGAAATGCAGAGCAATTATTAATAGCGTGGCCATCAATTAAATCTTTCATCAAGATATAAAAAAGAAGAAAAAGAAAGAACTTGTCTTAGTAGGGTTTTATAACTAGATATTTCAGAATGATCGTCTGTAGCTCTAGAGATAGAGAGGACATCTCATGGATGATTTTACTATAAAGGATGGAAAAATGTGTGAAATTATATATGTCAAATATTACCTGTATGTGTGTATATGTACCTGTATGTGTGTGTATGTACCATCTGTCTTGGTGAGGGAGGTCTGGAATTTGCCCTTTTGATAATCTTTTACTCTGAAAATATCTGAAAGGCCTCAATAGCTTTTTCACCCCTATATATAGGGACTACATATATATGACAAAGCACAGTTTGTTTAAACTTGGCTATGCAATTGCCTTCTTGTTTGATTGATTGTGTGATGAGCTGTGAAATGTCAAATTGGGTGTAGAGATGATGTAAGGAAGTTTCTGGAATTCCGCGTTCTTTTTAAGAAATGTCGAAGTGAGGGTGATTTGCACAGGGCTGGGAAAGAGCCTCTTGTCCTGGGCAGCACCGTTTGGAGCAAGGAGCAGAGAAGAGCTGCTGGAGGTGCCGGTGCTGGGACCACGGACCAGATTGAAGGGGTCAGACGGGATCCCTGTGTCTCCTTGCCCCGTGGCCAGCAGCACTTGTCCTGGGGGTCGAAGCATCCAGCGGTGCTTCCAGATGTGTTCTTCCAGCTGTTTTCGGTTTGTGTGGACTGAGGATTTAAGGCATCTTTTCAGTTTCTAGCAGCGATTTCCTCCAGCTCCGTCAGCAGCTCGGCTGCAGCCTGCTCGGGAGGAGGAGGGAAAGGATTGCCATTAAAAATATATTGGATTGTGAGAAGGCGTGAGAGTTGTCATGGGGACACGGAGGTTTGTGGAAAACTGCAGCTGTGAGCAGAATCTCCGGAGGCTCCACTGCTCCCAAGGCTCTGGGCTGGTGATGGTGTCTGCCAGCTCTTTAGGGGATTAAGGAGCAGCAGTGGGCGATCGCTGTCCTTGCTCTGCTTGTTCACATCTCAAATTAGCTGTGCTGTGCACATCACGTCTTCGCTGTCATTTTTGGGGGGATAAGGACAGCAGCGTGCTCTCCTCCTCTAGCATTAACTCGGTGAGAAAGGAAACAAGCGGGCGAGGAATTGGGTCAGGTACAACAGGGCACCTTTGGTTTTTCCGACTTCTTATGTTTTTTCCTTTTTGTGCCAAGAAGAAAGAATATAAATGAAAACCAAGACTTGCAGGTGCCTGGAAGATAGGTTTGACCTAGATATTTCGGACTAACCAGAACTGGGATATTTTACATGTAAGTTAACAAAGATATGGCAATACAGAAACCTATCCAAACTGGCAACCTAGTTGGTGATACAGGAAGCCTGTAGAGAGGATCAGGTTTAGGTGGCACAAAGTGGAACCCCACTACAAATAAAACAGGGCAGAGAGAAAGCTAAAACTGTGGTGAGTGCCTCCCCACCCCAGAATTAGTTGCTTTGGAAGCTTAGCTGGACTCCTGCTGCTCTTCTCCTTGTTTATATGTATGAATCACAATATATTGTAGGAATTAGTTGTTATTTTGTGTTTGCTACACCAGTACTCCACAGCATTGAATGTACAGCTTTTCTGTTGCCTTGATCAAGTGGTTTTAGAATCAAACTTGCTTATGTGTACGTCACCTGATGTGCAAATCAAAAAGGATACGGGGTAAGGGTCTGCAACTTTATGCTGAGTACAGAAACAATTAATTTTTCATTCAGGAGTTGCAGCACCAGCCACGTTGTCTGGAGAACTCGGCTGCCTTGTTAAGGCTGGTTGTACTCCATGTCAGGCAGCTCTTTTGTGTTATTTCTAGGTGCAAGAATAACACTCGTTGTTTTTTTGCTATCACAAGACCAGACACCGAAGGCTGTGTGCCCAGTTTTGAACACTCTCCTTTATTCCTCTCCCCTGTTTTATGCAGCAGGAAATTTTATAGACTGAAGATGTCTTCAGCCTCATCGCAGAGAATAGTTGTCCTGGTCTGAGTACACCAGTTGAACAAATCACATATCTCATGTGCTGCTGTTTCTGTGAGTATAAACCTTTCTTTCTGGATTTCCAATCAAGACTATGTGTTTTAGGTGCATGGATTTCTTGTCAGATAGAATACTGAAATATGAGATAAATGTACTGAATACGTATAGTCTTCGAATATATAGTCGATCAGTTGGATGATCTGTGCATGAACCTGTTTTGAAGTTTGTTAGGTAATGCCGATTTCACTGGAAACAGCTGGATGTACGTGCACTCGCACTTCCGGTGTGCGGGTGGAGTATCCGTTCTTCTCCTAAGTCGAGAAGAACCACTTGGGCACAGGCCTGAACTCTCACTCTTCTCTGGAACTAATATGCATCTTTGCAGTTAAGAATATATTTAAGCAGATCTTTAAGTGTATGCTTGGAATCAGGGCCTTGAAGATTAGTGCTTTTAAAGGGGAAAAAATACTGATACTTGTTCTAGGAGAAAAGCATTAAAAATAGGAGTGTAGGCTGGATATCAAAGGGTCGTGCTGTTCAAAAGCACAAATTACACGCTCATAATGGGTCTGTGAACAGTGGAAAACCCAAGTGCTCCGTGTGAAGAGGTTTCAATAATAGTTTTACCCAGTTAATTTGTTCAAAGCAGAAGGTTTAAAATCTAGAGAAGCCCTGTTATTTAATAAATATCCCTCTCCTATACTTCTGCCCATAAAGTGAATTTAAAATGAAAATTAAAAACAACCCTACTCTAGTTATGGAGCTCTAAATGGTTTCTAGAGCTCCTGTCTCTGAAGTATCATGCCACTGGGGAATCAATTAAAACACAATTAACTGCTCTGTTTGAATGGTTCGAACACAGACTTGGTGTGGAACTCGAGCTTGGATGAGAGCAGCTGGTGGTTTTGAGGAAAAGGGAAGAGGAAAGATGGGCAAATGAAAATAATATTGTGAATTAAGCCCCTATTTCATTTTAGGTGCTTATATGTTTAAAATTCTCAGTTGTGGGCACTTGGCTGAGTTTGCCCGGTGTGTTCAGCTGCCCCATGTTCCCGGCGGCTTCCAAGCAAACTTTCAATGATGCGACCAGTCTCGTCTGCATAAACGTTTGACTGTAAAACTAATGCGCAGTTGCACGTTTAAGACTCCAAAGCTGTTTGAGTGGGGAATTGTTCTCCGGCTGCTCTGGGGAAGTCTCAGAGCTCTCCACTCGTTTTTTCCTTCAAGCAAAAGTTTTTTCAGGTAAGTCAATATATATCCTGGACTGCCTGTGAGTAGCTCTGTAATAAGCACTGCTGCTAAACAGCCACGTTTAATTGCTTCATAATAAAAGGAAAGTTATTTTAAAAAAAGAAAAATACTTTCTCTAGCTGAGAACTCTCCCTCAAGGTCTGTTTCACGGTTTGAATAAGTAGTGTCTCCAGAGCAGCCGTATCGGCTGGGCAAGGGAAGAGGGGAATGGTTGTGAACTGGAAATCAGCTGCGCTGTGCTACCACCTCTATTTACTCTGCTGCCTTCTGCTTATTTTCAGTACGTGCTGTTATATAATGGCCAGACCTGGAAGGTCTCGGGAAGCAGAAAAATACATCTGAAACAAACAAATATTAAAGGTAATATTGCATTAAAGAGAACAGTGAATAAAAAGGTTGTGCTTAAGTGCCTGAGGCAGACTGGCCAGGGAAGGCAGATCCTGATGCAGGGACTGGGGTTGAAGATGAACAACAAACATGATAAATGTTTTCAGCTTCTATTCTTCAATGACCCATGTGTTTGTATGTGTTCAGTTTTGGACTGCAAGTAAACGTTACATAAGCTTTTCTAATTTTTGTAGGAGTCAGCTTTTCAAGCAAAACCAGATCCAGTACTTCGATGCCATTTGAATTAACATTGTTTGTTCCTCTAAAAAGTGCAAAAGCCTATGAAGTATCAATGCTAAACTACCTTTCTTATTTTCCTGAATAGCCAGGTGTAAATGGCAGAGTGAACCTTTATTTTCTTGTGACCCAACAGGAATCTGAATTCAGCTGACGTTCAGGTGACACCTGCGCAGGGCTGGGTGGTGGCACAGCCGGGCCGGGGGCGCACGCAGCGGATCTGCTGAGGGCTTGGGAACCGTTTCCCTGCGATCCTCCCCTGCTGAGCGAATTCCCGTCCTGGTGATGCTGCCCAGGGAGAGCGCGCGGTCTTTGTGCGGAGCAGAGGAGCAGATAAGCAGAACTTTATAATTTTAAACTGAGGAAATAAGATCTGAAAATCCTGGAAATGCTACACACACTCGAAAAAAACAGGGGACCACTTTTATATTTTTCTGATTATTGCTGCGCTTTGAGATGCTGCTGTTTCACAAGGCTAGATTGGTGATGAGTAGATTAAGGGATTGTCTACCACCTGTTGAGCTGTTAGAAACAGCAGGTGTTAGGTAATTTGAGAAATATAATTCTAGATTGGAATTTATAATTCTTCATTTAGTTGCACATTTCATAGAAATGAAATAGATGTGATTCCTGACGATCTCAGTCATTATAGAGAAAAAGAATGATTTAAAAATCTGGTGCCCTAGGACTATAGCCTCTCAATTGTAGATATAAAATAATTTCTGTGATGACAATGAAATACTGTCCGGTAATTACAGCGGCCCAAGAGAATGTATTACTGTGAAGTCCCAAGCTATGGAACAGCTCCAACCTTTTTTAAAACCACAGGAATTCTTGTATTTGATTCAAGAACAGAAAAGCACAGTCCCCCAAGGTAATCTAATTTCATATCCCATAAAATAGAAAACTTTTTCTTTCTGTGTATGCAAATTGCACTTTTAGTACAGCAAAGAGAAATGTGTAATTTTTTTTTCTTTTAGCTCATTGGAAAAACAGCTGATGTAATTGGACAATGGATGTAATTGTATATGCAATTGGAGTAATTGCACATGCAAATAAGTGATTATTCTCACAGTTACAAAACTTCTGTGAGCCTGTACAATGTATTTCTGTGTTGCTCGGGCACATAATTGTATGTGTATTTTGCACCTAGGTTTTTATGCAGCATCCTACCTGCCTATTTGTTTTGTAACACCGTGTTACCTAAATATGAAATATTCTTTACACAGCATGCAATAAAAATAATGGGTTCACCATAATACTGTGGGCTGTGAATACATTATTTCTAAACTGTGGTGCATTTTGCTTTATGGGGAGTGAAATAAACACTTGCTAAAGATAAAACCTCATTTAAGCTCCAGTCACTTTGCAGCAATCGACAACCTACAGAATACCTTCCCAGTTCCTGAGGCCGTGCAAGGGGAAGACGACAAGCAATTGTTTACTGCATTTTTAAAACCTGTTGTTGCCAGGTATAAAATTTTAGATATAATAACTTTCTTTCTTTATCTTTTCAGTTTTCTTGGTGCCAAGAGATACAGTCTACGGCCAGGTAAAATCCTTGTGCGTGTGTATGAGGCCACATATGTCACAATATTTTGCAGCCAAAATATTTTGCAACTGCTGGCGTTCAGGATGGAGTTGTGCAAGCTGGGGTAATTTTTTGTGGTTAAGTACCAACTCTTCTACTTGTTTTCTCTTCCCATTTTATCCGGCTGGCGGTAGTGGAGGGCATTAGCACCGTGTTTTAATGGTGCCGGGATTTCAAGGGAACTGGTAGAGCCAGACCATGGAAAAATGGGCCGGACACATTTAATTTATTACTTTTATTGACTTCTGCTATTCTAGAGTAAGAGTCCTCACAAGCTCCATAGCAGCTAATAAAGGAGACTCTTTGAATTTAAGAGACAAATATAATCTCAGATTGGAATGTCATTATTAGTAAAATCCATTGGCACTGGATTATTTGATAGAGATGAAATAAAACTGTTGGCCTTGGGCTGTGCAGTGACACCTGTAGCCGCTATTTGAATGAGAGCTCTGCTGTTACAAACACAAATGTTCCTCACTGTGAAAAGTTGTCAACAGGCATTACGGATGGTTAAGTTTTTAAGGTGGCAACATGAGAAAACGCACATCGGCGACAACAACCCTTTAAAGCATTAGAGGGCAAGCTGGTGGTTCTAGCCGCAGCGCAGCAGAATTTCAGTTACACACTTCAAACTACACAGGACTGTTTATAACGCAAATGGATAAAATACACGTTTTGCAGTAAGTACGGATTTTTAAAGAGGAGGGTAATTGCAGCCCTGAGCCCTCACAGCCCGGAGCGGTTTGTGTGTCATTGTCCCCATGTGGTGCCACCACCCCGGTTGACTCCGAGCACCTCGACTTTCGGAGCCTGAGCTGATGCTGCAGGAACATCTATTTGCAAAAAGCAAAACTGAGCTGTGTATTAAAACAGATCCTCCATATGGTGGCAGCCTTTTGAAAGATATGGGAAAAAAAACACCTTCCATTTAATGTTTGTTTTAATACAGTCGGAAGGAAACGTGCATAATGCAGAATGGCTCCTCTTTGATGGGGGAAAATGGTCATCTCTAATGCAGTGTTTCCTAATGCTAACAAGGTTGTTTCAGTTCTGGACTTGATTTCAATAGACAACTATTTTCAGTCATGCCATCACTTCTCAAGTGCTTAAAATAGTCGCTCTCTTAGATTAATAATCTAGGTCCTGCTTCACTTACCAGGGGTGGTTAATGTCTCAGCACAGGCTACACTGTCATTGTTGGAAGAGTTTGCTCCTCTTGTATGAGACATTTCTGCATGTATTCAGCAAACTCTAGAATTGGGTGCTCAGCAGGATCCTCCGTGTTTCCAGCCTCTTTTCAAAGAGCTCTGTGGTGGCATCTCCTGTCTGCTGGCACTGCAAGGGCAGCTGTGGAAGGGATGGGGAAGAACCATCTGCTAGAGATTTAAGTTGTGTAAATCAAGGCCGTCAGCTGTAGAGCACACCAGGGAAATTGGGGTTAATCCCTTTAGCTGCCCATCAGACTTTGCTTGTTTGTACTTAAAATATCTGATTGCTGAAGAAAAGCTGGTTTGGGGGAAGCTCCGACACCACTAAATGTTCTGGCTGTTTCTAGATGGCCAGTTAGGCAACACCACTAGCACCCAGAAAAGGTTTCCTTTTCTTTGAAGTGCCTCAGGAAGATTGTTTTTGTTTTCCCTTTGTTTAGTGGCTGGTGGCACCAGGCTCAGCTCAGAGTGGCGATGCTGGAAGGCAGGGGAGGCCCAGCAGACCCCGGCACCGTGGCAGGGAAGAGCGGCCTCGCTGTGTTGTGGCGGCCGAGCGAAAAAGTACATTTTGTGAGAGTGGATTTGGAAGCGTGGTGGTTGGGCATTCTTTTGTCTTCATTATTGCTCAGAGTAAGACTCCTGTACCACCCTGAAATGACCTGTTTCTGCAATATTTTGTCCCCAGGTAATAATAACAAAGAAGAGAGAGAGAAGTGCAGCCAGCGATAAACACATTGGAGAAGCACCGATGGTGTCTGCGGGATCAGCTTGTGTTTTCAAGTCCTCTTATCCTGCGGTTTAACTACCGGCCTTGCACCCTGTTTTCTGCAGGAGGTAGGAGCTGTTTTCCTAAGAGATGGGGGAAGACAGTGGTGCTTCTCCTGTGGACCCACAACCATTTAACATTTTCTGTCCTGGACCCCGCAGCCCCCTTTCTGCTGAGCACGAGGTTCCTCCGTGTCTGTGGTAAGGGGATGTTTTCTTTGCAAGCTTTTCCACACTTCGCTCATGCAGATGAAGTTGCTCTATTTTGCCTAACAGCTATGTGAGTTACAGCCAGCTTATTGTTTTAGAAATAAAGATATTACTATGCAAACGACTCTGGAAGGTGTTTCTTCTCATTAGAGAATGGAGATCGTTTGATAAAAGATGCAATGTGCTTCATCTGTAAAAAGGCTCAGCAAATTTGTCTTGTCTCAACAGCACTGGAACAACAAGACCGATCGGATAATGCAGCAGAGAAAGCACAGGAGACAAATGGTTTATGACACTCAGGTTACCTTTACTGTGCAAGGTGGGCGTGAAATTTTTTATGGCGAGACAAAAAAGATGATGGGCAATTAACTACAAACCCATGCAGCGGGTTTATCATATGCTCAGCTCATCCATCTGTGTCTCAGTCTCCAGCGGACTCATGAGTTTCATCAAGAAAACCATTTTCAAACCAGCAGACCAAAACAGATCGTTTTCGGCTCCAAGCTCCATCGAGGCTTTGCAGTAGTTTTACCCTATGTTTACGATTTATGGATGCAACATATACACACAGCAGAAAAGAGCGGTCCAGGCATTTTTCCCCTTGCAGGGTACGTGTTTTAAAGTGTTTCTCATTCAGGGACCGGTTGTGCTAATACTCCCATGCATGCAAATAGCTTTAATAAGATTAATTCAATTAAATCCTTTGGGGTGAGATGGTAGAGGTGGTATGGAACTGCATTTGAATTCCGACTTCTGTCCTGTGATGACTCTGATAGAAAAGGTTCAGGGAAGCAGAAGAAGCCGGATGGGCTGGTGGGTAAAGCAGGGGCTCAGTGTGCTAAATCCCGGTGCTCGGTTTGTGCTCCTGCTGCGGCCTCCGTGTGACACGGGCTCGATCACTTGCTCAGTTTTACCTGATAACAGGATAACTGTTGTTTTGTTTGTACCAAACCAGGTAATATCGAACTATTCCCGTTCACAATATTATGCAAATGTATATCTTATTAAAGACATTTAAGAGCTAATCTTACATAAACAATATTGTTCCCATACTAATTAGTTTGATGAAGTTTTTCCAGATTGGGTAAAAAAAATAGTTGTGTTTTTTTTTTTTTTTTTAATTGAAGGTAATTATTTTTATCCTATGGATCTTCAAGTCCCTCTTTTCAAGCGCTAAATCTCAGTACTTCACAAAGCGCATACACGTCTTCCCAAGCGATCACGCTGGGGAGGGAATCGATAGAGTCAGGGCCGAGGGACTCGTCCGTTCCGCTGTCACTGAGCCCTGCCGTGATGTCTCTTTTTCAGCCTGGGTCACGGAGGAATCGTTCTGATAGAGTTTACAGCCAGGGCAGCAGTGTGGGGAGGGCAGTGCTGTCCCCAGGGCTGCCGTGGGGCTTGCTGCTGGGCACACAGCCCCTGACCTGGCGATGAACGTGATGGATTTCCAGCTGTGCTCTTTCATGCCAGGCTCTCTTTCGCTTCTATTAAGATGAATAGGAAGGAAACGGAGTCTTAATCATTAATTTCTCGAATACATGTAAATTTTGTATTGCTTTAGAGTAATGCTGACTGTTGATGTAATACAATGCAACTCTATCAGATTAAAGTGAGTGAAATTCTTCTTTAAAATTCACTCCCTCACCACTCAACGCCACTGAAGAAAGTGAAGTACTGAAGAAAGATATAGGCCTCGTGGTCTTTCCTGACAGTCAATAAATTGGAGTTTTGTCAGACCAAAGAGATGCCATAAAGAGAGCAGATTAAAAGAGATTAGTTCTGCCAAGTGACCTGAAGGGAGAATTTACAGCTCCGGCAGAGCCAGAGGATGCACAGGCTCCAGAGGTCAGTGAAAATCCTTCTGGTCCTTCCGCGGGGCTTTACATCGCTGCCAAAATGGAACCGCTGGATTGAGAGGAGGGGTAAGGAGGGATCGAGAGACGCTTCTTTTTGTTTTTCCATCTATGCGTTACATTTGCAACAAGCGCACTGCTGATTTCTGTCACAAAATATTCCCTTCGCTCTGGTTGGTGGATGTTGTTGCAATCAAAGTCGCATAATTGAATTCAAAGGCACAATAACAGCTTTAATATTTTTTTTTCATATCAATGGTGCTATTGTACAGGGGTGCATGTGTTAATAATCACATCGGTGGGTCTCCAAAAAGAGATGAAATGTGCACCAGTAATGGTGATTGATTCCTCAAAGCACCTGTGGGATGTGAAGGTGGAGAGCATAAGCAAGCACTGGAAGTTCAGATATCAGTCGTAAACTGGTTTTATTCTAAAGCATCCAAAGTGCAGAGCTGCAGCCGACTGTTGTGGTATCTTTGAATATTTGGATAGCTTAAAAAAAACAAACAAAAGAAAAACCAAACCAAAACAAAAAACCCCAAAAAAAAGAAACCGGAAAATTTGAATTCACTTTTGATAGCGAGTACAGGCAGCATCATTGAATTTATGTTGGCTGATAAAAACCTCAGAAGTCTGGTCTTCCTGGCTCGAATCCTTGACTTCAAAGAGGAGAGGAGCCTGAGAATACCATGAGGACAGTCGGGCAGCCCCTGCCAAGTGAAAACCTGGCTGGGAAACGCGAATCAAACAGGGTCAGGTATTCTGGAGCAGCGAGGGACAGGGAGCCCTGTTACCGGGGGAGCTCGGTGGGAGGGAGGGGCATCGCAAACACTGCTGGGAGAGTGCACTTGGACCTGCAAGAGCACTTATTTTATTTCATCCCCTTTGCTCAAAGAGCCATTGCTGTCCGGAGCCCTTTCACAGCTCCTGTGAAGACAAAATGTGTCTTTATTCCGTGCACTGCCCGCAGAAAGACAGCCAAACATGGGATTGGAGGGCCAAGTTTCAAGCATGCCTCATACTATGCATAGAACCCACGAGACTTACGTCTGTATTTATAAATAGTGGAGTAAATGTGACTTTTATAATTTAATCTTGATTTTGCATATAGAAAATTACTTCCATCCCATTTTTTTCTCACTGGGTTTTCAGCAGCAATTTTTCTAATTTCCGATATAAATGCAGGTGTTTTATAAGTCTTTATAATGAATTACTACATATAGGTTAGTGTAATGCAGTTTGGAGATGCAACTATGGAGAGAAAACTTTGTAAAATGGCAAGAAGCACATGTGCTAGACCATCTTTCCCTTTTTCTTGTTTCTCTCAAACATTTTTTCATTTTTTTAAACGCTTTAGAAAATCCTTTTTTTTTTGCATTATTTAACAAAGGGATACAAGGTGAGGGCATGGAAGTTTAAGTGCTTGGGGTTAATGAAATAGACATAAAAGTCAGAATCTAAATAGAAGTATCAGTATCTAACTCAATTTGAAAAACCCACGATGTATTTTTAAAGTTATTTCGAAGCTGGTTTTGATAGACTAGAAATAGATAGAAAATATGAAAGGAAGACTGTCAAATCCATGAGAATGACTTAATACCATGGCTTTCCCTGTGGTTTTATTTGCCTCTGGAGGAACTATTCTATAGAGAACCAGTTCATCGAAGAGCATCTATTTTACCTGATAGAAAGGACATTTCCTCACTCCCAGAGATTGAGCATTCTGGTCCCATTTGATTCACTGAAGAAAATTAAATGCAAAATAAGTAGGGAGAGCAGAGCTATAGCAGTAAGATATATGACATATTTGGTTTATGTGCATCACACACGCATCTCAGAGCTTTCAAACGGTTCACTAAAATTTATCTTAATGTTAAAGTCAATGCTTTTTCCTTCGTAAACAGTAATAATATGTGCAAAACCACTGATACAAAATAAGATGTAAAAGGTTAATTTCCATCTCTGAGGGTCTGTCTACAAACATAAACCCCGTAATTTAGATTGCAAGCCCAGTGATGCGGGGGTTCTGTTTTGTTTGTACAGCACGCTGCGAATGCTGACTGCCATCCAGCACCGCTGTTCCTCAGCATCACCGCAATAAAACGGGTAAGACTGGTTTTTACCGTGAGTAAAGGAAACGGCCACACATCCAGTAACACCAGTTGTGGAGGAACTGGAGCTGGTGTGGCAGGAGCTGTTGGGAAGGGTTTGTTCAAGCTGCCTTGCTCTATTTCAAAGCACTGTTCTTTGTTTTAAATTCAAAACGAGTAGCCATCCCATTCTCAAGTGATCAAGCAAACATATTTTAAAGTCATTAATTGCCATGCAGGTTACCATCCTGTATAACAAAATTCCTGGAAGCTATAGTTGCTGTAATAAGCTAACGAGGTTTTGGAAGTATTTGTGTTAAGGCTGAACAATCCTAAGGTAGCTGCCCAGCTTATGCCTAATGTACCAAACTCCAAGAGGTGCGTAGAAATTTTTTAAAAGCATCAGCTGGTGTTTCAGTGAAAGAACTGAATCATGTGGAAATCCTGAAATGAGTTTTGGGAAGTTTAGTTACAATGACTGCTGATACAAAGTGTTGCAGGATGAGACCTGTACACAACAAAAAAATCAGAAGTCTGTAAACCAAACTTCTTTGAAGCGGGCGCCTGTGAGAAACAAGGTTTGTCCATCACGTTTCTGTTAGAACTTTAAGCCATTTTGCTGTGAATGCCACTATACAGTGGCATTCAGAGATTGTATTTTGGCTAGGGAAAACAGATGTATATTCCTATTCTATCCCTGTGGCAAATCTTCATATGAATTCTGGTGTGGTTTTGGTGGTTACGACTCGTTGTCAATGCAGCAGATGGCATCGCCGACTGATCGCACGTCTGCATCGCCGCAACCTGCGCCCAGCGGCTTCTCCCCTGGGTGACTGAATATTGGTGTCACTGAACATTTTTGGCTGTTAGTCCTCCCGTGAAAACTCAAACAAGCCTGCTCCATGAACAATACCGACTTGCCAAAGCTGTCCTGAGGCCCGGTGCCGCATCCCAGGGAGACTCTGCTGGCATCTGAGCAGCTTCTGGATCGAGTTAAGTCCGACACCCAGCACCAGACCTGGTAAAATTGAGTTATTCCTCTGGTGATGAGCATTTGCCACGTGGAAGGCCTGTGGTCTGCCTGGTGGAGGTCTAGAAAAGAGATTGCAGGTATGTTAAAGCCAATTCTGGTTGTTTTTCAAATCTGAGCTGTGCTTTTATAGATACTTGGATGTTTTAAAAACCTGAATTAGTATTCAAAGAACTACTGGCAGTTTTGGGGCCAGATTGTGCTCTTACTTGCCTTTCTGCAAAACAAGGATGTATACGCAGGAATTGGCACTAGACACAGGACAGATTTTAGCTTGTTTAAACTGAGTTTCTAGAATTGCTTTGCTCTTCTTCAGGCTGTGCGAGTTTCCAAACTGGTGCCTAGTTTGGGGGAGCGATGCATCCTCTGGGCACCGCACTTTGCAGAGCATCATCAGCTCAGCCCCCGGCTGTTTCTCTGGTGAAATCCCGACTCCAGTCCTGCATCACTTCCATTGATCTGGTGTTTTATACCAGCTACCCTCATTTGGGCAAAATCCGATGGATTCAAGGTATTTGCGTGTGTCCTGCCAGCTTTTGAAGCAATTGCTGCCTGTACAGCCGCATCCTTTTGATGAGCTGGTACACGGCAGCCAGATGGACACTCCGCAGTTTCTATGATGATGTTCTGATCTGTTGGGTTTTTTTGTTCTCTATTTGGTCTTGGAAATAACAGAGAGCCTCTATAAGCAAAACTAAATTGCTGAAGTGGAAAGGAAATGGTGGAAGTTTGTAGCACTTAAAATCAAAATTTGCAGGTGGCTGAAGTTCTTGCAACCTCCGTTGTGTCTCTACCTTTTGTATTTTACTGCAAGTGCAAGAAGGCTGGAGCAGAGATTTGTAGCCTTTCCTTTTTGAGGGAAGAGATGGGTGCGTGCTTGGTGGTTATAATTTGCAGGTAGTTGCACAGATTTTGAGTTGTTTTGGAAAATATTTGTGCTATGAAACCCATACCTGGCAATCTGAAAGCCTGTGGGCCACGGAATGAATTTAGGATTTAACAAATTGAGGTAGTTCTCTGTACTGTAATTCGTTATGAATGCTCTTAAATTAACTCTTGCAATTCTCAGTAAGGGTTGGCTATGCGTAACAATATTCACAAATTCAGGCCACAAAGTTCTGGGGTGAACCTTTATTTTTGTTTTTCCCTTCTCTCCAGCTTTTAGAAGATGACACAAATTTGGCCAGACTGCAGTTAACAGGAGCAAAAGGGACAGCCATGCTGTTTGATGTTTGTGACAAAAAGCCTGCAAAAAGGGACAGAAATATCAAAAATCATTACTTCAAAATCTCTCTTTTGCAAAAGATTTAGAAACAACCTCCTCCCTGCCTCTTCCTTTGAGTTTTTGCTGAAAGGCTTTGTTTTAAGAGAGACCGTTTTCAAAGAGAGGGGGCAGGAGAATGCTGGGGAAAAGAAAACCCCAAACCACAATTATTTTCGTAGTTCAGTCTTTCTCCAAAAGAGTAATTTGTGGGAATGCTGGCTTCAAAAGCCAGGGGGATGGCAATAGAAAGAAAACCATTTGTTTCCCCCTATAACAGCTATTGACTTCTGTTGGCTGAAGCATTGTCATATTTTGTTTAAATTCATATATTTATTTGGATCTTTGGGATTGCGGAAAAAGGTTTAACTCCCTGATGTGGCTCATGAAGTGCAGCAGGTAGAGCTCCGCCTCTAATTTGTGTGATGTTTAATTAAAAGGAATGACAAGATGAATTTTTTTGCTCTCTTAAGTCAGTCTGGTCTGAAATTGCAGCTTTTGTTTCCAGCGACAAGTCGTCTTTCCAAAAAATAGACAAGGAGACACGGCATTGCAATAGGAGTAAACGGTAAATGATGGCGTTGAAAGGTGACCTATTATCTACTTACGATGGGCACCAGACCTGTGACTTTTTAAATGAGTGGTTTAAAAATAATGACTTGCACCAGAAAATAAAAATTAAAAAACGTATGGAAGAATAAAATGTAACTACTGTGATTTAGCTGAGCAGAGAGACCTTCTAGAAGAGAGAACTGTGGTTTGGAACACGCAGGAAAAGCCAGGAATTAGTCTCAGGGAAGTTTTAATCCTTTTGTGGATGCATTTTCTCCCCAGCTTCCTGCAAAAACTAGGTTAATACACCCACGTATTGTCAGAATGTAACTACTTCAAATGGAATTGGAGATTAAAAGTGCACATTCAGTGCTGCATACTGTTAGCTTACTATTCGTTCACTCATTGAGCAGGGAACCTTTACTGTTTGTACCGTAACTACTGACCTTGCCATTCAACCCTGGCTAAGTCACTTTATTATCCTATTATTAGTAAGTTCATGTTTCCTAAAGGCAGGAGCGAGGCCATCTTGCAAATGCAAGTGCAACTTCGTGATAGCAAGTTGTTCAAAAGTGTTAAACGTTTTTAAAAGAGACAAAATGGCATAGACAGAGCTCCAATTTCTCCCCCATCCATGCTGCAATTCTCAGCATTGCAGGGAGGCGGAAGGTCGCTCTTGCACAGCCCTTCCTGTGGCTGCCAGGCCGTGAGCAGTTCCTCTGGGAACACTCGCTGGAAAGATCTTCAAGATCTGGATGCCTACAGAGGGAATGTAATTTTTTCAACATTTTTTCTGAGCCGCTGAGCTACTCCACACCACTAAGGAAACCAGCCCCTGACTTGGACGCTGTTCTCAAGGGAATTAATTCTTCCGTCAGGTCCTTGATTACTGGAAGAGCTGACCCCTATCCTGATCCATCGGCACCAGCTCTGCTTCTCCAGGGTGCGGAGGTGTGAGCACTGGCAGGGGTGGGAGCCCTGATGCTCTGCAGGCACCCAAACCTCTGCATGAAGGCCATGACTACGGCCTCCTCCCTTCATCTGGACGTGGGTTCGCTGGGTCCGTTAGGTGCACACGATGCTGTGGCCCAGGGTCAGGGTCCTCCAGCGTAGCTGGGATTGCGGTGGGGAGTCGCTGGTTGCCGTAGCAGTTTTTCTGGGTCTCGCAGATGGCTCTGCCTCCAGCTGCGGCCTTTGGCTTTTACCAAAAAGGTTCATTTGGGAACAGATGACCGAATTGAGGGCAATTTAATGCTTGCGCTGAAGAGGTCTCGCATGCTGTGAGAGCTTCCCGTGTAACGCTTCCTTACCTCCCTCTACAAAACCCACCGTGCTGCCTTATCCCAGGTTGCAGAGGCCTCGTCATAGCCCGTTACTGTCCCGGCTTCCTGAACTCTTCCTTGGCACTGCATCCCTTGTCCAAGACAGATGCTCAAAGACATGAGTCATACCTACCCTGCTCAGTTGTCCCATAGTCTGGGTTTTTTATGTTGTTAGTCATAACCTGAGTGCCTGGGTATTTACGGTGCTGCAGACACAGTCAATAGACTGGGAATGAGTCATATTTAAATGTAGTTTGTTCTTGCTATGTAGAACACACTGATTCTCTTTCACCAAATGAACTCCAGCTCAATGACAAACAGCTGTTGCTGCCACATTTTAATTAAAATGGAAGTCTGGCCTGAAAAGTTCTTCCATTTTAATATGCAACAATGACAATGCTAAAGCAAAAAAGCATGGGTGAGCTGGGAGGAGAAAGGAGAGATAAATGTTGTCTGTGCTATTGGAAATTTGCCTCTACGTTAATTCTTGGAGACAAATTCAGTTTTGCTAGCTTCAGGATGATGGTAGGTTACTTTGGCATAGGTCCCACCTTAACATCCTTTCGAGGTACAGATACACTGGAAGTGCTCTCACAGTTACGGTTGTGTTGTCACCTCTGCGCTTGAACGTGGAGCCGTGTTCACATCATCATCCGTCATGCTGTAAATCCAACATTGCCCTCATGTTAATTAAAGACTATTTTTAGTTATCTCAAGGTTTTTTTGCAGTTATGTCTATAATAAAATAGCTGTGAATCGAAATAAAGCTCTCTCTATAATTTATGCCCTATTTTTCTCTTTAGAAATGGAAATCTCTTACTGGCTTTGCTGTAGGAGTGGTATCGTTGGAGACAGGGAGAAAGGCCTTACCAGTAGGTATTTTTACATGCAAATAGAAAAATCGTATTATCGTTAAGAAACTTAATTTCCTCCAATTCCTCAGAACTTCCGTGTTTCTTAAAGGAAATGGTAATACTCTTTAATCAGTCGTGAATTACGTTGCTTTGCCTCAGTTGTGCACTGCATCTGGATTCACCAGCTGCCTGATGTCTGCCCAAAAAGCAGTATAAACCACGCTATGGGAGAGGCACTGAAATACGCAACGCCTGCCCAAATTACATCTATTTATTCTCCATAATCTTTGCACCATGATCCAGAAGACTGATGATAATCCAGGAATAAATGTGTACCTTTTACACAACATTAACTTACATTCTTCTAGCTTGTCAAACAGCTTTGGGATTTATTATGTGTTTATTGTATGCCCCACCAGTTTCTTTCCAACTAGGGGACTGCGTATTTATTTTTACCTTCCACTTTTAAACATTGAATTTGGCTTAGTGAAGCATATTTGGTAATAGATTTTAGCACTACAAGACTGCAAATTTTGTGCATTATTTGGAATGAAGGGACTTGGGGGAACCAGGGGTGGGTGCAAAGTAACGAAAATTGCCACTCAAAGAGAAAGTTTTCCACTCTAGCAAGGATTAATGTATTTTCGCAGCACACTGTGCAGCAGGGCTGTAGGACTGAAGTTCCAGGTGTCTGGAAGGCTGCTTATTTACCGGAGTTCTCAATTTCAAATCTTTAGATGATTTTGGATGTATACTTGAAGGTAACTATTTTCTCATGGTTCTTCTCAATAGCTTACCGAGTTATTGGAGTGGTCGAAAGTAGCACCAAAATGGAGCTAGATTATGTTAACCAGTGGTTGCAGAATAATTGATTTTTGATGAACTGTTCATGTACCAGGTGCTTGGATTGTTCCTTAATACTTGCTATTTTCCCAGTTAGTGCTGTTCATTGAACACAGTATGCCTGGAAATGAAATGGAGCCAGATTCCATCTCAGCTCTCTAGTGCTGTTCATGGCTCTTTAAGTGAAATCTGTATAATTTTCATTTAAAATGACTCCTGAATGGATACAGCTGGATTCTCCCTCACTGCCTTGGTGCTCCTCTCCTGCAGCTGATGAGGTGCCCACTGTTACTGCTGTGATTAGGGATACACTGCAAAAAGACCCCACGTACCTCTTCTGCTTTGCAAGTGCAAGCTCTACAGTGAGTTGTGGCTAAGAATTATTCTATGCTTTATTTTTTAATGAATAAAACTATCTCTGGAAAAGTTACGACTGCCCCAGAGTCACACTGTGAACTAATGTCATCCCCTCTTCTTGTCATTCGGAATTGTGTTTTGATTAAGCGTCGTGATGGGCTGGGCAAAAATAACCTGAAAAGGCACTTATGCTTTTAGTGATTTGTTACAGTTTAATTGGGTGCATCCAGTCAAATACCCAGTCAAACAGATTTCTGTCTTTTGTGGTTCAAACTAAGTTTTGCCATGTCTTTTGGGGACTATTTGGGCCTACGGTATACATGCCATAGGAAATAAATATTGTTAAATATCTTCTCATTAGGCAGGTGGGCCTCCTCCGCTGGCCACACCTGCCCTGCTTGTCTTATCTGAAGTGTTTGTCTTACCTTGAGCACTTTTCCGATTTGAGCTGTTCTAATTGCAAGCAGGCGTTGGTGGGATCCTGTTGGATGCTGGGCTGTGATCAGGTACCATTTATCTGCAGTATGTCACTCGAATGCACTTTTTCTGGGAAATTCGGGTGTCGAGTCACACAGATCCAGAAAGTAGTAGGACATACCTGAAGGCTAACAATTAAGAAACAGGTATAATTGCTGTCAAAAATATTTAGTTCTGACAAGGTTAGATACCTTTTTAATTTCTCGGTTATCAACATATGCAGCAACAACAAATTCTTCTGGCAATGGGACAGAAAGTCTTGTAATTGTATCCACTACGGAGCACAACTGGGAGTGGGAGGAGAGCAATGAGTAATGGTGTTATTTCTTTGGCGAGTTGTGTAGTCGCCCGATGAAAATCCTGCACAGAAAGCTGTCACCTTTCTTCTCTATAACTTGGGCCTGCTGCCCTCCATGGGTTCCTGAGAAGGAGCTTTACCACATTCCATACCCTGGGAAAAGGGAGATGTAACATACCTTGTCAACAACAGCGCGTCCATTAGGCAGCTATATAGAAAGAGGAAACGGGAGATCATCACGGTTTTTTATTTTTCTTCTAAACTTTTATTCCTTTGTTCTAACTTACTGTGTCTTTTCAAACCAAGAACCTGGCCTACACCAAAGTTTACTAGCGTAGTAATTTATAACGGAGAATCTACTTAAGCTTTTCCCTTGCCTAAGTTACTGTGAGGGCAGACATACAGCTTGTATTTAAGAGCTGGGTAAGTTCCTGAAGTAAATGTTAACTAGAAAATCAGTGTAATAAGTGTATCACTCTTCTTTTTAATGCTGATACAGGTTTTGGCTCCTTTATGGGTTTTCATAAAGTGCAATGATTGAATTATACTGTTTCCTATCACTCTTCCTTTAGTTAATTCTGGATCATATTCTGGTATGTTTGCTAATTGCAGCAGCTTTCACTTAAGGAAAGAGGTTTGGGAAATACTATTGTCAAAGCAGTTTTCGATTAAAATGGGGTTAGTAACTACTGGGAGAGAAGAACATAATGTGCCTTTGTGCAGCTCAATCTCATTGTGCCATATTTCTTGAGGCAGTGTTGATTTATTTGCCATATCTAAATAAAGACAGATTGAAAGCTTTAAATAAGTTGATTCTTCTTTTTGAACCTTTTAATGATTCTGAATCACAGCTTGTAACTCTGCTGCATCCTCTGCTGTCTTAAAGCACGCCAAAGAACTGGAAGTGAGTTTTAAAACTTTCCCTGCAAATAAAACCAAAGAAAATCTTGTTAGACTTTTGAGAAGAGGATTTTCGGTTGCAGGTTCAAATACATATAACTAATATTTATAGGTTTTTCTTGGTTTAGGTTTGTTAGTTAGCATGATTATTTTTGAATTTGTTAGTCCTTAGATCTTTGCGAAGCCTGTGGGGGATGAGCTTCCGTAACCTCTCTGGCCACGGGCAGCTGATCTAAGTGAAAACCCGAGCTCCAAAGCATCCGGAGTCTTTCTCATCACTACTGCAAAGCCCACGTTTGAAAAAGAAAACGAAATATTTCCGTTTTCAATTCAGAGAGGGTGCAGGTGTTCCAGTTCCAAAAAAAAATTAGATGGCAGATTAAAAAAAATGCTTCAGTGCCCAAAATAACTTAGTGCAAAATTCCACGTTGTAGTCAAAGTAACCAAACCCCATCAACCTTTTCCTGATAGAAAATGGTGGAAATATCATTGTTCATTCTAAAATTCCCGTTTTCTCTGCAGGTTTCGCTGTTTTAGGTGTTCACTGCAAACGTGTAGCAGCAGCAGCACGGGGCAGTGATGGTCGGGTGAGCCCGTTTTGGGAGATGACCAAACTCTTCTGTTCTGCACAATATCGCTCAATTTAGCAACGTGTAACGCGCAGGTCCTGCCAGGAAAATCATTACAAGAGTATATTTTTAATATAATCAAAGTTACGTTCTTTACAAATGTATCTGGGGCATAAATTTGAAACCAAACACCCAACCCGTTTGTTACAGCCCTGCTGAAAGTCTCCAGCCTTAATTTAGTCAACATTCTGAATCAATTTTCTTATTAAATGGACGCTTTCTTAAAATGTAGGGGGAAAAATTCTTCCCTGATAAGATTGTTCTGTGAACCGTTCCTAATGAGCTGCTCTGTCATTCCCTTACGTTTTCTATTTGTCTTGTTTAGATTGCTTCAGTTTTAAGTATTCCAGTCTTCTACTGTCTATTAAGAGGTTTTATTTATTTTAATTGGGAGCTTCAAATAAATTTTCAACGCCGTTAGAAAATAAAATATTTTTTTATTTATTTAAATTGGCTTTTATTCAGGTGAATAGATATACAAATTAATTCTTTTATCTGTTTCTGTGAGGTTTATAATCCTAATTTCAGTTTTGATACATATCCTTGGTTGGCTCCCAAAAACCTGTTGGTTTTTTTCTTACCCCAGGAAAGTTCTGGCAGTCCATAGTGGTTTTGGGGGCCTGGCTGCTCTGGGGCCACTTGTGGGTCTGGCTGCAAGGGCAGGTTTTAAACCTGCAGAGCACTGTTCTCCCCTGGCCGAAACAACCTGCTGGGTTTTGAACGTGCAGTTCGCCAGGGCTTCTGANGAATTAATTCTTTTATGTGTTTCTGTGAGGTTTATAATCCAAATTTCAGTTTTGATACACATCCTTGGTTGGCTCCCGAAAACCTGTTGGTTTTTTTCTTACCCCAGGAAAGTTCTGGCAGTCCATAGTGGTTTTGGGGGCCTGGCTGCTCTGGGGCCACTTGTGGGTCTGGCTGCAAGGGCAGGTTTTAAACCTGCAGAGCACTGTTCTCCCCTGGCCGAAACAACCTGCTGGGTTTTGAACGTGCAGTTCGCCAGGGCTTCTGACAGTAGTGATGGTTTCAAATAATTTTCCTAATCAGTTTTATTATACTGGTGATATATCAGGTTTTTATTTCCCATTTAAATCTGGTCACAGTAAGAGTAAAGTCCTGCTTATATTAAAAACTCATTTCTTTGATTATATTGGTGTAGCTAACGCACTATAACAGCCGTACTCTGCATGCAACAGTGTTGGCATTAATGTATGTTCCTGGGTAACTGTTGCCACTCAGAAAATGGAATGGCTGTTGCATTGTCGTCAAAGGGACATAAAATAGTCACCTGAAAGTGCTGCAGGCCAAAACAAGGCTTTTATTTCCTGACTGCCTAATTCAAGGTGACTCCCGGGGCCTTGAACATCTTAAAACATTGCTGTGATGATGATCTCTTTTGGCCAAGGATATTCTGCTGATATTTTGTGGGATTTGCATAGCCAATGTATGTCTTGGGTGGTATATTGCAATTCACCCCCTTTGTGTTCAGCCCATTTGGTGATAAAAGATCAGGTTATTGCTCAGCGGTGCTGCTGACTGTGCCCCGGGTACCAGAGCACGTCCCGTCTTTATTTGAAACCAAGTTTCTAGAAAAACCGACAGTTCGCTGGTCCCAGGCCGGGCTCGGGGGGATGCCCCGGCAGGCTGGGGGCCACAGCAGCGGTTTGTGCTCCATGGCCCTCTCCTCTGCCGCTAGAAATTTCATTGGAAATGTTCAGCTTCCCACTATATTCTAAGGGACTGAGTAAATTAGAAAAGCTATTGGAGCAGGAGCTTTTTTCCTCCCCTCGCTCAGGTAGTGCCACACTCTGGATTTATCTGAGGAAAGAAGGACTTTCACAACCCAGTGATTCCACTTTTTTTCCTTTTTACGCTGTGAAGTATCACAACATTGTTTAATAATGTCATACTTATATTTCACAGTCCAATTCACTTTTCTTTTCCATTCCCATTGTATTTTCTGTAGTTTGAAGTCTTAGCCTGGAGTGTGTGCTCACGAGGAGCCTTTTTCCTGCACCTTGTGAATAAAGCAGCGTTCAGGCATTCAGCAGGATTTTTATTTATTTATCTATTTATTTTACTGAAACAGCGCAAACTTTGCTGTAAAGAATTATAATGTCCTGTGTATAATGTAAATTTTCTTTGCCCTTTCCATTACCCACTCCACAGCATAGCACATTGGTCACTGATTTTCTTCCCTTCCGGCTTAAAGAGAACCTCCGGTTCTGGGATGTGCTGTTTCTGCCCTTTGTGTCTGATCTGTGCCCTCTGTTTCTCTCCCCCTCCTGGAGATAAAACCGCGGTTTGCTGCTGCTGCAGTTCCAGGGGAGTTTGATGGAGATGGAGGAACGGACTCACCACCTTTTCCGAATCCTTCGGGGCGGGCCTGGCACCCGTGTCCCGGGGAGCGGGGTCAGTGCCGCGGGGGCTGCTCGGGTTGCTGAGAGAGCCAGGGCCTCTATTGTTGTCTCCATCCGAGGCTCTTTCAGATCCTGGTTCTGTTGATTTTATCTTCTGTAAACCGAGAAGGAGGGAAAAAGCAAAGCTGATGACTCTGGGGGATTTTATAAAGAGCACTTGAGAAGGAGAATGTCATAAAGTCTAATGCTTCCACCATGCACAGTATCCAGTGTTGCTCTCTCAAGGGAATTGCCTTGAGGCTTGTGTTTAATTTTCTCTCCCATGTAATGCCAGACCCCTTTACATCAGTTGCTATATGTACCACTTTTCTTCTGGCATAATAATAGGGCTCGTAACTCCAGCTCAATCATTTGCCTCGATATTCAATGGAGATCAATGTTACATTTCCAAAGGCCGTTGGGTTGCACTCGGGCCGTGTGAAGTGGAGTTCAAATTGAGCTGTTAACCTGTAGGAAGCGCAGCTTTAACAAGCAGAACCACTTATTTAATCCAAATGCCGCAGTGTACGCAAGATGTGGTGGCAAAGGTCAGCGTGGATTGCAGGGCAATTGAGAGTTGAATTTCTGCAGCGACTGTTTTTGCAACAAGCCTTACCAAATAGGCTTCTTTTTATATGGTTAGAAAAACACATTCTTGATCTTATTTCCAGCATCAGCTTACTGGCTGTTATTTCCTTAGGGTCTCATTTTCTCTTTTTTTGTGCTTTGGGAATGGCAGAGCATTCTACAAAGGAGCACGGGATATTTTGGGTGCTGCTTTGGTCCAGCACCTCTCAACAATACAGAAAACTGACTGCTCTAGGACTTGGGGTGATATTTTACTGCAGAGGTGGGTGCGCTCTGGGGCACATCCAGATGGACCTTGGCCTGCAAATGAGAGGAGAATTTTTAGTTTCTGGTTAATGGTAACTTTTTTGTTGAAACAGATGGAGCTGTATAATGTAGGGGCAATTAATTCTCATACAAGAAATGAAAAACGAAGAACGGGCACAAACTTTAAACATTTAAAACTATAAGGAGTTTTAACACATTTATGCTACAATGCAGTTTCTTCCAGCGAATAACTCAGATTTTCACGACGTGACCTCCCTGTGCGTGCTGCGGTTGTGCAGAAATACGGGACAGTCTTTTGTGAGCGCATTGAGAATTGCCCTCCGAATTCACAACTGGGGCCTGGACTTTAATTTCTGCCTTTTCTTGTGCTAGAGAGCTCCGGAAGGTTTTAAGACTGTTTGGATTCTGATCTTCCCGGCCTGTTGTGTTAGAAATCCATCTTTAGTAGGTGTTCCAGTTTGAGTCCTGTGTGCAGGTTGCTTTACTGCTCCTGATGACAGTTACTGCGCCTGTGCTGCCGTGGCACTTGGTTTCTGTCTTTTCCCTGTATTCCCTTAAGCCTCGTCTCTGCTCCTCTATTTTTACAAATTACTGAAATGGTAGTTTCTATAGGCAGAGCTGCACTTCAGCAAGGTGGGCTGGGGGAGTTTTTGAGCATGACGGTATTTTTCAGTCTCCTATGTTTTAATTAACGGCCAGGCCAGGTAAGGTGTGGTGTTTGTTTTCTCTCCATTTCTGTTTCTGTAAAAGAGCCCTGGTTCTGGCAGTGCTGGTCTGGGCCCCGCTCTTGCTACGCAGCAGTCTCGGCTTCAGATATTTTTTCAGATTTTGTTTCGAGCAGCCTCCCCGAAATCCGAAGATTTTCCCTTTGGTTTGCTTTACTGGGTCAGTGTTCTAGTGCTGCAATCTATGCTGCTGCAAGAGAATTGTAAAAACTCTGCTTCCCACCCGTGGCAAGGAATCCAGCAAAACCAAGTGTCTGTGTGGGGGAACTTCGGGTGGAAACGAAGAAGCTGTTGTGTTATGCAAAAGAATTTTCTTGTTTCTTTTAACCGTGTCTCTTGGGATCGCGATTCTTTGAGTCCAGGTTTATCACTCCAGTTAGTGGAAGATACGATTCCTTCACTTCGCTTTGTCAGATAGGTAAATACCATTTTGACTTTTTCTTCCAGCAAAATGAGGATGCATTGTAAACGTAACAGTCCTCTGAGGGTAAAATGGATGAATTTAAAATTCATGCACGGTTTTCTTGCATTCATAATATTGCTATTAACATTATTTTTGAATTTCTGAATGACTTTTTTTTTTTTTTACTTAATGGTAACTTTTTTTGTTGAACAGATGGAGTTGTATAATGTAGAGGCAATCAATTCTCATACAAAAAATGATAAGAACGGGCAGAAACTTTAAACATGTCATGTCTGTAAGGAGTTTTAATACACGTTTATGCTACAATGCAGTTTCTTCTAGTGAATAATTGCAAACGTATAGCAGGGTTTGTCAAAATTAAGCTGTTTTCCTTCTTTTCTTCTCTGACAGGTAGAGAAACGTTGCATTTAGTTTTGATCTGTCCTTTTATAACGCACCAGATCACACTTTCGATTTGTGCTTTTAATGATACAGAAGCAGATTAGGTGACGAGGTGGCGTTACAGATGTTGTGCATCAAATCGTAATATCACAGATTCGTATGAAAATTCACAAGAATGTGCGTTTACATTTATATGTAGTTGGGAACTGAGCTTCAGGGTTTAAATGTGGTGCCGAAAGGGGATGGAGAGAGGCAGAAAGAAAAAAAAAATCAGAAGAATATTGAGATCACAATTTTGTTTTTTATCTGTTTCAATCTGCAGCCAGATTTTCCTGAAGGAACGAGAGCCCAGGCAGCTCTGGGCACAAACCTCCTCCTTCCCACTTCTGTCCTCTCGGGAACGTGTTCTCCAGCAGGGTCACAGTGTTCATTGCCAGCACGGAGGGAATTATTGCAGGTCATGGTGGGACACGGTTTCTTGAGCAGCTCCTTGCAGGAGAAGAACGAATTCCCTGGCCTGGAGAGTGTCAAATGTGATTTTAACCACGATGGGATAAGGTGGGAGGTGGCAATCGGGGACTGGGTGCAGCGAAAAGGGTTGGGCCTTGGGCTTTTTCCTGGAAATCGGAAAGAAAAATATTTACTTTACTAAAGCAATCAACAGGGCAAACGTAGTTAACTTTACTTAAATATTGCTGCCAGTGAAGCTTTATTCTACTCGAAGAAAATTTCCTGCTGAGGTGAGAATAGGCACGAGCTCTGTGCTCGTGTGCAATGTTTAACTGCCTCGGCACAATGAAAACCAAAATTCACAGCCTGGAGACTTCGATCTTAATGCCATTTTTGCTGGTAGCGTAACCTGAAGCTGGGAAATGTATTCACAATAAAGTTCTGCACATGATACATCCAAGGTGATCGGAAATTTTCATACTAACTTTTGACTCTCTTTGCAAAAATATTACCTGTGTTCAGCTGACCTCGTTTTGCACTTGATACCCGAAATTCCGCGTTCGTACCTGGCTCAGTGCAGAACGATGTGAAAAAGTGGTGGAGGTTTGAGTGGCGTTACACAGACCCGCTTGCTCAAAACGTGTCGAGCCGGCAGCTTCTGGCAATCTAAATCAAAAGCAACAGCCAGCACCTTATTAATAAAACAATTCCAGGTCCCAAGTATTTCCGTTGAGTTTGTTTTGTTGATGCTGAGAATTCAGCATGGGAAATTACACCTGATTCCCCCCATTTTGTTAAATAAGTAAGCCAGTCTTTTATGTATGATTCTTAGTGTCACATTTTTGGTCTCAGCTCCACCTCCCCGGGGTTCGGCACCTTTGCTGTCGTTACACGTTGTGCTTTTTACAGCCTTTGTCTTGGAGGAGAATTTCTGCCCGGCAGACACACACACACATTCACTCACATGTGTGCGCTGTCAAAATATTACGTGCCATCCTAAATTATTTGGTAGCAATGGGAAAAACACCTGCTTCCTGAGAACGCTTCTTCCTTTCAATTATCCGCAAGAATTTTTCTGGAGATGTATTATTGAAAATGGTAATGACAACCTGATGTAAGAAAAAATAAGTAATTTTTGATTCTTCTTGTTCCACTACTTGACATGAGGGTACGTTGTTCTGGTTCCCATCTTGTCATGTGCAAATGGCTTTCACAAGGTGAAGTAAATATATTAATATAATATTCTTTATCCGTTACATCCATGTAGTATATGATATGCAAACCTTTTAGGACTTACTGTGTAGCAAATGCTGCTTTTTAATTATAAATGCATATAAAATATGCAGAAAGATGAAGTTGACATGAGCGAAGAGAGAACAGGAGCATGAGATACGTGTCTTGCAGGCGCTGTGCTTTTAGGTGTGGTGGTGATTTCTGAAGATGAATTACTATGATCATGTTCAAAGGTGCATCTTAAGTAGCTTGAAAACTTCGTAACTTTACATTCCTAGTTGGCACTGTTCTTAAAAGGTACTTTTTCATACAGCTAAATACTTAATATGCAATATTTATGTTTGTCATACATCTGTCAAGTTAGATACATAGCTATTATATGTGCAAAGCATTTTGAGGTTCTTACTTGCAGGTTTTAATAGTAATTGCTGCTTAGCAGTATTTTCGAGATAATTACACTGATCCCTTTTACGGTATTTTGATCTATGTAATAGCTGCATAATAGAAACACCAATAGGGCACTCTGTTCCTCTTCTTGCACATCCTTGCAAATATTTCCGTTTCCGTGGTTCTAACTGGACACCTCACCAGCCTGGACACCATTCGGTTCGCTCCGGAGTTTTCCTGGCCCAGAAGGAAAGAACCTGCGAGGCGGAGCTGGCGTGGGGGGCGCTGCAGCCCCCGCGCGCCGTGGGAGCGGAGGTGGTTTTATGGCATCTGCTGGTCACAAAATCGCAGCTGCTTTAATGGAAAACGGCAGTTCAGAACCTCCTGGAGAAAATTCTTCCTTGTAAGACGTCCGTACGCACATATATACACATCTTACCTATATACACACATACGTGTGCTTATTGTATTGAACTTTTCTGTGCCCACCATCTGTTGCTTTGCGTCTTTTGCGCATTTATTATATAGAGTTAAAGATTATCATATTATTTAAAAAAAAAAAAAAAAGCTATAAAATATTAAAGCTGGGAAAAAAGGAATCTTTGTTTAGCCAGGAAATTTAATTGAAGTTAGCGTAAAATCTGTTGGCATAATGACTACATAATTTGGCCCGTGTTCAACAACACTGGAGATTACATCACGTATTTTCACTGAGAGCGTTCACTGCATTCAGCCCAGTAGCACCAGTCGTGTTGCTCCTCTGCCTCTGTGTTCATCATTCTAAGAGTTTTAAACCAAAAGGGAATTTCAGTGTATGCTGCAGGCCCTGGGCGGGGGCTGTGGCAGCATTTATTTGTTTTATGGCCCTAGGAAACACGTACTTGCTACTGCACAGTGGGATGTCGTGTTACAGTGGCGTTGGGAATGGGGCGAGTTACTGGGTTGGCTGTTGTGATTAAAAAGATAGCTTGTAAAGCTTCATCAACACTAAAGTAAGTGGAAATACTGCTATTGATTTCAGTTAGCTTGGATTGGGCATGTTGCATATTGTGCTTTTTGCAAAATACTTACTACAAATCTAAAGACTTTACTCATCATAGGGCTTTTTTTAAGGCGAATGATATTGTGGGGTTTTGTCTGACCTAAATTATTATGATAGTAAGAACTGCAAAAACCAAGTTAAACTACTCTTTAGCAGAAATTTCAGGCAATGGACACTTTTCCATGAATATTTCATTCAAAGCTATAAATAATTCTGTTGGATTTTGAAGATCAGAAAGTGACTCCTTGGATGATGTAGGGCGTTTATGTAAGCGTTATGGCTTTGTGCATGTTCTGAGAGTCAGTCATTCATGGAATTCAAGTCCTGTGTGGGTAAATTTGACATTTTTTTCCTTAGATTTCTTTTAAAAAGCTATTTGTTTTGATTATTTAAGATTGGAACAGACAAATATAGCCCTGTCATTCACCTCCCCTGTTACCTGAGAGCTGCGCACACTGAAATGTTTTTCACCAAGCTTTTGCATTTTAAGAATGTTTTATTCATTATCCTAATACTAGTGCTGAATATATTGTGCTCATAAAATACGTTTGTTAGATTACTGAGGTGAAGGTATCTCGGAACTTCCATTTGAACATAAAATCAACTTCACTTGATTGAATTTGCCTCCTCCCAAGTTGATCTGGATGGTTTTTTTCTGTAAACAGTGGTCATCCTTTCATGTTAACTAGGGGAGAAAAAAATAAGAAAAACAATTGGTTTTTCTTTGTGTCACAGTCCTGCAATCCAGGCAGAGAATTTTGTTATCCATCTAATGAATAAACAGATTTCTTTATTACAAAGAAAAAGCTTGGAAAGGTGCTTAGTTTTACCATGAACCACTAACCAAGAATACCTGGAATTCGTTGATTGGAGAAGGGAAGAACTCGTGATTCTTGGGATGCTCCTTGCCGTAAGCGTAACTGTTAATTACAGCCCTTTCTATATGGCCACTTGCTCCTGAATTCTCCCCAAATCCCGGTATCGCCAGTTCCTCTGCACCCAGAGGTGTGCGGTGTTCGGGGCTCCGGGCCGGGCTGTCCCTCTGCTGCTCGGCTCTCTTCCCCCTCTGCACTCATTAAAGTCATTGAAAATGCTGTCAGCTGAATACTTACATACACACTTTAATTATTCTGTCCTCTTTCTGATATGTATTATCTGTTCCAATCGCATCTTGCTTTTCTACGCATCATTTTTAACGAATCACAATGGTCATTCAGTTAACTTTTTTTTTTTTCTCTCTCTGCTTAGATTTTTGCCTCTTTTACCACAATAAAACCCGGGTTCTTTATAACTTTTCCAAGCTGTATTTCATTATCATTTTTCACAATTTATATGATCTCTCTTGTAATGCCAAATGTGCTCCTGGTACGTGATAAATCTGTACCACAAGAACTTTTCTTTTTTGTTTCCAGCTAATCTGTTAGTATGACAGAAAATGTTCCGTGCATACTGATTCGATAGGTACTGCAAGGCAAGGACAAAGGGAAATGGGTTAGCAAGCCAAGTTACCAGGGCAGATCCACAAAGATAATTTTTATGAAACAGAATTCAAGCAGGTGGGAAGGTCCCTGGGGTGGCAATGGCATCTGCCATGAGGTGCCTGGTGAACCCCTGAGGTCGGGGGAACGGGTCCGTCCACCCTCCTCTCCTGGGCCTTTTTTAGGAAGGACAGTGAGATTAACAAAACAGAGCTAAAAGGTCCTTCCCAAATTAATAATGTGAAACATTGACATTGTCTGCATGCAATTCAATTGGATTAGCAAGATGTGACGTTGCTTTCACCATAAAAATATCCTGTCTCAAATTAATTTAAGATACTTTAAAAACAGGGTGGAATTAAAGTACCTGTTTTAAATTACCCAGGGGAAAGGTGCTGGGCTTCTGGCACAATCGTCCTTACTGCTTTTCATAGTCCCTTTTCAGTTCTCAAAATAACTGAGGCAAAGCTCCTCATCACCTCCTCACTTTTGCTGCAAAGGTAGTCTGGGCTGTATTTTTGAACGGAATGTTAGCTGTTGGATGTCGCTGCAGACACCGTCCATCCCTCAACGCCTCCGTCACTTGCTGCGAGTTTCGCAGCCTGTCAGGTTTCGTTGGTTCCGTAGTGTTCGTGTTCCAGACTCTGTGGTTTGTACCTTGACATTTGAGTCTCGCTGACCGCTGGCAGCACGAGGCTTCGAATGCAGGAGAAACTTAACGGGGCGCTTTTCACGCCAGCCGGAACGGGGCAGCGCGTTCGGCTGCCGCCCTCCCCACTCCGGACGCGGTTTCGTTTGTGTCCTTCATAGCCAGAGGTGACATCGCAACGGGTTCTTCTCTTGCTTTTATAAATGGAATCTCCAGTTTTCTTCTCTGTTCCCTTAGGAACCTGTGAGGGAAATTGTTTTCCTGTCCTGCAAAATGCTTCAGAAACTTTCCTGATCGAGGTGAGTGGTTTTATTTCTTTATTGTTGCTTTTTCTGGAAGTAATATGTTGTATCTTCTGGTCATTTCAGACCACTTTGATTTGTATCAAGTTTGAATTTCAACCTTTTCCTTTACATTTCAAACTGAAAAGTGTTTTTCGGCATTGTGTTCTGGCAGTTCAGGAAGTTTTTTTCTGTCAGCCTTTTCACACAAGCCATATTAGTTTTAAATGAAAATATTTGGTTAAAAAAGATGCAGCCGTTTCTTGTACTTAACCTTTCCCTGATTTGTGAGGGCACAGTAGTCGATAGTTCTGGTTTTGCAGCTTTATAATTTAAAATTATTTTACAGGTGTACTGAATAATGGATTGGGCTTATTTGGTTTAATCTTGACCAAAAGCCTGGTTTGATTTCTTTATTTGTTTGGTTGGTTGGTTCGTTGGTTGGGTTATTTGTGTTTTGGTGGGGGTTTTTTTGTTGTGATTTTTTGGAGTTTTTTTTTAGTCTTTCCTCTTTGGTTTTGTTTTCTGAATCCTATACTGGGATGTTTTAAATCATCCCTCCCAGTATTTTTCTGTGCATCAAAAACTTGTCCACAGCTTTCCATTGGGATTTCCACAGGGGTCCTGCTGCACAAGGACAGAGGCAGGTCGGGCACCCACAGCTGCTTTTTTCTGCGTTTTCTTTGTATTATTTGCTCTCCTTTCTTCTCGAGGATCTGATGATTCCTCCACGCGTGATGGGCTGGCGGAGGTTTCCTTCCCCTCCTCCTTTGGCGCTCCAGCCCGTTTGATTTTCCTCTCTGGACACCAGAAGAAAACTGTCAAGTTTCAGAGGCCTTTTAAATGAGTTTTTGAAGCAACCCCCATTAAAAAAAAAGAAAAAGAAAAGAAAAGTGGGTCACTCCCAGCTGCCTGCACGCTGCGCTTTGAGGGCCGTCGGAGCAGTTCTCGTCCTGACCTGCTCTCTGACAGTATTTTGTTTTTTTTTCCATAAAATTGGCCTTTTATGAGGAGAATCATACATGATACAGTTTGTGTGGGTCTTCGGTGACCCAATATTTCAGTGCCAGCCTTTCTGGGAAACACACATTAAACTTACAGAAGGTAAAGAGGATTTTCCCCTTCCTTCAAAAAAGAAGAAATTGTTCAAAATTTGGAGCACAGCCCACGTAACCCTTGTAATTTAAAAACAAACAAACCCCAAAATTTTATTTTTTCAGGCCTTGAGTTCTACACAAGAAATACCTGGGGTTAAAGGTGATCTTATAATAGTAGAATTTCAGAAAGAACCCTTCCTTCTCCCAGCAAGGGTGCCCGTGGAAACCTGGTGCCGGGTTCTGTTTGTGCTTGTTGGGAAGCGTGCTGGGGGCTCTCGGCTCCTGCGGGCGGTGAACCCCGCGGGCTCATCCTCCATCCCTCCGAGTGCAGGTTTCCTCTGTCCGACTGCATCTCGGGTGCACGGTGTGGACCACAGGAAACTACCGAACCGCACCACCGAAACTACGGCGTTTTATAGCTGCGGTTTGCCTCGACATCACCACAGAGAGAACCCTTTTCTCGCTGGCAGAGCTGGGTGTGCGGAGATGGGGAAGCGTTTGGTTAGTTTATTATATTTGAGCAGGAGAACTCAAAGCCACCAAGCACAAACATTTCCCATGCCCCAAACTTCGTAAATATTCAGAAATATGCTAATCTAGGTATTTCCAGGCTGCCACTTCGATTGTTTTCCGCTTCTTTCTGACACAAGGAGTTCCATTAAGAGGTTGGCAACCTATTTAAACAGCTGAAAGAAATTACCAGTTTTCCCTGCTCTCGATCATCTGTTAGTTCTTTTCCTTTTGAAAAGTGCAAAATTTTCTCGGGTACCTGTCAGGCTCTGTGTAACTAATGCTGTCTTCCCGTTCTCCCAGCTCCCACATCCATCCCTTCCCATCTCCCCACGACACCGTTTCCTTTGCAAGTTTGAAGAAACCTATTATTCTGCTTTAAAAAAGAAAAAAAAAAAAGTTTGAACTATTTTCATGTGGCAGCAGAAACTTCAGCTGCAGTTTTGCTTGAAAACTGGTGCATAATTTTCTGAGATTGGATTTAAAGTTGCTGATTCCAGATGTCTCTGGAGCCAAACCCTGCTCCAGCCCCAGCGGGGCCTGCAGAGGGGACGGTGGCACCAGCCCCATAGGACACAGCTCATGTTCCTTTTTACTGCGAAACTGCGTCCTGGAAAAGGGGAGCGGAGGAGGAGAATATTCCCGATCTTGCAGACGTGGAACAGGAGGGTGCAGGCAGTGAGAGGGACGTTTCAGAGCTGATTTTTGAGCTGCGTTGCTGTGGACCTCCCGGCTGCCATGCAGTCGGCAGGGGACCTGTCACCTGTGTCCCAAAACCTTAGGGAACACCGTAACCAGGGTCTTCATGCACAAAGACACATACCCAACGCGGTTAGAAACCTGCCTTCAGTCGGGAGAGAAACAAGCTTGGCATTTGAGATCTAAAGTGAAAGGGCACATCTACATTGTAAGAGAAGTTTTTCTGCCATCACTCAAAATTTCTTGCAAGAGTCATTGAAGACATTTGCATTACAGAATCAGATTTCAGCCAGCATCTCAGGTTCTCTACAAATTATTACAAGTTTGGGGCTTTTTTCCCTCAAAGACAAGACAAAATGTTAAAAAAGCTCGTCTGTTGGTAGGTAATACAACATTCCTTACGCTTAAATACCATGTGTGTACAGAATAATTAACGGCAATTCTTTTAATAACAAGATGAGTGCACTTCGAGGAAAGGTAATGCTGGTGGCAGTCGAAGGATACCCATCTGTTAGCTAAAAATATGTATATTGGCTAAAAGCTACTGTCTGTCTGGTGGGAGGTTACTGGTGTAACTGGTTTGGATATTTCAGAAATGAATTCTGTTTTGGGGTTCAAATATGCTTGGTATGTACCCTAGCCTTTAAGAACAGGTGAACATAATACGGTATTGAAAAGATAACAGCCTGTTGAGATGGGAGTTAATTTGCTGTATTTTTCATTTTTTTACATTTCTTGCAGGTTTATAAACGTGAAACAAACATCTACGAGTTTAGGTTTTGCAGCCAGTTGCCATGGATGTGTCTGTTTCGCGTTTCTGCTGGAGGATTGTGCCGGGAAGGGCTGCTGTAGAAGCCAGTACATTAGCCACAACCTGGGGGGCTGCAGCGCCTCGTGGCCCCAGCGACGTCTCCGTTCTGTGAGTTGGTTCATTTTGACCCTCCTGACCCAGCTTTCTGCTGTTATGTCGCAAGGGGATTTCTAAATTAGCTTTTTTTAAAAAAAAATCATAAGATGTTTCTATTGTGTGGGATTCCACCTGGCTATAACGTAGTGTGACTTGTCAAAAAACAGGTGCGGGGAGGAGTTCAAATGCTCATTCAGAATTAGCAGATAGTGGTGCCTTGAGCCTCAGTGGAAAAACTGAGGAAAAACGAAATCCCTGCCTTAGATGTTCTTATTAAACATGTTGCTTCCTTCCCACCAAGGCGGCACATCAGGTGAGGAGACGCTTTGTCAGGGAGCAGGAGACATGGACGTACAGCAGCATTAATGTAGGAAGAACAGTGCCAATGTATGTTGTGATTTGCAATAAAACTTGCAGAAGCTGAGCAATAAGGGGTAGTAGCAATTCTTCTTTTACAATATTTATATTAAGTTGCTATAGTCCAAGGTGGCAGGGAGCTGCAGTTTGGAGTTGGTTTCAGCAGCCGAAACAGTTTCTTTTTTTATGTTATTTTTAAGAAATCCATTAAAAATGAATAATTGCTGTTTATTTTTAATAGGGATGTTAAAGATTCAGAGCAGAGAGCCTGTTTCTTTATGAATATCCCAGTAAAGAGCTACTTTGGCACTCTGTCTTCTACAAAACCCACAGGCCGTTCATTCATCTCTCGCAGCGATGCCGAAGGCGGGGGGTGCCCACAGCCATTTATAGCCCTCGCTCCCCGCTGGAAAATCTCCTGGCAAGAGCAGCCTTTTCCTTCTGTTTTCTGGTTTCCCAATATGTTCTCTGAGTACTTCCAAGTAAAACACTTCCAGACGTGTCTGCCAGCAAGCAAGAGATATGAGGTACGATTTCATTTCATGTCGTGTTCTTACATCGTGGTGGGGGAGACAGCCCCCCAGCCGTTGATGGTGAGGTACTGTGATGAAAGGCTGGTGGTATAGTGTATATCGCTCCCGTGTGTAGCTGGACGGGCTCAGCGGGAGGTCTCCTGGACCCCGTGGCTGGGGATGCCCGGCCCCACGAGCTGAGCCTGGAGTAAGCACCGCGTACCACGGGGCCGGGACCGTCCCTCCCTCCCCAGGGCTGGCAGAAGGCTGTAAACACGGTGTGGCAGGGCTCAGCCGTTTGTCCCGCCTGTGTGGTGGTTCAGAGCCTCGGTGGAGCCCAAAGGCAGGCGCTTTACAGTGCGTAAGGAACAAGGAAGCCGTTTGTTCCGTATTCGCAGATAATTAAAACTCATTTTGAAGTCCCTCCCTATTCTAGGCTGTATTCATTACCTCTCAGCTAATCCTGTGCAATCTGTGGGCCCTTAAAAAAAAAAACACGCAAACTTTAAACGAATAGAACTGGATTTGACTATTCCTCAAATTAGTCTCTTCTGCCAACAAACCAAAAGTAATTAGGAAGTTCCTACAGCCAGAAAACTGCCATGTGGGTTCGCTGGGTGAATGATGAGTGGTTTGGTCATCCTAAACATGTTGGGAACATTTTCCTGCATTGGTTCCTTGATTTGTACTGTTAGTAAACATAATGACGTTAGCAAAAATAATCATAACAGCAAAAGGAAGTGATGTCTTTTCCCTGCTGTATGGAAATTTTGGAAGGGCACTGGGGAATTTTATTTTCTGAGTGGATAAAAGGACAAAAGCCTTGAACAGTAAATACTGTCTAGGAGATCTCGTAGGACAGGACGTGCTCCTTAAGGACTTCTGCTCTCTATTGCATCCGCTTAATAATATTGGTAACCCATGACCTAAAGGTTTTAATCAGTGCCAATTTAATGCCAACTAGAAATAATAAAAGGGAAAACAAACAGGTTGGAGTTTGATGAGGAGGAAGAATATAATTGCTTGATTGATAAATGCAACATCAAGGTAGCAGAAGTTCTGATTCCCATTAGTACAGTGTTTAATACAATCTGTTAAGCTGTAACTGTTGAGCTGCCTTTGCCAATGCAGCCCATTATTTTCTTCTGTTTTACACTAGCTGTGTTTGAATTTAACACGCGAATGTAAGTACAGATTACCTACTTTTTTTTAATTATTTTTGTCCAGATTTGTGTCCTATTGAAAATCAAAAGAGAACGAAGACACGCGCAAGTGAAAAGAGCCAGACTTCTGTGACAGTACAGCCCTCCTGTTCGCAAAAAGCCTGGCAGCTGATCAGTATTGATTAAATCAAGGTGACCTATTCTAATACAATACGTTTCTTAGGATCTCAAATTCAAAACAGCTGTAGTAAATAAGATTAATAGAACCAATTTGCTGCTCCCAAGTAACATTGTAATACACCTTCATGTGGCTGGGTTCACGTTGGAAACTAAATAAATGGCCAGTAAAGCACAATGGAAGCACAGGTATGAATTTCCAGAGCAGTTTGCAGCTGCTAAGCCCTTTATTAATGTGAAGAGTATGAACCAGATGATCAGCTGGTATAAGCTGACATGGTACTACAATATTTAAAGAGCTGTCACAGGCCTTTTTAAATCACATTTCAGTGTTTTCCAAAGTGCTCTTTTACTTCTGGTTTCTGCCGTTCTGGTTCAGTTTGCCTTTGCTCAAGTGCTGCACAGCGGGCAGGTTGGCTGGGGCACCTAAACATCCTTAAAGGTACCAGGTTTAGAATTAAAGTCTTTCTCTTAATTCTTTGGAGAGCAGACGAAACAGGAGGCTAATGGTATGTTGTGATATAATTCCAGCATCAAATAGGCAGACATAACAGGGCAAATTTTCACTCTGGTTAGTGTGAATAAAATACGTGCCTTATGGTGCTCTTACGCTTTAGTTGATAACATAGCCCCATTTGGCAAAAGAAGGGCACCGTCTTCTTAGGAGCAGCCTATCTTTTAGTCTCATGAAATTTGCTCTCATTTTCCTTCTGGTTTATACCCATTTCCTTGGTTCTACCAGATTTCAGTATCTCTTCGGATGTTTATTGCATCTAGAATGATGTACACAGTTTGCCAAACAACAAATTACATTCTCCAGATTTANCTAATTAACTTCACTGCAGCATGTTCGACATTATGGGCAGGTAACCTGCTGAGTCCAGGGCAGAACTGTGCCAGATTGAAACTCTCCCAAATGACGACTATTGGTGAATAAACAGAGAGGGTCGGCTGAGGTGATGGTAAACAGTAAATTTTAATGCATGCGCTGCTTGTATAAACAAGGTCTTAGCTGCTGGATGTTCATTTGCCTTATCTACAGCCCATTCAAATTGCCCTGGTATTTAAAACTACATACGCTTAGGAAAATGCATATTCATTTTTTTCCCCCCTGAGAAACCCAGCTAATATTGAGTCAATATTTAATTTTAGGGGACAGCCTGGAGACGCTGCGGCATGGTGTCTGAGAAACTGTCTGCGGCTGGGCTTGGGGAGCTCAGCCTCTCGGCCGCGATGCTGTTTGCTCTCAATCATTTTCTTCTGTTTTACGTGGTTTCAGTGTGAGCACAGGGGCCATTCTTCCAGCTCTGTGTTTGTACATGCCTAGCAGAAGGGGGTTAGCCTGTGTAAGGTAATATAAATAATAAATAACAAGGGAAATCGCTGCGCCAAGTGTCATGCTCGTTCAAGCGAGACTTTTAGGCTCGGTTTTTAAGCTCCTGAAGCGGGGAAAAGATCCAAAGGGCCAAAGCGTCTCCCGCTGCGATTCCCTCTGGTTTAACATCTGCTACAGAAGCAGCCTTGGAAAGAGGCAACAAAATTACCCCGGCTCTAGTGCTTTTGACAGCGTTTATGTGTTACCTTCAGATGACAACTTCCCCTTTAGGTCCTTTGCTTTGTCTCCACGTATCAGTTTTGCAGAGATGCAGGCACCAAGCACACGATGTACGCACCCGGCACAACCACCGGTTCCTCGCACACGGCAGGTATTTTTCTGAACAGATCCTGCTGTCGGGTCTTTTGTTCCCCAGCACGTCAATGTTTTATCTGTTCGTTTGGGAAAGGTGCCAGACAGCAAAAGGAAACATCTCAGGAAACTGAGACGCAGAAATTTAAATAAATACAAGTTACCTAGAAGATATTATTTCATATTCACTTCAGGCACATCAAGATGTTTCAGAGCTGAAAAGAGTAAAAGAAAGAATGACATAAATGTTAGGAGCATTGCTAAATTAATTGTATGTAGAATTGAATGGAGTTGTTAAGCAGACTTTGTACTGTAGCTCATGTCCTACAAGCACAGAGAGAGATAATATTCAGTCATGAGAACTGTTTGAGCCTGAAACGGCTTCTGTAATAGCAAGTTCATTAATGTATGGCGTATCCCCTTTGCAGACATAGTCTGTTACCTCGGATTTTGCCCCAAAGTAGCTGTAAGCGAAGGTTGATGCTGAGCATCTCGCAAGGAAAAGGCTACTGAGGACTGAATAACGACGCTGTGATTTAGGGCACTGCGTTGGGGCTCACAGTGCACCGAGTATAAATGAAGTTAAAGTGCTTTGGGCACTGTAATTGCCTCTTTTGTCTTTACTATAGACAAGATTTTATGTTGCTGGAGTTGATAAATCATTCACTGGGAGTACAGCGTAGTGGTCCTGGCACAACATAATTAACAAGCTCAACTGTGACTGCAGCAAGCCCGGCTGCAGAGGAGGGGGTTTCGTTAAAAGCGGGAACCTTCCAATGGCTCTGAACTCTTTCAGGTTACAGTTTAAAGCTTTTACACACTGGAAGGTTAATTTGGACATTATAAACTGAAAATTGTCACGAGGATCATGGAGTCGTGTACTGAGATCTCTGGTTGAGCTTTTCCCAAAAAGTACCTCTGCAAAAACACGGATGGGGCTCTGTACCGAGGCGCTGGTGGTGTTCAGGTCAGTCTCTGCTTATGTAAAGTAAATCTGTGTGTGCGTTAGCTCCCAGAGCTGCATTTCAGTTAATTCCATGTGAAAAATCAATGCTTATATTCATGATGGGGGCAAACAAGGCCCAAAGGATTGAGGAGCTTTGGGTTTAGGAGGCGTCATCTTGCGTGCAGCCTGCAGCGGACTTGGCCAGGTCGCTTGGGCTCAGACCTTTGAGAGTGTTTTGATTCCTATTGATTGCAGGTTTAAAAAGTAAGCACCCCAGCAGCTTTCAAGGGCTCGAGCCTTTGATCCTCCTCGTACGGTGCCGGGCGAGCATCGGCTCACACGGGTGGTAAAACTGAGCTGCCTGTGAAGCGCTTCCCGCGCTCCCTGCGGAGCAGCTCCGAGCCGCGTCGCAACACGGTGGGAAGGCGCACGTGTTCTGCTACCTCTGCAGCTCTTTGCCAGCTTTTAACCTAATTTAGATTTTTTTTTTTTTTTGATCCATCTCTTTTTAATTTATTAATTATTTTATTTTATTTGAAATCTGAGAGTGGAGAAGAGCGCTGGGCAGTTCACCCTTTGGCCTCAGCTCTGATTCCTGACCGGCGTTTTTCTCTCCTTGTTAGTGAGAACAGCCCCAATTAAGGATTGCAGCTTAATCATTTCAGTGAAAACTAAATTAAAAAAAAAGAAAAAAGAAAAAAGAATTCTTTTGGAGGTTCTGAATAGCAAACGGGAAGGGTGGGGTTTGCTTGTCTTTAATTGTTATCAAAGGGCTGTATTAAGACAAGTCAAACTGCTTGTTGCCACAGGAAATTGTAGTCTTCACTTAGCAGCTCTTACACTTTTTAATAAATATCTAAAATGCTAATGATGACTGTTACATGTTACTTTAATTTACAAAATGTAGGATATTTCTTTGAAAGAGACTTTAAATTCATTTTAGGCATCTGGAAAACTCAGATTAATAAGAAAAATATACTATTGCTCTGCCTTTGTAGTAGGTGGTGAAATGCAACCTTAAAGACGCTTTCTCCTGTCTCAGGAATCTCCCAACAAAGGGGTTTCAGCGGTGTGGAACCCGCACGTCTTGTCAGCTCTCTGAGCCCCCACTCTTGTGCTGCTCTGCTTTGGCTCGGAGGCAGGGACATAGGGACATAGGTTGTCTCTTCAGAATTCACACCAAAGTGGTTGCAATGTGTCTAAAGCCACCATCAGGTACCCCATTTTGCACAGGTTAACCTTGCAAAATAAAAAATGCCAGTCCAAATTCCACCCTCCTCCAATATTATTGGAGTGGAATTTACTACTCTAAATTATAAATAACGTTGTTGGGATAAAACTACTATCTTTCCATTTGCTTCACTATGCAAATATATATACATATATTATGAAATATATTCACTTTAAAATGTGGGCTCTGCTGCTTGCCCAATCAAATAATGTTATTACCAGCAAGAAGGAAATAATTACTTACAGATAATGGAAAGATTGAGATGATTAAGGCAAATTTCCTACCCCAGGGAAGCGTGTGTGCATGTTCAGAATCTCACAGCTAACAGCTCTTGCGTTGCACTGAGAGGGGTTGAATCACCTGTCACACACATCATCTATCGCTTTACGTTTTAATCCCCAACTCCAAAACTGGCTCATGACGAACAATAATTGGGCACAAAGAAAGTCTCCACCGTGAGCTTCCAACGCCTTGAAGTCTCCCTCTGTGCTTCGGTTGTTTTGTCCAGGCACTGAGGGTACGCAAAGGTAAAATTGAGTTTAACACATGCAACAAACGTAATTATGGGGGGAGCTGGTCCCAGTGACACCCAAGTGGTGGCAGCGGCTGCTCCGTCCAGGGATGGGGCTCTGCACATCCCGCCGTGCTGGCAGCCTCGGGAAACGCAGGAGGTTTATTATCATTATCTGCTTATCTATCTGAAATAAGCTTTCTAGGAGACATAATATTTAAACTCTTACACTATTTAAAATATAAAGCTGTCTATGGATTTGTCTGTGGGAATTTATGAGGAGACCACCTGGGCATAATGACATTGTGTCTTCTAATTTCCTTCGAAACACATCTTGTTTATGTTGAATTAAAGGAGGAAATATCAAAAGCTTCATCTCTGCAGAAGTAGTTAGACTTGCTAGTTATAAAAATTATTTTGAAAAATGTGTCTTTCACTTGGCGACAAGTGTTTTCCATCCAAGGACACAGGTGTAGCTCCATGCAAGAGACCTGTGGCTGTGCCACAGCCTCGAGGCTTTTGATAGCAAAACTGACAATAAAGTCCCTGTTTACAAACAACCATGGCCCTGAAAGAGTCTGAGTCCTGAACAAGGAGTTGGGGAAATGCCTTTAACACATAGCAGAAATATCTGCTCTATTTTAGGGACAATTTATATTTAAATGCTTGTTTATTAGAAAGAGCAAAAATGGGTTTTACATCTCAATTTTATCCACAGTCCTCACCTATGAGTGACTGATTTATTTTTAATAGAAACCGTTCTCTTGTTTTTTCCTACATTCTCCCTCAGTGTCCCTGCTTTCACTACCGTAATTATTCGGATTACTGATTCTGCACATCAGGTGGGTTAATACGGGGGAGGAGAGAGGGAGAACAGTTCAATTAATTAAGCCAGGGTGTAGCGGCTCATCATCATTTTTCAAGGTGTCAATTGAGGAGATCTCTGGAGTGATGCAGATGAGCTGGGGCCTCCTGGGAATTCACTCTCATTTACCACCACAGCATCCCAGGGCACTCGGAAATAAGGCTTGTCAAAGTTTAATGTCAGACCCACAATAGCCATAAAGCATATTTGCAAGAGTGGCCTAAAACACTATTAATTTCCATCTCTGGAATACAGAAATCATGCAGCGAACCCAGGAAAATTTGTGGTGTTGTACAGACAGGGATTTTCTTGGTGGGCTTTGATAAAGTTAAAGCAAACTAGAGATTTGAACAGTAGTTAGGACATGGAATGCTGCTGTTGGAGCACTGAAGGAGGGAGAGCTGGAGAGCAGATACACCATATGAAGCACAGACAGACGAACTGAGTTTATGCCCAGCTTGATTCTATCTGGAGCCCTATACATTTCTGAAGTACTTTCTAGCCTGAATCTAGTCTGGAGACCAGTCAATACCTTTACTCGCTTTTAAAAAGTAGCAGTATGGCCATTTCAGAACACACGATTATAGGGTTAAAAAGATTTTCACTTGTGACTCGTGCTGAGCGTTCCCAGCTTGGAGTGGGTGCGGGGCCGAAGGACACCTCTCATCTCCTCGTGTTCGCCGCCCCGCGCTTTGGGAAATTCCTTGGGCTTTTTGGTGTTACAGGCTGGAAAAATCCAGCGATGTTTCATCCTGGAGTCATATTTGCATGGCCTGCAAGCTTCAGCATGGCTCCCTTTATGAAATTAATCTGCCCAGCTGTATGTTTTTGGATATTTATTTATATTGTTGAATGCCGGGAGTAGACTCAACCCACCTGACGCTGCCCCAGCAATTTGTCCGACAGGAGCTGTGCCCTTGCCCTGCGGGGCTGTGTGTCTGTGACACAATGCTGACTGGTTTAATTGCTTCATTGCTAATCATTCTGCAGCTGTTTGTCTGTCGGGGTTGCAAAGCAGAGGGTTGTGGGTTCTGCCCAGCTGGGAGGAGCGGGCGGGCTGCCCTGGGTGTTTGGGGCTTCTGACCAACATCCTGAGAAAAGACTTTTCGGGGACTCTGGAGGCTGCTGCAAGTGGCTGCAAATGTGAGTGGAACGAAGATATGAGCAAGGTAGGTTTATTTCTATATTTTTAAAAGCATTTCCCCCCAGTGGATCTGCGTTTTCTGTCTTTTGAGAGTTATATCGTTCTGGTTTTCTGTCCTAATGTAAGAGATGGGACGTTCTTTGATGCCTTTACAGAAAATTGTGGCTGTTTGTTCCAGTTGACTCTGAATCCCTTCACAGTGTTGGTGTTTTGTTGAAGAGTGAGGTACCCACTGCTGAGGGGCTGGTATAGCAGGATTACATCTCTGTTTTGAAACCCTATAATCAGTGTGATTAAGGAAAATAGTTGGTGAGAACCTTTGTCTGTCAGACCTGAAATGGCTCCTGGGACAACCCCTTTTCTTTAAAGGAACAATATAGACAATATTTACTGGTTTAATATTAAGAGGCTCTGGTGTCGTGCTTGGTGTGTAACTTTAGAATTATGGTTTTTTTTCCCCGTTGATATGTGGTTATGATGTGAATATTTTCTAGCTCCCTCTTGTAAATAAGAAGGTATCTTGTTTTCTTTCTTGTATTTCTTTTCTTAATGTTTTTGTGAATTCATGTACAATAATGACTTGAATCTGAAAAAATACGTGGAAGAAATGAAAGACTCCAGAAGTGAGTGGTTTTACCACCAGTTATTCATCAGTGAGCACAGTAATTAACTGTACGATCAATGTGGGATCCTTGACTCTGCTTAGATGCACAAGACTTGTGCTAAAGTTGTGGAGGCAAACTTAATTATATCAATATATTGGCAGGTGACTGCTCTCGAGTTTCTCTTTCCTGAAGCTTCACTTTAGTAAGGTCCAAGACGGACAGTGAATTTTGTGGCACAAAGGTTTGTCTCCGTGGTGGGCTTGTTTTCCTGATTACTGACACGTGCTTAACACCAAGTAGTGGGGAGGCTGTTGTCTCCAGCGTTGCTGTGGTGTAATACTCGTTACAAACCTCTTTGGATTGTGTTTGTCTGATAATTGGTAACACGATGGTTTTGCGTTTTTAAGGGCTATGGTTTCTCTCAGCTAATACACGTTTTACCAAAGCCTGTTTACTTAGTGGGTCATTTTCTGGCGCTGGCATTTCACCTGTAAGGGTTGCGATGGGTATGCACGCGCTTGTCTGCACCAAACTCCATGAGCAAGCAGGTAATTTAAGGGGGTGTGTGAGAGACCTGCAGTTCTGGGGTGCAGCGTCCAGTCCGTCGAAATCCCGCACGTGAAAGCACCAAAAGCACAAGAACGAAGCCGTCGCGGTGGTGACCCAGGGCTGTGTTGCTCTCTGGGGTGATCGGGTGGGTTTCACAGGCATCGGCGTCGCGTCTTTCATAAAGTGAGGAAGATCAATCGCATCACTGGGTCTGCTCCTTCCTTCTTCCAGAGAGCTGGAAGACCTTGGTTTTTCAGCCTTGGTTTTCAGCCAGCTTGCTTGCTTTTTCTTCTTTTTTTTCCCCCTAACTCTGTCTTTATAACATAACTGTTTATTCTCTCTTATTTACTGGCACAGCATCTTGCTGATTTCCTAAGCCAAATAAGAAATTTTGTTTTAATCTCATCTTCTGTTCCCGCTTCTTGATCATCACGCAGTTGTTTGTAATACTCTTATATATTGTAATTCATCCTTCTTGAGCAAAGGCATACGAAACTATACATGATATTGAAAATCGAGTTCTTTGTGTTTCTGTCTATTGGAAAAAATGATCTGTAATAGGATTTAACTTTTTAAATTGCGGATTTCCATTCTACATAAAGCACACTTGGTTTCCTCTTCTTTTACTTGTCCCTGATGAATTGCTGATGTTTACCAGAAGTTGTCGTTGCCTCTGAAGAGCATCATCGTTCACTGAGCCGTACCTGCGCTTCCGTCCCCGCACGCGGCGGTGAAATCGAGTCGTTCAGTGACTCATTGTCACATCCTTCCTTCCGGGGTGCCCGCTGCTCCCCCGTGAACGAGCCCTCCCGTTAGCTGAGCAGTTAGCATGTTCAGGTTGGTACCGAAGCAAAATCAATGAGGAGTTACAAGCAATTTGTTATAGGGCTGATACTTCAAGAGCTCAGTTAATAACCTTTGCGCAGCTCGAGGGCCGTCTTCTCCTTTTTCCTTACCTGAAATCCAGATATAATAGAGTACTTAGTGCTAATTGTAAGAATGGCATTGGAGAGGTTAGATGTGGAAAACTTCTATTTTTGTTTAATATTTTACAATAAACATCCGGAACTGTTGTTCAAGGAGCTGCTTGTTTCAGTCTCGGTTACAAGGAGGCTCCCAGGTAGCTTGGTACCTACACAAATGTAACCAAGGCGAGTTAAACTTCTCAGATGAAGAAGTTTGAATCGGATTGTTTTGGTTTGGAGAATAATATTCTAATTTTTTTAAGGAAAACGTAACTTCTGCTGATTCCTGCTGCTAGTCTGTCGATTATAAGGCTTGGGCTGTGGGGGGAAAAGACTTGTTACATTTAGTGTGGTCCTATTCAGTAATATATATAAGGACACCTGTAACAGTACAGTTACTTACAGGATAGGGTCTGGTAAATATTCTAATGTCAGACTGATGAGTAGTTATGATTTAGACTACAAAGTGTTACAAGAAAAAATAGTGTGGTTTTTTGGTGTTTTTTTTTTTTCTTTTTTGATCTCCTAATCTATCAGAAGAGAGATGTGCTGGCCAAGTAAATAAGGACTATTTCACAAAGCGCTAACAGCCTTTGAGCAGCTCTTAAATCTGAGCAGCGCAGCTTCGCCGCTGGCTTTGTTTCTGTATTTGCCGTGCAGACTGATGCCGCTGCTGTGGCTCCCCGGCTGTTCATTAGGCCTGCTGACTGGGGATCTGCTTCAGAAAACATCTTCTATAATTCATCAAATTGGGAAAAAAAAAAAAAAAAAAAAAAAAAAAAAACCCACCAAAAAAAAAACNGCCAACAAACGTTCTAACGAAGTTTTTGTCACGTCGGGAAAATCCAGCTGAGAAGCTGAGCGGAGCTCAGAAGCTTCTTGCCCTTCTGTGGGTGACCTTGCTGGGTGTTGCGTCTCTGTTCCCTCCCTCTCAAAGCCACTAATGGGTAGAGGCTGCTTTGGTTGGAAGGAGGAGAGAGGAAATATGGGCTTGTTTGTTATTAACGACAACGCTGGAAAACAGCCCTGGAGCCTAAGCCAGACCCAGCTGATCCTTGGGCTGTGGAGCGAGAGGGGCAGATGCGAGCGCAGGGTACAGTGCGGGTTGAACAGAAGCAGCACAGGGAGAAAGAAACTTTTCAAAAAGTGCTTTTAATGAACGATGTCAACTTGCGTGTTTTCTAGAAGCAAAGTTGTCAAAGCTGGGATACTGCAGAAGCTCCCGTGTTTTGTAAACACCTGGCATTTCTCTCTGTATTTGCAAACTTGCTACCCTGCCGTTCTGTGAGCTTTCAATGCTATAAACTCACTCCTCAGAGAAGTGGAAATCTGTGGTTGTGACTGTGTTACATCAGCCCTGCAAGTTATTTTACTCCAATTACGTTCCTGTATTTCATACGCTTTCATCGGCATGAAGCAGAATCGGGGCCTGTGACTCAGGGTGACCAGTTCTGCTCCATCTGCAGAGAAACTGCGCCGTCCATGTATTTATTTACTGACACGCTGCGTGGCAATTTTTCTCCTTTAATATTCTGTTGTCTAATTGCAGTTAATTGTGGTTCTTAATCTTGCTAATTACTGTAAATCATGCTCTGCCAGCCATCCTTTCTTTCAATGGCAATAAGGTTTTTTTTTCTCCTTGGAAGGTGCATGTAGTGTAATATAATATAAATGTCTTTATAATGAAGATTTATTAGCGAAGGCTATAGAGGACTGCGCGGCTGTATGTGAAAGCAACACACTGGGTTACAGAAAAGGAACAGAAAAGTCAGAGCCTGTGAAATACTTCATTGCTGTGAGTGGCAGTCAGTATAACTTTAATTTCATGTCTAAACTAAGGTGGCTAAACGTAAGACCTTTAATTAAAAGCGTTAGAAGGCTGCGATGTTGCTGGCGCGCAGTTTGACGGGTGCAGCGCCGCCTCTGAGCAATTAGCGTTCTGAGCACACGGAACCGGCGGCTCCGTGGTCCTCCCAGCGCTGTCTGATCTTTTAGGACTTTCCATACTGAACGCTTCTGCTTTCACGGCTAATCAGCTGGTCACACCACCATATTCTAGTAAAGTGCATAGATCTGGTCAAATTAAGTTCAACGTTTTATCATAAACAGGTCTTTGTTAGGCCCTCTGCATTTAATCAGCTTTGATCCGTTAAAGATGCCTTACAGGGTTTACAATTGGAACACTGTCTGCATGGATATTTTTGTACTTGCATGTAAGCGTTGGTGGGAGAACTTTGAGGTCTCGGATGATTCCCATGAAGTAGAAAACATTTGTGTTTAGAGGAAATATTCAACTGGCATGCTCTGCAGAATGCAGATTTACAGTTTAGCCTTGGGAAGAAGAGCAGGAAGAACTGAAAAGTCACCAAAAATGTGTTCTTTGAGACTGCGATCGTAGAAGTTAACAAGTAATGGGACTTGTCAGAAGGTGCCTGAAAGTTATTTTTTATGATTAAAAACAGGTGTGTAAAATTGCTGGAGTTGTGATTTGTGTCACTGATATTCCAGATTATCAGCTGATAATCTCAGACCGGGCGTCTCCCGCTCCTGGCTTTGTGGTTTTATTCCCCTCCACCCCTGCGCTCTCCTCTGGAGTTTATAAATAGCGGTACCAACCGCCTGCTCTGCCCCTCTCCTACTTGTTAAATAACAACTGCACGCTGAAGCCAACCAAGTAATCAAGGAAAAATTATATTAGGCTCTCCATCTGATGTGTTGTTCTAGAAAGAAATTTTTAATAACGAATTAACATCTAATTTTCACTCTTCTGCGTTGCTATTTGCATACGTAGTTGTGTTATTAATTGCTTCGCAGAACTGCGAGTGATACGTATTGGCACAGTTCATGGGTTGCTTCTTAAGTGTGCAGCATCGTTGAAAAGTTCCTAATGGCGCTGCTTGTACAATGCAGTGTTTTCCTGGCAGCGGGGTTGCCGTCCCTGGAGGCATCAACCATGCAAGTCCTCCAGCAGCATCCGTGGCTATCGGGTGGCATCTGGGGCTGCCCCATGGGACAACGTGGGGTCAAACAGCCAGAGGAAGTCCCCGGTAATCCAAGATGAGTCAGCGGGAAGGGGTGTTTTATTCTCCCTGTGGTGAAAAGGAGAGTTACAGCAACTGGTTTGGACCTGCTGGAAGAGCCCCAGGCAAAACTTCTGACCTGCGCAGCCCTGTGCGTGGGTCGCTCTTGCAAACCTCACGAGAACGTCCTTGTTTATCTTGAGGAGACCCAAGAGGTGTCCCAGCAGATTACAAAACAGTTGCAGGATCCCTAGGGCTATGTGTGGGTTTTTCTGGAGCAGCCTCTACCTGGAGCACTTGTTTGGCTGTAAGGCTGTCTGACATGATCCGCCTCGCTGCGTTTAATAGTTTATGTTCCTGATGTACTGGTTCAGAAGCCCCGTGGCACGCAGGTGCTCACCGAGCGGCTCAGCCCCGAGCGGTCAGCACATCAACACGTGGGGACACGGGTCTGCCAGCGTCCCCAGAGCCACAGCTCGCAGCCGTGGCTGTAAAAGGGGCGCAGGAGTACAACAGAAAGCACGCGGTGCCCATGTAACCCCCCTCCTTGAAGGCAGCCTGTGCCCCCTGCCTTCTGGGTCTCTCAGGGAATCGTACACGAGTCTCTAGAGGCCTCAGCAAACTCCTTCACTCCTGAGGTGATTTAATCAAACGAAGGGGAGAACAGGAGGTTTTGAGCTCTAATGTTACAATCAATCAAAAAAATCTAAGAAAATCCAAAAGCTGTTCCTGAAACTTGCATGAAAATTGAATAATCTGACAAAAATCCCAGTTGTCTTCTGCATATTTGAGAAGTACAAACAGGTCATATTTTAAGAGCTACTATTTTCCTTCCTTTATTGTGGTGGTTTCAGTTCCTTCAGAAAAGACCCACGTCCAGCCCAAGCCTTTGCTTTACAGTGAGTGAATTAATTTTGCTCTTCCTTTTGGATTTGTTCATTCCTGCACGCCCCTGTTTGTGCACCCAAATATGATGTTCTTTAGCCTGGTTTTGCTTTGGGCAAATATTTTTGTTCACCGCATCGATGACCAGAGATACGGAAACTTAATTAGGATTCCTGTGTTAGAGATGTGATTGCCCTGCCTAGGGGAGGTGATACAGATTGACAGGGGCACTGACATTTTGGTAATTTGTCTTTAGGACCTTTGGCCATTATGACCTCAACCTGTGTTGAATCTGACTCTTTTTTGGCTCATGAAGAGGTTGGGAGAGAGAGATGTTGATACAGGGCAGTTACTGGTGAGCAGCTGACGGTCCTGTCCCTTCAACATTGACTTATTCAATCTATTGAACATTATTTATTTTTCCACACGTTCAAACATAGTTAAGATAAAATACATTTTGAGGTGAGTTGTCTCAGTGCTTGTTACTTTTAGCATCTTCCTAGTTAGATGATTAATTTCTCAATACTTGAAAATGAAAAAGTCTTAAAGGGGTTTTCAGAGCAGTGATTTATTTTTAAATGTGTTTTCAGCTACCAACAGAGCCTCTGAAATAAGTGTCCGGTTAAAGAGAACACATATTTTTAAATACTGTACCTGAGTCGTGCTTTATAAGATCCAATGTCAATTTTGAAATCTTTTGAAGGAAAGGGACATCTAGTTCTGTCATAGTTAAATCCTTAAGGAGCTTTAATGTCTCTTCCTGGATATAAAGCACAAGCGATCAGATGTATTTGGAGACTGAGCGCTTTGCAAGGCAAGCTGGAGGGTTCCTGAGTGTTTGCTAAAACTCTGCTCCTCTGAGATGAGCTCAAGGTAAAGGTTAAGATAATTGTTTTCCTTAGGCCCAAAGGTCCTCTTGATAAATCATGTTCACCAGTGGATTGCTCCGTCATATTTGTTACTTAAGGAATTACAAAACTTTCCACTGATATCTGGAACCATGCAGAGGGCTCTTTGTCTTAGGAAACTTTTACTTACAGAGCTGTCGACATTGTTATCCAGTTTGAAATACATTAGCTACCAAGTCAGACAACATAAATGTGTTTTGTTCAATGTCCTTGTTTCGAGTGCTGCTTCCCATGACAACCAAGTGGTTGTGGAGTTCAGGAATTCTGAAATCCAGGTCTTCATCAATACTTGAAAACCGAATAACAAATCAGTGTGCAGTACTTCTATGAGCATGTTCTAAGCAACAAGAACAGGTTTATCATAAATGAGATGAAGGCCTGACAAGTTTGTTATTTGCATCTAGTTTTATAGGGCTTACACCCAAGAGAAAGTGCAGCTTAATATAGTGATTTCCTAATGTTTACAAAGGATCTGTATTTATTCTCTTAATTTTAACTGTCACTTTAATAAATGCTATTTCATGTTGGTTATTTCTCTTGTGGGAAGTATCTTAGGAATTTAATCTTAAATTTTACTTTGTGCCCCTGGGAGTTGTCTTTTTTTTTTTTCCCCCTTGGGAAGCGCTAAAAGCATTCCGCTTGTAAAAATGTAGTGTTTGACACAGAATTATTTCATTTATAACTCATTATAATACAGATCCTTTGAAATAATGAAAAAAAATAAGACTAAATCGAAGGTGTAATTGTTAACATTCTGGTGTGTGACAAAGCTCCTGTCAACTTGAAGGGGATCAGATTGTCATGGCTTTACCACCATTAGCACAGTAGTTGTATAACAAATTGAGGATATTTGATGCTAGTTCTCTAGAAAATAGTCACAAACCCTTGAATGTCCACATGGTGCTTAGATTGACTAAATCCAGTTGGAGAAGTAGCCTAAATGCTATCTCCAGATTAGCAGAAGCACGTGAGATGCACAAAGCTGAGTTCTGGTTTGACCTAGTTGTGATTAAAACCAGAAATCACAATTCTGTACTTCAGACACATTGTTGTACAACAGTTATTTTTAATATTGCATCTTTCAAATTTCCCAAACATAAGAAATTACGGATCAAAGTTGAGTTTTATGGGGGAGGTGGTGTGTGCACGTAACCAGCTTTTATACTCCAAAACCAAACTGTTTCTGTCGTTATTCAGATAATAATATTATATGAATATATATGTCCTTCATTGTGATACGATGACCTGAATCTCCAGATTTGTACTCATTGCCAGCTTAGTGCGAGGTGTCCATACTTTGCAGATGAAATGGGTTAGAAATGAGTTAACTAACTCTTGGATGTAATTTCCTTGTCTGTACCAGCTATAGATTTCATGTCAGCATCAGCCTATTTAATTTGCTGTCAGTGGTAGTTATTTCTTTATTACCTCTTTGGAGAATTTCTCTATTAATGAGCAAATTAAGGCTTTTTGGCTTTGTATCATTAAGAGTCTTTGACTTACTCTCTGTTAACTGCCTTTGGACCGTGTTTAACTGTAGTGCCTGATTAGCTGGACGTGGTTTCTACTTAAGTACCTTCTCTGAAAAAACATATGCAGTATACATTGAATATTTAGTTTTGATAGCTATTTAAGCAGTTTAGCAAGTTCAGCCTCTGCTTTTAAACAGCGTATAGGTACATATGGTCTATATTTTGGTATGCCTAAACAGGGAGATCTTTTATTTACTTGTCACATATACAGTAACTTGATAAGTTAGGGAAATATATTGAGAGCAGTAGAAGAAATGTGAGGAAATGTCTGCTGAGGCTGTTTTGGTGAGGGCAAGGGAGGGAAGAGTTAGAAAAGTAGAGGTGGTTCTGCAAAGGCAAGCTGAGTAGTTTCTGTTTCAAGACTTGATCTGCCAGTAATGGCTGTGTTGTGTGTTTTTTCTCCCTCCTTCCCTGCATGGTTCTTGCCGTGCTCACTGTCATTCCTCGAGTTTGATTCCGTCAAGTCCAACTCATGAAACCACTTCACACCGTGGTGCATCAGCCGCCTTTACTATGTTATTTTGTTTGGTTTGATCACTAATAGAACCTGATTTGACTTGCTGGAGTGCAACATATATCAACTGGGAAACAGAAAGGGAGATCTGTTTAAGTGCAGCTAGGACAAGCCTTTGTTTGCTTCTAAAACTAAGAAAAATGAGTGAAGCCTGTAGCAAATGGGGATGTAGAAAACAAGTCAAGTCAGGAGGCTTCCGCAAAGAAAGATGTGCTTTTATTTTTGGAGATATCTTAAGTTCTTATTGAAGATGGTGGAAAATCATTTGGGTTTAAATTTGTATTAGTCTTGAAATCAACTACAGCTTTATCTGAGCAAGTACTTCAGGGTTATAGACACCGAATATTCCTCTGTCGGCTCCACGAGGAGCAGAACTGGTCGATGCTGAGCACTTGGAAATCTGCTCTGTAGTCAGTCTTGGTGTTCGGACCTTCAAGTGTTTGCACACTTATTCATCTTGTGATTCTGCTTTATTAACACTTTGTCAATAACTTTTCTGACTCTCTGCAAAATAAATCTTCTGAACTACAGAGCTGTGTTAAAGTGTTTTCAACTGTACGTTACACAGAAGCTAACAGCTCGCTGCTCCGTCCCGCGCACCGTCACCTGATCAATCATGAGATCTGGCGTCCTGGTTCGGACTCTGCTCTCTCGAAGGAGGAATGGTGTAATAGAGTTACTAAAAAGGGAAATAAGATTTTCTTTAGTCGTTGTACCACCAAAGGAGTTTAATCTGACCAGTTTCAAAAGTCCAAATCAATTTTATTGTATATTATGAGAATTCCTTAATATATTTTCTGTATTGTAGAACGCTGTAGCTTCCAAGTGCCATGCCTTGGAAAACAGAGCTGTTACCTTTAAAGAGATTTTCCTGAATTACCTAAGAGCATGAATACAGAAAACTGAAGTTGGCTAAGATGTATGTATATATACATATATTTTTCCTGGCTTTGGAACAGCCAGCCTGTGTTTTAAGGAAAGGAGGCAGAGGAGAAATGTTTCCTTAGTAGTGATATCCATAATTCTTGGCAACTTCTGTGATACTTGAATAAAAGAATTGCCTTGTTTGACCAAACCCAGTCATTGCTATCTCAATACACTGCGTGTTTCATGGGCACTTCTCTGTATTTACTGGGTAAATCCTGTAGCCTGTAGAAAATGTCATTTGCAGCTCCTCAGTCCTGCTTCTCTTCCCCCTTTTCCATGTCGCTTCATCCTTCTCTCCTGGCTGAATAAGCAGCTCAGCGCGGGGATTTTGCCTAAAGGGAGGATATTCTGGCAAGGTGGTCTGTTAAAGGAACTTTATGTACAGTTATGAGTGTTTGTGGTGTTTACGGAGCGTGGCAAATTGCTTTACCTTTTTTATATATGTTTCCTCTCCCCTGTCTTTACAGCTGCTGTGTGTCTGTGTAGTTTTCAGACACATAACGCTATGTGGCCTGAGGGACGAGGGCTGGTGAGGCTGGGCCGGAGCGGAGAGGTGGGGGCCGCGGCCTGGCTGGAGGTGTCTGTACAACAGCTTTTCCAGGCTCTCTGAAGGAATCCTGCAGGGGGAGCTGAAGAGCACAGACATGGCTGTGATTTTTCAGATCTTGACCTCCAGATAAACTTCAACTGGAAATCACAAAGTGCTCGAGCCAGTCTGATGGCAGGAGAACGTAGCTTGGTCATAAGCACATATTCTCCTGCTATAGGTTCCAACACCTATTGCGTTTCTTTTTCTACCGAGGTGAAGTTCCAGTCCAGCAAACTCTCAGAACTCCAGCGAAAACTCAGAACACCAAAACATGACATTATGCTTTACCCAAGGTCAAAATAATATGGCAGATTTAATACAGGAATTTCAAAAGAAGCAGCAATACATATGCTATCTGTATTTCTAAACAATAAAAATGTAGTTTTGATGTACAGAAAATTCCGGCAATAATTTATAGTATCACCATTACAACACCGATGTCATTGAAGTCATATTAAACCAGTTGACAACCCTGTTCATCAACAGAGTTAAGACTAATGAGCAAAAGCCTATATATTTAGACATGATTTTCATGACAATCTTTTCAGTATTGCTTGCCTTGGTGATTCCAAAATTAATATTGATTTTTATTACCTAGTAATAAGTTGGTTGTTTAGCTTGAATCCTTTTTATGTGGCTTCTTTTTCCAGGTTGTTGACAGTGTCTGAGTTAGATGTAGTTTGCAATCACCCAGTAAGTTATAAACGGGTCCAGACTGCTGTTTGTGCTCTGGAGCACGTTCTCTGCCCCAGGCTTGTTTGGGCTGGGTGCAGAGTTTTACAGTCTCAGGCATTATCTGGTTTTAAAACCATCTTCTGGATGGTATATTAGATTTTGACCCTGCTGTAGGCAGCACGGACAATCTCCCCGCTGTATATTGGCGGGTGCATGGAGCGGAGCGATCCCCAGCACTGCAGGTGCCGCGAGCTGTTGCCAGGAGGGGAACGGTGCTGGGAGTTTGCTGCTTTTTTCATGGCAGTGAAGTAGATTAAAAATCCTTCCCAGTGCATTTTTTAAATGGAGAAAGGAGCATTTTGTGAGTCGTTCTTACACAAAGTACTAATTTAATAACGTTCTGGTTTCTGCTGAAAATCCTTTACAAATGAGGTTTGTGAATCCCAGGTGTGGGGGTTTTTTACTGCTCGCTGGGAAACCAGAAATCTTGAAGAAGATTGAGTTTCACTGATTGTGTTCCCTCTCAGAAACAAACCCATGAATACAGGGGCCATTCCTGGTCAGGTGGGTATCCATCTGGCAGTTCCGTCTTTTAACTTTAAATCTAATAGATCTGCTTGATCTGCTTTTAATTCTGCTGTATCCTGTGCACTGGGAGAAACGGGACGAGTTTCAGACTCTCTTCAAACAGGCAAGGGGTTTCGAAGTTATCTTCTTGAATGAACTGAGCAGGTTTTTTTGAAGGTTGGCAAAATAAGAGAGTTCTAAGAGCTACAAATTTCTTAGCGGCTTTCATTGACAAAGTTTAAATTTCTCAACTGTTTTGAATACAAGATTGTGGCTTTTACATTACTCTATTATTACAAATAATTTTTTAAGGTACCTAGATTACATCTTGAGTATTTTGAACTATTCATAATTCAGTTTTCAAGACTTGCAGATAAAATTTGAATTAAATTAAACGATGAACAAGGATAATTTCTACTATGAAAGGATAATTTGAAGGGGGGAAACATCAAGCAAGTTATTAATTGCAAATTATTCAGTCAGATTTAATGGATTTTTTTTTAATATATAGTAAGTAGAAAGTATATTAATCTAGTTTTTAAAACTGTCTTATGGAAATCAATGTAGAAATATGTTCTCAATGGAAAATTGTTATGTCTTAAGAATGCTACACTAAGAGAGTGATGAATACATTATGAAAATGTAATTGCATATTTTAAAGTAATTATTCAGCTAATCATAAAATTCCTGTTGCAAGTAGTAATTAGGAAAATATTTAGATTTATTTAAGTACAGAAATCATAAAATGTCAGGAAAGGTCAGAATACACTGTAATAAGGAGCAATTGGCTAGTGGCTGACCCTTACGGTTCTAGACATTTTTAAGAATTCTTCTTTTTAAAGATGGCTCGTGGAAGCTGGATGATACATTTTACTTGTGTTTTAACATGGCCTGAGGGTTAAACTTCAGAAGTGAGAGAGGAATGAACTGGCACTTTATAAAATGTCGGAGAAGAATCCTCTTGACTGCATCCTGCCCAACAGGAGCACGTTTTGCCCTCTTTAGATTTTAAGATAGTGTTTTCGTGTTCAATTACCTACCGTAAGATGGAGATCATTTTAAGCTACTGATTGCGATGACGGACCTGGCACAGAGTTAATGTTGTTCTAGCACCCACCCAGGTCTCACGTGTAGGTTTCATTCTGCAGATGCTCCAACACCACCTACGAAACCGTGTTTGAATTTGAGGAAATGATGTACAGTTTTCTGCCCCAACAGTCTGATCCTCTACTGGTGGGTGGTGTGGTGGACATGTAAATAACCTTTCAGTTTGGCTTAAATAGCTGTTTTTTTTATCAGATTCTGTATGAATCTGTTAATGTATTTCAGTTGCTTACTTAGGTTTATGTGCACATCCTTCTCATCTGTCTTTTAGCACTTCTGGAATGAAGCTACTGATTTAATTTGCTCTTAAAGAAGCCTAGTTGGTGTTTACCCAAACTGGTTTGAATTGAGTTAATATCTGGTGACTGGGATTGATTAGAGGACTTGTTGCTAATCCACACTGTCTCTCTAATCAAAACACCAATGCAGGTTCAGCCGCTAGAGCTGATGGTGAGATGCTGCTGTTGAAAGACGGGGGAAAATACTGGAAAGGTTGTTAGTAATAGGTTGGGATTTCCCGCAGACAAATTAAAACACTAGTTTTTGCTGTGACAACTCACGATATTAAAAAGATTTAACAGAGGGATTGCACCTGTGCAGTTATAGTAAAAGTGATATTAAAAAGCATTTATCCACACGCGGTTTATGCAGTAATGCCGATTCACTCGCTGTGTTGGCTTTTGTGAGCCTGCCTCAATGTGCACATTAAGAAGTTTTGTGGTCTGTCCTCTAGTGAGGTTTCCAAGCCCGTGTAAATATGGGCTCATAAACAAGATTATGTGAGGGAGTTCAGTCTCCAGCCAGCATGTGTGCGTCGCTATCCCATCTGCTATTCTTTCTTTTTCGCTTTTTTGCTCCTTGTGACCAGCGAGTGTAAGTCTCTTGGAGACTTGCAGCCATGTGTACCCTGTCACCCTTTGCAACGGAAGGTTTGGTGGGGCGATGGCTACGAGGACACCGTGGTTATCCCTGGCATGGTTCTTACACATAGCATCTAAGCCCATGCTCCTTTAAGTCTTCATATTTTGCATAATTTGATAGAACGATTGCTTACTTAGCACCTTTGCTCTCTTAAGATCTGCTGGTGTAATGACTGATGCTTTGAATCTCAGCGCTGATTCCAGCCTATCTACACTGGGCCTTGCTAATCTTCACAATTAAATACTGCTGTAGGACTGGGCTTTCCTGCGCAGCATCACTTCACACCTCTCTTTTCATTTTAGACCAGAACTGGATATACATCTTCCCAAACTAAATTATTCAACATTGCATCTTGTGGATCTCAGCGGTGTGCACACTTGTGCTCTCAGCTGAGAAATGCCTCAGCGTTGTGTAAGAGGCAGTTTAGGGGAAATATCCTTTGATCAGATGTCTTTGTTGCTGAGAAGAGAGAGACCAGAGTGAATGCAGAGGACTTTTTTTCCCTGTGAATTGGCTATCTTTCAAGATAAATTTAAATAATTCATGGGAATTTACTGCAGATTTCTAATTATAACTAATTAGAAGCACACTGTTTTATCACATGTGATTTACCTCTGAACAGTTTCAGATTCTTTATAAGACATTATTATCTGCATAATTTTTGCCTGTAATTAATGTAGATTTTTAAAATATCCACTTTAGCTTTCTCTGGGTAAAGCTTTAAAAAATTGGGTAGTTGTCTTTTCTCTGATTTAGGGCTCTGAATAAAAAAGAAGAGGCGTTTGAGTTGGTGGGAGGTCAGTGCCTTTAGAGCTGCTCACATGAATCACTGGGTTACCCCTGCAGCCCTCCAAGTATCTATTTCTGCATGTGCCTCTTGTGGCACTGTTCTGTTAAAACCGGGCCGAGTTAATCACCTCCCGAAAGCACACTGATTCGCTGAGCCGCACATCTTGACACATTTTTATTAGTAAAAGCAACACTTCAGGTTTGTTTGTTTGCGTATTTTTGTCTGGTTTCGAAGACCAGTTTGTTGAATACCTAATTCCAGCATTCAGGCTGGAGCTGGGGAAGATGAAATTTTGCAAAATAGGCTTTAATTCTCCAGCACAAAACATGTGTGAATGTATCGCTTTTCTTCTCTAATATAACTGCAGTTCTAGCAGAGATTAAATTTCTTTTTTTAAAGATGAGGCTTGTTTTCTCTTTTCCTGGAAATGAACATTTGTGAACATTCTGTTGGTAAATGTTTCACAAGCATTATGAATTTCCCAAGTAATTTGTTCATAATTGTACAGATTTTCAATACGTTTTTAGAGGTTTTCCATCCGGTCTTCTAAAAGTACTACAGAAATAATAATGAAAGACTATAAAAAGAAGGGTAAAAGTTTCATCTATATATAAAGCACTTTGGGGAATGTAAGTCTTGTTTTTTCTATTAAGTGAAAAAATCATTTAGCTGTTCAGTTAAAAGATGCTTTTATTGCTTTTTTTCTTTTAATGAAGGTGCGTGGCTATTATATTCCTTAAATTGCACTCAATAAATGCGTGTTTCTTCATTGCGTGCATGACCCTGATTTAAATAAGTACTTAAACACATTTAAGTTACTGAGCAATCTTAGTGGCGTAGGAAGATGTTACAGAAACGGTCTCTTGACCCTGTGCTTTGATGCCGCGTCAGGAGGGCAGTTGCCTGTTTAAGACCTCGTTGTATATAACGCAAAACGACACCCAGGTGGGTGCAGGGGAGGTTTTGGAGAAGACTCTTTGGGGGTTGCTGTTGCTGGCTTTATTATTTTTTTTTCCTTGGTAGATACTCTCTAGGACTTTAGTAGTAGCTTAAACTCTTAAATTTGTTTGACTTCTGCTAAGCTCTGATAAATCCATTTAATGCGTGTATTTCTAGCTTAGTCTTCTTGGTAGCATAGGATGAGCTCCAGTCAATTAGTTCGGTCGCTTTTATGCTGTCGGTCAAAAAGGGAGAATCACGTTGGACGGGATTTGTGTCTCAAATCGAAGAGCAAGTGGTAGACACAGGGAGAGGGGCTCCTGTGGCTGCCGGGATCCATAGGGAAACCTCTGTGGTCACAGGGACCGGAGGACGGGCTCAAAGAGAAAACTTGAAATATAAGAGTGCAGCTTCTTGCTACTTCAATGGGGAATATTTTACCTGCAGGAACCTAATGATTGCAAATTAAGCTACTCGGAAGACTTTTCTAGGGTGTTTTACATACGTGGACTCACTTTATACTTGCCAATTTTTCTCTGGTTCTGCATATTCTATCTGTTAACACAAATGACCTTTGAAACAGAAGCTCCAAATGTAAGGCTTGGTCGTAGGACTGGATTTTGCCAGGGCTCTGCCACCTGCACTGGAATTCTGAGGGGCTGGGTGATCGATTTTGTTTGGTTTTTAAGTTATATTAATCAACTGTTTAGATATCAGCATTTTTTTTTCATTTGAACAAAGTCACGAGTGCAGAAAGGCAGACTTGCACTTAGAAGCTAATTTTTAAATTAATCTCATTAAAAAAAAATATATTATTCTGTTGTTCTAGTTTGGATTTTTATGAGTTTGTTTTGAACTGTTTTGAAACCCAAAGGAGAGGAAGTTCCTGGGGAAATCACTGTTACTGCACAGACTCAGGCAGAACTTTCCTCTTGTCCTGAACTGGTAATTTTCGTTAATTTTTAGGGACAACAGTGTTTCCAAAATAATTTCAAAGACTAGTTGAAGTTACTGCTGGGGTTTTTTGTACCCTATTTTTGTGCTGATGGTACCCACTTTTCTCCTTTTTGACATTAACCTCCTTTCGAGTATAAAATGCACTTGTTTAAATGCAGAATGTGCTGTATGTGATGCAGGAGCCCGTGGTTTCTTGGATAAAAGTAGAATTTCATCAACATCCATTTTCCCCAACGTAAGACTGATGCCACTGAACAACGATAATCCAGTTTCATTGCAAGCAATAGAACAACGAGATTGTTCTATTACGATTATTCAAGCGTAATAACTCCTGCTAATAAATTAGAAAAGGAAAAATTAGACTCCCATATAGTATGTCTAATGGAACAAATGCCAGGGATATCATGAGTTCCTTACAGTCTATAGACTGTGGATTTTTCCAGGATAAACTTTTTAGTTATACTGTTGAACAGTGGAGCTAAAAATTGAAAGGACTAGATTGAGAACATCATCGTGTAATTTTGTTAAGAGCAGATGGGTGGAAAACTCCCTTGAGCGCTATATTAGCCGCTGCCATTCACGGGACGGCAGCCGATAAAGTACTTGATGGACCTTTGTGTCCATCTGTTAGTCGATCTATCCAATATTCCTTGGCTAAGGAAACACTTTGAACAGCGCAGTTAAATGCCAGAAATGTTTTGTAGTATTTATAGATTTTGCTAGCTCACACTTGAGAACGTTTTCTGTGATTCGTCAAGTGTTCTCTTGAGTTGTATCATTTATTGGGAGTATATCTTAATGGCTGCTTTAAGGTGTGTTATGTAGCTGTACCATCGGACATTCAGTGGTCTAAGACAATCTGAAATAACACCCACCGCGATTTTTTTCCTTACTGACTGATTATCATATACTAATTCATGTACCTCTTAAAGTATAGATTTTTCTTCAGGACACTAGAGAATTTTGGGAGGAAATGATCTTGGTGTTTCCAGAAAAGGGAAAGGGCAGGGGAAGCTCCAGGAGATGCCCCACATCTCCCCCGGTTTGTATTGGCCTTGTGTAACCAGGGATGCTGCGTGCTAGGTAGAAAAGCTATTAATCTGGTTGTCAAATAAAACAGTCGTCTCTTTAGAGAGAACACTTAATGGATTTTGGGAGCTTGATCTTTGGCTTTTTTCCTCATTTCCTGTTGCCTTATCTGCACTTGATTGGGAAAAGTGCCTTGAAAAAATAGCTTCGTAACTTAGATTGGATCGCTCGTCCTCTAGCAAAGAATGTACTCTGCAGCTCCCCTGTGTATTAAACAAATAAATATAAAAGGTTTAACACCAGCTTGCGTGGTTACCAAGAAGTTAAAGCATTACTTAAAGCACTAAAAAGGATGTGAAGATTTAGTGCCGCTGTGCAGTGCACTAAATAACTCCAAATTAACTCATAAACCATGTCAAGGCGCGGTACTTCAGCCACTCCATCTGTGCCAGCTGTGCTGGGGACCGGGCTTTGGAGGCACCTGCCGAGAAAATGCTCAGTGCATGTATTGGTGAGGAGACTTGGCTGAGCCCGAATGGACCAACTTCAAAGCACATTTGTTCTTTTTCTCTTTAATGACAGTGCTATAAATGCAAGTGTCCGTTCTCCGTGAAAAAGGTTCTTAAATCGGGATTGAGGGAATGGAAAGGCCACAAAACCACTGGGTTGTTAATGTCCACTTGAGATTTACTACATACATCTAACCTGTCAGAGGCTGTTAGACAACATTGCAATGTTGACTGTGGCTATTCCTAAGAAAACTGTTGAAGGTGCTTGGAAATCTTCACTGTAGCGTAGTTTTTTTAGAATTTTTGGAATTTGGACAACATCAGAGCTCTTTCCTTTCTCCTCAGACAGGGACTAGAATATTTTCTTAGTCTCGCGTGTGGTCTGAGAAAAGTTTTTACTTCTGTTTTGTCATCGGTGTAACTTTTTGTGCAGGCTCCTCTGCTTTTCCAGCTGCACTTACAACCATCTTGACTTGTCCTTGGCAATGAAAAGTTTGAAGAATGGTTCATATATTGGAAATGCCCATGTTAGCTGGCAGCCTGGCCTCTGCCAGCAAATGGAAAGTACTCAACGTTCGTGTTTGACAGGTATTCCTGAAATTCTGCTGTAGGTGTGGGGGGAAAGGTGTTTGAATTATTCGGTGACAACTTCAAAGTTGTAGGTACAATGTGCTCTTGATCTCCATCTGACTGTGCCATCCGGACTGCGTGGCCGGCTCTGCGGAAGGGCATTTGTGCTTTGGATAAGAGAAGCGGATTCATCAGAGAAATAAAAGTATTAATTACATATTTAACTGGAGGTTGTTTTGTTCGGTCAATTATGACCACTTGTATGAACTCATTCTCTTGTGTATCAGTGTAAATACTCTTCTCTTGTCCAGTAATCCTAAAATGTTATTGTTGATGATAAATTTTATTTAGATCCCAAGGAAAACTTCACAGAAGTTTCAAGTTCATGGCTTTCAATGTGTTGAGCACGTTTATAGCAGAGAAGCTGTGGAACATCTTTCACTGTTGAATTTCAAGACGGTTGGTTTGTTGAAGTACAGAGGAGGTGGTCTGGATGACCTCCTTGTGCACCTTTCATCTTCCAGATGAGAGCAGAGTGCAAATCCCAGGAAATAACAGCTCCTGGAGTCCTGAAGAGTGGGGTAGTCAGGTTTTCATGGGAATATTGAGTTTGCTCACGGCTTCACAACGCTCTTTTTGAAATTCTGCAGCATCGCTGTTTTTCTCCACGGCATGTCAGATCTTATTAACGTTGTATCTGAGCATCTTACCGAGAAAGGAGTTCACTAATGGATCTGTGGTATCACAGCTGTACTCACAGCACCCAGCAAGGCACCAGTAAAGTTAACCTCATTTTACAGCTGGGCGAAACTGAGGGGTGGAAGGTGAAGGGCAGATGAGAAAGTGATTTTGGTGATATTTGTGTGTCTGTGCCCGAAGCGGTGATTATGAAAATCCCACTCAGCTGCTGCCTGAATTCTTGAAGCGGCTTCTGTTTCAGCCTCAGAGGTTTGTCTGTGTCCAGCTCTGCTTCCCCACACCCTGGGGAGGGTCCTGGTCAACCTGATGTGCACACTGGCACTGCATGGGCCGAAATACTCCGTTCTTAGGCTTGGCACTTTGAATTAGCTGCTTTAGTGGTGGTTCTGTCTTGGATCTTCTGAGGCAAGGAGGGCCACCAAGCTGCTGCTTGGGTTTTCAGGTGGCGGTAGCTGTGAATATTTAAACTCCTTTCGTACCTGTGTTTTAATTCCTGTAGAGCATCCTAATTATATGTGACAGCCGCCCGTTCTGGCGGTGTAGGTGCTCGCTCGTGTGCTGCATTTCTGGAAATGTAGGCAGGAAGATGGCTCATTCCAATTGTTTCCATGGCCAGTTGATGTTCAGTGTAGACGTCATTCTGAAGTTTAAAAGTATCATGTTCAATTATATATTAATTTACTTTGAAAAGCATCTACTAGTATTGTTTACTGTAGTACGCAAAAGTCAAAATCAGTAAAGTGCAATGTAAAAAATTGTGTGGAACTTAATGAAGATTGAGTGTCAAAATAAAATGGAATCTTGTACATATTCACTGAAAAGACGACCAGAACTGGCATTCCGAATCTTTCCTGGCTTGGAGACTTATTGAAAAATTAATCCCTGTATTTGAGGAAAAACAAAATTGGAAATTAAGTGGACTGAAGTGCCGTAGTGCTTACAGTTGTGGTGGTTAGATAGGTTTTTTTCCCTGCCTGCTTCTGTATAACGTCACAACAGAAAAACTGGATGTGATTGAAAGTGAAACAAACCAACCAGACAAAAACCAACCAAACAAAACGCAAACCAAATCAAGTTGCTTGTAAATTCTGAGAGGTTTGCATTGATTGTGCAGCAAAAAAAGAAAAATACCAAAAAAACCCCTTTTGCATGCCAACAAGGGTTACCTTAAATAACAGTCAGATTCTGAGCTTGCCCTGCAGTTGGTTAGCTTATTGAACTCATTTCAGATTCATTCTATTTTCAGTAATAATTTGAGGGAAGGGAAAACTCTGCATTTCCAGCTAGTGTAATGTGACATTATCATCGCAGCGCCCGGTGTGCTGCTGGCTCTGTGCAGTCCCGGGTTGTCCTTGGTCGGGCCCCTGGGCGTGGGCGCGGGCGGGAGGCTGAGGGCGGTGCTGCTCAGGAATGGCGCCTGGTCGTTTCTCCCACTCCTGTAGGCAACTATATACTAAATATTAACGTGCTTCCAGTCTCAATCGGCTCAATTCCCCTGGTTTGAAGTTGAATGGAAAGAAGGATAAATTATTTGAAAATTGAAGACATTTATCTATGACATTTAATTAGTGTAAAGGGACTTCTCCTGATCCATGAAATTCCCAGTGCAGCATAAATGTATCTAACTCTCATCAATGATAAGGCCATCCATCAGCTCATAGACTCTTTTCTATTACCAGAAGTTTATCCTCAGATCTAGCGAACACCATTCATAAATTCGTTTTAAAGGTGTGTCGTTTGGAGAGGACATTATGCAGTATAATTCCAAGCTCAAAATGGAGCTGTGATAACCACTCTATCTGACGCACCAAGCCTTCAGTCACACTTTATCACAGTTATGGATGTCAGTAAACCAACAGGTTTTTCTCAGAAACAATATAGATAAGCAAAGGTGGCTCAGAAGGTGCAAAGAGTAATTTAGAGAGATAAGCAGCCTGGGAGATGTTTTCATTTTCAGTATCCTTTGTAAGAAAAAACACATAAAAACGCTTATATTTAAAAATGACTTTGGATAATTCAGTAAGATGATTTTCTATCCCTTATTTGTGTGCTGCAAAGTAGAAATAAAAGAATTAACGTTTTGTCAATCATATAGGACCTTGTATCAAAGCTACTACAAGCACTGAGGACAGTGGCTGCAGGAAAGAACTCTGAAAATTGTCCGTATTACTGAGAAGTGAACCCAAACGCTACATATATATATATTTTTATATATATATATATATATTTTTTTTTTAATCGGAGTCTGAGCAGTTAGCTCTTACTCCAGTATCTTAGAGTTATGATATGGTAAGACAGGAAAAAATATAACTTTTTGAAACGTAGAAATTCATCAGGAAAAGAAGCCTTGAAATTTCTCCAAGAGACAACAGAAATTCCCATATATGTGACAGAAAATGAGGCAAAAAGGACGTGACCATCCGGGGCTGACTGGTGATGTCTGTCACGGCTGAAGTCACAGCCTTCACCGGGGAGCTGTGTTCAGACCTGGTTTTCAACTAAAACGGGGAGAAAAAATAAAATCTTAACAACCAAGTGTGCGTTGCTCAATACTCCAGTATTCCTGGTCCACTAAAACTTCTCTAATGAGAAATTAAGAATGAAGCAGACCATGGAAGTGAGAAAAATTTGATTTATGCCTTAGAAGAAGTGAATCGATAGTCCTAGGCTGAACGCAAGGTTGAAATATGGAACCATCACATTAGCGTCCATCACTGCAGAGCTGTGGTCGTTCTTGAGAAAGGGGCCTGCCGATACACTCTCTGTTCCTTGGAATTTATTAATAAGAAAAGGAAAAATTATCAATCACATCTTAGGAAAAATAAAAGCAGAATTGGTTTCATAGCCTGAATCAACGAGCAGCATTACTAGGTTACCTGTTTGAAAACCGAGATTGTTTTATGACTAACATGTATTTGCACAGAACCACATCAAAGTGCATTTCAGGAGAAACAGGACTTCTGTATAATTTAAACAGGCAGCTTGCCTTGGACTTAAATAGGAATTGAATAATGCCATAGGCACTTTTACATTCATACATGATTTAAGAATTATTAAGATACATTACCACCCTTGCAGGTGCTGGCAATAGAGGCACCCAAGTCACGGGAATAATCTTCTGTTGCTCACAAAGCTCTGGACTTGATTTCTAATTATTGATCACAGCAGAATTCATTCTCTACAGTGGCTACAAAAGTCAGGGGATAATTCATATTTGTGGATAATTATTATCAAACCCAGGTGCCATAACCTGTTTAAAAACCTTTGTTCCTTACAGAACGCAGAATATTCTCAGAGCGCTTGAATGTGGTGTTTTCTTGCTTCAGTGTTGCTGGACGGTAGTTCTCAAATTACATTTCTTTCTGTACTGGATTAATTTTTAGGGATACATATCGTGTATTCACCTGACCTGATGGTTGAAAATCTAATTGCTAATTCTAAATCCAATTGGTTTGTTTTGTTTTTTTAAAGCCTGCTTGGTCCAGGACCTTAACCCAGCAGAACAGGGTTTCTAACCCTGCTGTGCCCTGGGTTCTGTCGCCTTTCTGGGCACCAACCTCAGGAGAACCGGCAGCAGGGCCGGAGCTGTTCCACCTTTTCCTTTCCTCTGCTGTCAGTGGGACCCGCTGCAGCGGAACGATGGTCCTGCACATTCTTTTTTCATCAATTTTCTGCTCGCTCTATGGAGAAAAGCAGTCTGGCTGTAGAAAAGCTCATGATTCTGAAGAAGCTGCAGAGACGTTTAATCCTTTCCGTGAAGGACAAAGCTGGGGAAGAGAGAAGGGGCGATGCCCACAGCGAGGGCAGAGCGGGAGCTGAAATGAGCTGATCGGGGTGGAAAATAGAAAAACGGGGGGGACCTTAGAGCTGCTTTGGGTTTCGAAGTGAAAGAGGAGGGTTGTCCCGGAGGCTCGTGTGGCAGCGGGGAGGAGGTGGCGGTGCTGGGGACGTCCCCGCAGGGACTCTCGCCCCCTCCCGCTTCGCTCCATGGGTTTCTTCTTAAACTGGGCCCGGGGGAGGAATTTTCCTGTACGGTCCCTTCCAGCTGGGCGTGGGAGGTGTTTAACTGCATCGCCATCTGCTAAGGAGGTGGGAGAGAACAGAGAGGGCTTTTTCCCTCTTCTATTTCAAGAAAGGGGAAAAAAAAAAAAAAAAAAAGGAGTTTGTGTGTGTTCCTGTTCCGGTTTGCAGCGTACAGTAATAACAGCAAAACCCCACGTAACAGCTGAAGACGTTTTCATGTACATTTGTATAGAAATGTCAAATAGTTATTATTGTCAATTATATTCAGTGTTATTGTAATAGTGTGGGGTTTTTTTTCCTCCCAGAGCATTACTCAGTTACAGCCAAAATGCGTAAAGAGTTAACAGTCAATTCTATGCTCCTATACTAATAATTTATTGTTATTATTACTTTGAATTGGCATTGTTGGGCCAGTACATAAAGAAAATTGGAAGCAATCAGTCAGCGACTCTAGTGCACTTGCTTTTCACATGCAGGCGAGATAAAGGCTCCAGCACCCTATTGACAGCAGAAGGTAATTTAGGTCAGAGCAACCCTGTTAGTACAGTTCAATTTATTTGCGTTACTCTGATCCTCCTGCTTCTGATGGCTGTTGAAATAAAGGAACGAGAACCATTTTTAATAGCTCTCATTGCGGCAGCACTTTCACAAATGTGACAAAGGATTATAATGAAGTGGTTCATTATTTCTTTATGGCGCCCGTGGCCACACACACCAACCCCGTTGTGCCTCTGGTCACTCTCCGCTGAAATCAGTGGGATCCAATGCGCAAATCTCACCAGAAAAGGGATGGTGACCTGGGCAACAATTCCTCTTTTAAAGCATGGGCATGATAAACTTGTATTTCTGGATCTACTGACAGGAGACTGGTATTTCCCTCCATGGCTAATGGAGCCTGTTAGCTCACCAAATGGCTAAGAGTATATTCTATGAGCAAATAAATATTCTGTGCTTATTTGTCCTGAACTGATCTCACAAAATCAGGTCACTGAGTCTAGTCAAAACTTCATTCTAAACCATTTTTGCTTGATCTTTGTGTATCCTTCTGGGTAAATCTGCATTTCTTTAGATAGTGCGATATGGTGAAAATTAGTTCCAACACAGTAACATTTGAAATTAGCTTTTGTGGTTTGGTTCGGCAAAACCTTTCTGTAGTTGCTGGAGTGTGGACTGAAGTTGGCGGATATTTCGCTCAAGTACAGCCCGATAATAAGGTTAATGTATCTCACTGTTATTTGTCTTTGAGTACATACAGAATGGAAGAACAAACTTTCCTGAAGGAACATGCAGGTTACTCCGTTACTCCGTTCCCGTTTCAAGGTCAATATTTCACTGGAAGGCATCGCGCTGTGATGTGGGTCTGCCCGGGCTCGTTCTGCTTGCGCTGGGCTCCTGTTTCGTTTGCCCCCGGGGGGCTGGGGACCCGCGCACTTGGCAGCAGCATGTGACACAACCCCAGTGGCATCGGTGACACCCTTAGTTCAGGTTCCCGCACCTTTGAACAACCGCAGCAGGTGAATCACCGTGTTTCCTCAGGTTTCCCAGCCTGACACGGTGCTGCCTTGCAAATACTCGCTGATGGAGTCATTTTGTGTGTGACTGCCATGCGTGCGCGTGTGTTTTCATTACAAACTTAGTAAGAACTCCGCTGTTCAAGTTGTTAGAATACTGCAGCTGTTTCGATCCCTTTGGAAAGACACCGGGTCCCATCCTCGGGGCCGATGCTGCCGAGGGAAGCGCTGCATGATGTGCACGATGTGCATCCCCCGGGCTTCTGCCGCGCTGGCGCAGTCGGCGGGGTTTGTGTGTCAGTAGGTGTCAGCATTCAGTTACTGTGTAATTGAGCAGCCTGATTGAATACTCATGGCAACACGCCTGCAGAATTAATGCCAAGCACTCCACAAGCCCCGCTTTAGGATAGGATTATTCAGCCAGAAGTTTCTCGATACACAAAGGGGTGGGTGGGAAATACTTAAAGCTCTATTCGTTGTCCAAAAACCTAATTTCATCGCTGAAAATAATGCTCTGCTGCTTCGCGGGTGTTTGGTAACACACAGTGCAAAGTAAGCACCTCTCTGTGCAGACTTGGCTTGTGTTTGGACTTGGGCTTGTGTTGGGCTGGATGCTGCATCCAGTGCGCAGGGTGCTGGTCGCGCTGCAAGGGGCTCTGGGCAGCAGGGCTTATCGCTCCTCTCTCCTGCAATAGCTCCCGGTTGAGCTTCTGCAATGAACATTTGCCAAAAGGTGCGAAGCTCCCATGGTTGCACCTCCCTTTCTAACCATGTCCCAACCTCAGTTTGCTCTCCAGGCTTGTAAACCCGGCTTAGCGCTTGGTTGATGGGTTGGGATTAACTAGGATGTATGTCGGAAGGGCTGGCTTGCCTGGGGATGATGCAATCCTGTTAGGGTAATGAGGATACTTGTAGGAGGGTTTTCAGAGGCGTTTCTGAGCAGACGTCAGCTGGGAAAGCGGAGCGGTAGGGCTGTCGCTCTCCTCACTGCTGCTTCTGGTTTAGAGCAGGGATGCTCTGAGGAAGAGGAGCTGTACTGCAGAGCTTCAGTTTTGGCCCATTTGGGCAAGGAAACCACACGGCAACATAATGAATCTGGAAATGACACAGATGATAGCCTACATACCACTGAAAAATAAAGTAATACGTGGAAGCTCTTCTGCATAAATGTGTACAATGCGAGTTGGGTTTTAAAAGGTGCTGTGGTTGTCAAAACTCTTAAATGACCGTTGTTTCTGTGCATGTAACTCCTGATGTGACCAGTCCCTGGTAAATGCTCCCGCTGTTTCACACTGATTAATTTGCTCTGTGTAACTGGCTTTGCGAGGAGCAGAGAACCCCTCAAATAAGATCCAGGGCAGCTACTTTCACAGCAACCCTAATACTGTTTCCTCCAATAGAAGCAGAGATTCAAGTTAAATCAGAAAAGCTCGGATATGCTTATACTTCCGATTTCTTCCGTCTCCTCTCTCTCCTCATCCGCTGGAACTGCTGACATCAGTTGAAACAGCAAGCAGTAATACGTTTTTCGCAGACCTAGTGTGCAAACGACATTGGATTTATGTACCTGAAGGGGGCTTGCTTGCCTTCCCAGGCTTGCAATCTCAGAAAAATTTCACCTCAGCTGCAAAAAGCAGCTGTAAGAGAGCTGCGTTATCCTGCAGAGAGCACGGAGGGCAGCGGAGCGGTCAGTCCGCTCTCGGCGGTGTCTGGATCCTCCGCTCGGCCTCAGGAGCAGGTTGGATCTCGTGTCAGGCAGCGGCACCCGAGGGAACATCTCTCCAGCTTTACAGTTTTATGGTCCAATTCAGTCAATTAGGGTCCTTTGTGTATCTTGTCTTAGTGAGGGGTCCTGGACTGGGAATCACTTTATGGCCCGTTTATTTCCAGCGGTAAGGTGGCTTTGCGGGTTGAGAATCCAGCTTTATGGGATTACCCAAAGTATATAAAGGAACCAGCCTTGGGGCGTTACTCAAAGTACGTCCCAAGCTCTTCCCGTTTTTCCTGATTTACAATATTGGTGAAGGAGGAATATTTACCGACCGTTCATCAAGCATTGCTTTTAACCATCATGCTGCAAGAATATAGCTAGTGATAGCAACTAATCTCCTTGTAGGCTTTTGTGAAAAATGCAGGATTATCCCCTTCATTTCACCCATTCAGCTTGTTTCTGCTCATTTTGCTTTGTAGTTTCTCTAAAGAACGCCAATTCTGCTTCGTGACTGCATCCCTTCCTGGCTGACACATTGATCCTTCCTCAGGAGACTCTGTGCTGGGTTCCTCAGGAGTTCAGCATTATATTCTAACGTCGGTATATAATGATTTAATTTAAAATACTAAGACGTTCTTATCCTACAAGTTTAAAATATGCTACATTTTGCTGTGCCAACATCTGCATTCAGCAGCCCAACACAATCAGAAGCGAATCACGAACATTTGTGGTAGGAAGCAGCGTGTTTAAACGGAATTATTATTTTTCAGAGGGAACGTAATAGTGGTGTATCTTGCAGCATCCGGACTTTTCAACCGAATTATCCTTCTTAAATACTCTGGGGAAGAGGAGAGCAGCTTTCTGTGAGCGCAGAGATGGAGGCGGTGCTGGGTAGGGGCGTTTGGCAGGTTCGGGAGGTTTTGTGGCTCTATGGATCGTGGTAGGAGTGGTCGGTGATCCCTGAGGACCAGCTCTTGGTGCCGTGGGCTGGCTGCAGATGCCAACATCTCCTGAGCCACCCGCGGGCCTGCGGACTTAGGCGGAGCAGGTGAAGTTAGGACACGGTGAGGGCCCCTGGCCTGTAATTGTGGCTCAAGGTACAACACCATAACCCAGAAACTTGGGAAGAGAAGACACGATCAAAAAGTAAAGTGTTGGGAATCTTTTGGTTTAGGATCCACCAGTAGCTGGAAGAAAGTTTACTGTGTGGGTGTCGATCTTTCTACAGTTCTTAAGGTGATGTGAAAGCTTTTCCTGGAAGGCTCCTCAGTCCCATCTTCTGATGAAGATGAACACTTTTAGTAACCATTCATTTTTGGTAAAAATCTACGTATGTGCAGATATAGCAAACACACAGCGAATAGATTGTCTGCCATAAAATAAATAAAAACAAAATCTTGTGCAACTGAATATGAAAAAGTAGTATGAGAAATGTGGTTTTAGTATTTGGCTCTTGGTGGTCCTGCAGCGCTGCAGCCTTTTCCTGCTCTTCCTTAAATCACATCACTTCTGTCAGGCACTGGCAGAGTCAAAAGAAAAAATAAGCAGGGAACTTGCCTTAGACCCGGAGCTGACATTCGCTCTTCTGCACCGTAATACCTTGACTTACTGGTATTTACTCTTCCCTCCTTTTGGTGGTTGATGTTAATTTTGGGGCCTGTATTCCCCTTGCATAAATTCTGGTGATGCCTGGGGTCAATACCTCTGCATTGTTATTTAAACCTGTTTTCCTCCGTTCCATAGCAATCTACCAGCACGTGATGCTTTGATTTTCCTGGCACCCCACTCGCTTTTCACTTTTCTTTATCAGTTGATTTACTGCCTCTAGACAGAAGATGAATAGTTTGCACTTTGTACTCTTAAATCAAAACAGAATGGAAAAGACTGGTTTAATAATATTTTATTCCAACCCCACTTATCTGTATCACCTATTGCTTAGCCCTGTCAAGAGTGATATGTCTGCAATATCCTATCTCTGCTGTTTGCTCACCATGGTACCTCAGGTTTTGCTTATTCATGATTCCAGCATTGTTTTAGAACAAAGCTGCGTGAAAAGCTCCTGAGTAGCTCATCGCTGATTCCCATGGCTTAAACAATGAGATCGAGTTTAGGTGGAATAGCAATTCAATGATGGTTTGTATTTCCATTTAAGCCTCACTGCATTTTGAATATGAACTGTAAGTTAGGTGTTTATGCATATTCTTAACAGTGAACTTGCATATATCTGGAATGCTTGAAATGTATTTTACCTGGAGTGGTGATGTCCAATGCACCTGAAGAAGTGAAGTCCAATAACTATTGGACTAACAGTTATTTTCGCATCGGGTTATTTACTTTGTTGACTCTGGGTCTGAATGCAAAGACTGGTTTTGCATTTCTGATTTGAGTTTGATTCACATTGGATTCTAAAGATGAAACTAAAGCAACATAATTTTTCTTTTTAATTTTGCATGTGTGTATATATAGACACACAGATATATTTAAAGCATCTTTTTAGGCGATACAGTGTTTTTATCTTAGGTGAAAACAAATGTTTGGATCAGTTGTTCAATGGACTGAATTTCATGGTTCAAGCTTCATGGATATACCTCCCTAATGTTTCAGATAATGGATCTGGAAACAAGCAATCCATTCATTTCATAGTCAAAAATACACCATTAAAACTATTTCAGTTTAGCTTCACAATGCAAAATGTTTTAGACCTCAAAATACTACAGGATGAAAAATTTGGATTTGAAATGAAATAACCAAATAAGTAAGTTTCTCACCTTCCTTACTAATAATAATAAAAAAAAAGTTATGTATGTGGAGCATTCAAGTTACTCTTCGTCAAGAGGAAAGCTCTGACAGAGGCAGACAGTGACAGGCTGCCTTTTCATTGCTTTTTCTCTTGTGCTGTCCTCGAGCTGACGTGACGTGTGTGGAGGAGCTGACCTTTAAATGGAGTTGCGTTTTCAACCTGAAGCACAGCGCAGCTTTCTGCTCTGCTGTGCTCATCTCTGCTTTTAGCGATAAAGCAATTAAAGATATCCTTTATTTGATCAACTGGAGAGCACCATTGGTGTGATTTTCATTTTACTTCTTGCCTGTTGCCAGAATAGAAAATGATTTATAATGGCTGGAGCAATACTGCATGTGACTGTGAACAGTTTATTCAGAATTTGCCATTTCTTCCACTGGAGTGTAGCCACATAAACGATACTATGTGTTTTTAACTTGTTTGCTGGTTTATTGGCTGTGAATCAAGCAGTATAATAGCTTTTGTGTTCAACTTCAAAGGCTTAATCTCAAGACCAGGTTCTGTATCATCACTTCATGCTGTGGCCCCTTTGAGGGGACCAAGATAAATTGAATCATATCTTTTACAAGGCTAAAGCTAAAACCACAGTCTTGGCTGAGCAAGGCTTTTCGAAGTTATGCAACTCACTGTTTGGGGTTTTTTTAATATATGTAATTTTATAATATTTTTACAACTTTCTCCACAATCCAGCTAAAATCACTTTTCTATTTTGACCACTCACCGTGTTATTATGTACAGGCTCCTTTTCAGCAGCCAGAGGAAGTTATTTCAGTCTAAAATACTGCGTTATGGAGATAAAACACAACTTCTGGTTCCGTCGGGCTGACGGGATTATTGCCCCCCCAGCCTGGGAGCCATCGTGCGGTTCCTGCTGAAGCGCCCTGGGATGCAGAGTTGGGCTGGAGGGTGTTCGTGCTGATACTGATTTTAACCAATAAGTACAGAAGCATGTCTGTTTTAAAGGTCTTGGCTTTCCCAACCAATAACACCCCCTCCCCTTATTTTTTTTTCATTCTTAAGCTTTATTCAGTCTGAGCTTATTTTCAAAGCCACTGCGGTCGCTGAGGCTGGAACCTGCTGCTCCAGTTACACGGGCCAGAACTTTGCTGTGTTTCACCACTTGAAACCAGTTAGTGAAGCCAAAGGTTTTTTCCCCTCTATGCACATGGGTTGAAAGGCTGTGATCGGTACCTCGCAACCCCTTGCAGCCTTGGGGAAAGGTGCCGTGGGGTATTCAGAGGCAGTTTCCAGGCGGTTGTTGGAAGCGATGGATGGTGCAGAGGTCAGGCTGTCCAAAGCTTCTCTGCCCTTAACTCCCACTATGTTACTAGATTGCCATTCTTCTTTTGCTGTTTTTCTTACTCTATTTGTTATTTTTAAGGCTGACGCAGCTGCAGGGTCATGTCCTTATTGGGTATTGTTGAGATCAGGTTGAGGGTGTGAACGTGATGGCATTCGTCCTGCTGAGCCCAACTCGGCCTTGCCATTCCTGCTTGAAAAGTGCAGGAAATGTCCTCTAGTGATGTCTGTCGTTCTCCATCCATTATAGAATATCAGCCAGATGATGTTTCACCGGCTATTATTGAGCTGAAAAATACCCTCCCTGTCTAAAAGGACATAGCAGTAAAAGAAGGTAACGGTGGAGGCTGTGGGTGGCCCTACGAGTTATTCTGTCCTATGAAGAAATCTTTCCAACTTGCGTCTGCAGCAGTCGTTCTTGTTCTCTGCTTCATCAAAAAACCCCAACTTCCGTTGGAGGATCCATTGCTGCTTAGTGCTTGCTGTCTTTGGAAATAATAGAAGACTTATGGAAATTTCAGTTAGGAAAACGGTGGTTTTGAACAGAATCCCTTTGGTTTGGTTTCTTCCAGCATGCACTTAAGGAATGCACAGAAACCATGACCAGTGCTAAAGCTCCAATTGTCTTCTTAGATTGTCACTTCTGAGGGAGGAAATGGATTGACATTGATTTTTTTTTTTTCCCTTCTGTTACACTGGTATCCAGGTTTTTTGTGTCACTCTGATTTGACAGAAACCGACATCTGTCTTTATTATTTTCTGACTACCGACAGCTCGGTGTCTTTGACACACAGGAAGTTTCCCACCCTTCTGCTGGGCATTACCCTGTCGAACAGTTTCTTCTCCCTGCATTTCTCTTGAATGCAGTACAAACCGACTCGAGTGAACAGATCCTGGTTCGGATGTCCAGAGCTTTATTAAATGCATTAACTCAATTATGAAAGCGACTTCTGAGTAGCCTTGACAAATGCAGCCGGGAAGTATTTTGCAGTCTGAAAATGGCGTGATTATTCCCAGCACTTTCTGCTCTCTGTGAAAGAAGGAATTAATATTTATTGTTAAATGTAACTAGCAATATAAAGAGGTACACTTAGTCTATTATTGTCCAATAATATTCAGTACACTTCCCCTGAAATTTAAATATGTTCTGTCAGGCTGGCCTTTGCTGCTCCTCCAGTGAAATTATTCTGTAAAGCACATGTGATTTACTGAAATTAATTTTACTGTCTGTATTACTCTTTTTATCACCATTATTAAGGCTCTGGTGCCTATAACATTTGAGTTTGTCGTTGCCTGTCTTCCTCTCTTTAATATGCAATTACTATACACTATTTCAAATTTCTGTGTGTGAATTCGGAGCTACAGGCAAAGCCTAAAAGTAATTCCAAGTGCATTCCTGTGCATGGAGAAAACCTCTAGTAATTACCCAAGTCAAAAATACATGTTGGAAAGCAAAGAGCCACACAAAAAATCCCCAAACAGAACTAAAGTCTGATACTAATAACTTTACCGAGGATCCAACAGTGAATAATTTGAAGCCAGTCCATGCAAATAGCAGTGAAGGAGCTCGATGCCTTGTCAAATGCCCCAATTTTCATTGCCCGGTTATTTTTCCTCTGGAAGTATCCTCTTGTCTCTCTGCTTCATTGATTCCGTGTCTCTTTGCAAATCGCATTTGAAAACTTCTTTCTTCTTCAGTGGTTATAGGTTCTAATTTCTTTTTTTACCCTGCCATTATTTTAACTCTATAACTGCGTTATGTAACTCTCTAAATCATTGCGGGAAATAATTTCTGGGCATTATATTATGTGGAACAAATGTCTACTGTACCAAACTGCATCAGGAATTTATCTGCGAATTCCTGGTACAACGCTTTTCAAGTGGCTCAGGTCCTGGGCAAGAGAAAACGTGGTATAAAGCTGTTCATCAGTGGAAAAGTGGCTCGAATTGAGTCGCTGTTCGGCTGTGCCTAAAGTTTGTTGGATTATTCTGACTCTCTTGTGAACGTAAGTGAAGGTTTTACTCAGAATGACAAACAAATGTATGTTGGTACCGAGTTTTCGAATTGAGGACTGACAGCATTAAATAAAAGTGATAAATAAGGAGGGAAGTATCTCTTTAAAAGCATATACTGGCTACAGTATGTTGTAGAGGTAGATTTCAGATGTTATTTATTGCCAGCTGTAAATGAATCTTCATTTGAGTTTGTTCATAGGTCTCTTCCAGTGTGTGATCTGTAAATATTTCAGAAATCAGGCCCCAGAGAAACGCGCGTTGCAATAGCAGCAGGCGGCCGTTTGCTGCCAGGCCGGTGGCTTTCAGTGGGTTCCCATTAAATCATTTACTGATCAATGGATGTACATACCTGCAAATACTGCAGATTAATATGCAAATACTGCAGATTAATATGCAAATACTCTTCTGTGGGGAAAGGGAGGATGGTGTAAACTAATTAACTTGGCGAGTTGCAGTTGACATGTGTCTGTTTAACTAAATAGGCCAATTATATGTTCAATCTGATTGCTGGTGCCTGTGATTACAGTAAGGATGGGCTAGTGACTGGAAAAGTTCAGAGCTACACTTCTCTGGTTATTTTCCATGGGTAATTTGGGAGGGGGTTATCCTTAGTTCTAGCCGTTATGCTACTATATGAAATTAATCATTAATATCATCCTTAATCATTCAAGAAAGCAATATTAATTCAAACAAGCATAGGATATGTAGCTTAGAACTAGCTTATCTTCATTTTATTGTGACCCAGTACACTGTAATCTCTGGCGTTTGGTGTATTTCTGATGCTAGAGGGTGGAAAATGCTGGTTAGAGCCTTATCCCGGGAGTTCTGTACCAGAGGATTGACTTGAAATGTGAGCACTTAACGTGAGCCCGGACTTCATCAGAGCACTGTGTTCCTTTCCATCTTTACTACTGCTTCTTTTCCTTGGTGTTACTGTTAAGCTTACCAATTATGGATTGTTATAAACGCTAAGAAATATGTCTTTGTTGCTTCACTTTTACCATAAAATATTTAAATACAATCTCCTGTATACTTTTCCCTGTATAATCAGTCTATTCTTCAAAAATACATATTGGCATTTAAATACTTTATAGGGGGCCGTTGCTCTTGGTATAATTAGTTTGCTTTTCTGAGTAATGTGTTCCAGACATGCCGATAGATAAAGCACCGAGGGGCTGAGTAAGTCCTCCGTTTCATTTTCTCGGTTATCATCCTTAGCTGGGCGGTTCGCTGTGCGTTGTTCTGTTTGCGAAGGGAAGATGCTCGTCCTGCTGAGCCTCCCGGTGGGGCACAGAGATGCTCAGCGGGGACCGGGATCCAGGTGTGCTCTGTGCACCAGGAAAACGCTTTTTAATGGAAAAACTGGACTCAGGTGGTTGCTCTGTGGTGTTCACTGGGAACTGGAATGTAAATTTTTCCCCTAGTCTGAAAGAAGCCAACAAAAGCTTTCAGCTGAAACTTATTCCTATGTTTGGTCCTGAGGCATGATTTCCATTCTCATTTTGATCAAAAATAGTTTTCAATTGAAAACACTTGACTTTCTACCTACTTCATATCCCTTTAGTATATGGATGCATGCATGCATGTATTTAGTTATGTTTGTCTCCTTGAAAAACATGTAACAAATTTAAGTATGTTTTGTATAGTGATGGTAAAATATGTTAACTTCTCTAATTATGAAGGGCAAAAGTAAAGAACCTAATGATGCCCCTGGCAGCTGCTTTGTGTGGGAACCATTTAATGTATTCTATATGTGTATCTATCCCATCACCCTGATTCCTTACTGATAAGTTTTGCAACAGAAAATGTGTGATATATATCGGCTCTTCAACTGATTTTTTTGTAATTTTGCTTGGCTTTTATGGAAAAGCTTAACACCTGCTTGTTTGAGTGGGCGGAAGGAGATAAGTCTGCTTGCCAGAAGATACAGATGATGGCTTTGGGGCATTATTAAAAAATCAAAATTCTGTCGCTGCGGAGTCGCGGGCTTTCCCAGCCCCAGCAACGTGCAGCTCTGGGATGTCCCAGTCCTTCCGCCTTCCTTTTAATGCTCTGCTTAAATACACAACAGCCGGCTTTTATTTCCCCTACTCGTGCACCTTGATCTTGACCCAGAAAGACAATTATTTAAAATTCCAGGGACCAGTTAATCTCTGGCATCCTCACAGCAGGCAGAGCAAATCGGGCACCCATATAATGCAGACATCTGTCTTGTCGGAAACTGCCCGGATCAAAAGGTTACAGGTGGATGAGGAGCCTGTAAAAATTTATGGAGCTATTTCTGCAGTTGAGATGTCTCTTCAACAGGGGTCGATCCCGTGTGAAACACATTTGTGGCGTGCTTTTCATCCCCCTCTTGATCATGGACTATTTTAGACAAAAATTAAGGCCAGCCTTGTGGGTGAAAGTGATTTTACGTCTGGTTAATCCATGTCACAAAACCCTGCATGTACAAGGAGTTTTTCCTTGTCGGATGCTCCAGCTCGGTGTTGGTCTGATCACAGCACTGAATTACGAAGAAAAATCTTCAGTGTTAGTTCTTTTATGGATAAGTGCACTTTTCCCTTATTTTTTTTTCCCCCTTTATAGGCCAGACTGAAGGATGTATTTGATCACCAGAAGTTAATTATTAAAGAGGGTAAGAAAGATTAATTTCAAAAGCAGATGGTTCTTAACATTCACGGCAAACTGGCAGCAAGTCAGCTTTCCTCAAACTCTGTGGCCCTTTAGCAATAGGCAACTGACTAACAAATAAAAATAAATACTGGAAAGAAAACTGCATGAACTTTTTTTCCCCCGGGTGAATAATACAGCCTTTTAGTTCCTGCCGGCACAGGAAAGAAGGCAAAACCGGTGAAGTTTTGGGGTTGGTTTCTGGGTCTGCATGGTTCACCGACTTACATGCCGTGTTGCATCTGTTCATCAAATTAAAGTGATTTATATAGGGAATAACATAAGCTTGTACACTAAAGAGCAAAATTGTCTTGTGTAAGGCAACAACAAATTGAGGTTAACAAAGCATATATGAAATATGCCTTTAAAGAATATAGTGATCTAGTAGTTCTTTAGTTATGAAAATAATATTCAGTGTGGAGGGAAAAAAGCAGCCAGACATTTGATAAGTGTGGATCTCCTTGTCTGCTGTACGGGCTCGTGCTGGTGCACTTTGATAGACATTGGATAGAACCCCAGATTCACCGTGTTCCATATGAGTGCTGAGTCTTTCGGGCCTTTCACTTAAAAATTCATTAAGAAATAGCTATTCTAGGCAGAGCTCCAACCAGCTGGCACGTTGGCTACCAACCCGTTCAGAAATAGGACTTAAGGGCTTTCACATGTTTGCAAACCAACCGCTCTTGAGATGTGTGAACTTTCCTTCCCTCCTCCTCCCATCCCACCTTATGTATAAAAATACCAGGCAGTTAATTCTAAAAAATGCAGATGCATTTTGAACAGTTCCTTCAAAACCACTTGTACTGTGCAAGCAGCCTGGGGAATTGATGCACCCAGTTTCTAATGCAACACATGGGAAGTAGCTACAGAAAGCTCCTTGGAAGATCATAGGAAATTGAAATTTGGAGTTTGTTTTAGTTATGTAAGAGGATGGGCCATCCTTTTGAAAACACCCAAATAACATAAAGATGGTGGCATAGTAATAAATAGATTTCAGAATAATCTGTTGTATAGCCTTTGAAAGCGTGATTTCTTCTCTAGGGCAGTATTGCACTGAAGTGGATATTTAAGTTAGTTTGAACTATAGCAGCAGTACATTCTGGTATTATTGTATGTTTTATCATGAACACTTACAGCATATGTAACATGGAAGCAGGATGATGTCATCAGGTCTGTTAAACTGGACTTTTCTATAAAACTTGCTCTTAACAATGTTAAAACAAGTCCTGAATGAATGAATTTCATCAAAATCCCAGTATGGTGGCTTGTGTGAAATTCTACATTACCACTTTAGCGAGAGAAAAACCTCCCCCCTCCTGGTGTGAGCGCAGGGTCATTTCATCTCCAATACTTGTAGCAGGCTGGAGGGTAGGGTTGGGTTTGGGGTGCAGTTCTTCCTAATTGCTGAAACATCTGCTTTTGTGGAAATTGCTTTAAATCTTTCTGCTGCTACAGTAAGAGATAAAAGTCCAATCTGGGCTGAATGCCTGCCAGGCACTACGCTTAAGTAATAAGCACAATTATGGTGCTAATAAACACCAACTTGGAATTAAACTCATGGTTTTTGATATATAAGATGCTCGGATGTTAAGTAGAATTAATTAAAATCTGAAAGAAGTTCTGTCACAAACAATGATATAAGAATAAATAATTGTGTTTGTTTTCAGTCTTGTAATGACTTTATTTTCTTTTAGAATTTGGTACTTACCTTAACTCACCAAGGGAGAACAGTGTCAAAGCCGTGACAGTTTTGCACAAGTATTTTCACCTTAAAATAACACATGCGCTTGGTGCACGCTCAGATTCAGGTTCTGTCTGTGGGTTAAAATTGTGCTGGTTCCAACGGCTGTTCTCTAAGCCATTGTTACCATCTCAGCAGAGATACCAGAGGCAGTCTTGCTAACACGTTGTATGTAGAGGAGCATTATCACTCACTTTCTCAGTACCTTTAATCTTCCCTTTCTGTTTCTCACTGTGGGTTGTATCAGCCCTCTGAGCATCACTGAACGTTTCAAAATGAGTTGTTTATGAAGTACGATCCCGAAAGATCCTTCACAAGTACAGAAAAGTATTATTCGTGTTTAACAACGTGGAGGCAGAGCTGACGTTTGGTTCAGATACTTAAATAGGCTACAAACCTGCTGCCAGCTGCGGTCTTTAAAAAACCACTTTACAGTGTCATCTCTGCCCTGAGCTGGCGTCAGGTGGGTCTCCAAAGGAAGAGAAGACGGTGAAGTCTTCTCTCTTTGCTTTGCCCGTAGACTGGGAAGCGTTTTGTTCCATTTCTGTCAAGCCCTGACAGATGTTCTCCCTGCACTCCTTCAAAAATAGTTTCAAACACCTGTGCACCTGGTCTTTCCTTTTTAAGTTTTAGTCTTAATTGGGATGCATGTAGACGTGTATTTAGTTTGTTGTATTGAGGGCAGAGGAAGACTCAGGAGAGGACTTGGGGGCAGGTAGCTCTGTGAAGACCCTTTCCAATCACAAGCATTTTCTCTTTAAATCCTTTATTTTTGAGGGTGGGGAGAGATTTGTGGCATCATCGCCATCTGTACGCTCCTGCATGACGCTAATCGAGCTCCTCTGCCTGGTAGCTCTTCCCCATGGGCCCTTCTTAATGAGAATTTTCTAGTTCAAAGGCTCTGCAGAAGTCCGATGCATCGGGCTTTCCATTCTTCCAAACTAGTGATGTAGGTCAAGATGTAGTTTACGGGAATAGCTGTACGTCTGACGTGCACTCACTGTAGAGCTTTTCAGAGGGCTGCTGGCATGGCTGTCTGCTTCCTGGAGGTCCCGGTGTCACCAGGGCTTGTCAGAAAAGGACACTTCTGAGGTTCAGCTGGACAGGGTGCTGAGCCAGCTTGTGTGGACTGGGCTTTTGCTAAGAAAGGTCTGACAAGATGATCCTTGTGGTCCCTTTCAACCTGGTATTTGATGATTCTACAACTTGCTTGGACCTTAGATGGGCAGACACGCTTGTTTGAACTCAGCAATGCAGTTGTGACTTTGTGTTGGAGAAGAAAAATTACAATAATGTACAAAAATGCTAATTGAAATTGATAGTTTTTTGCTGCACGGTCTAGTAAAGTGCTAACAAGGACAACATAATTAGACAACATAACATTAACAGAGGGGGAAGCAGTGAAACAGAAAACTGAAAAGGCAGAATAGCAGTGCAAAAAGGGGAAAACCAGTTACAAATCTGGCTTTGTGCCTGCTTTTAGTGCAGAGGAAACAGGCTCTGAGAGGCAAAAGATGTGGGCAGGGCGGTGGCACCTCTGGGTGCCTGGTGTGAACGTGGACCAACCTCGCTGGCTTCGGAACGCTGCCCAGACCGAAGTGTGGCTGTGAGATGTGTACAAAGAAGGAAGAAAATATTCTGATTTTTTCCTCAAAGAGCTGATTCCCCATGAACTCGTCCCAAAGTCCCGTGGTTCCGGTGGGAATTAGAGGCATCTTCCTCCCTTTGACCGGTACTTTTGGCTGTGTAGCTTACACTAATTTTCAAGAAATGGTTTAACTCTCTCCTATGAGTTAAAATTTTATGCCAGAAATTGGGAAAGTCTACTCAGAGTTATCAATAAGATTGTTTCTTTCTAATCAGTCATACAGAGATATTGCAAACCAATGCCTGTGTGGCTTAATTTGAGGTAACTTATTCCACTCAATAAAAGCTTTACAAGTAGCTTTAAGGATCAGGCAGCTTTACAGATCATGTTCTCTGATAACTATTGTGTTATTGTGTCAGAATCAGAACATAAAATAACTTAATTACCCTATTCTGTATGTCTGGCACCTCAGGATATTTTCCCTTTCCGCATCATGAAATTGGCACATCCCCAGGCAGATTATAAATCATCAAATCTCACTGTCAGAAGTACGAATCCTCCAGTGGAGGTGAATATTTTGAGTAGAGGAGGAAAAAAAAAAAAGAGAGAGAGAGAAGACAAAGTAGAATTTGCATTATCGCTTTCTTTGAATCTGTGTTTTTCAAAGCCAACTGATTTATCAGGCAGAGCAGGCAATGGAGAATATTTATGGAAAGTGAATTTTAAACTCAAACATGAATATTAACACTGGAGAGCTGAATGTACGAGTGGGGTTTGGTTTGGTTTGGTTTTTACCAGTTAAGAGATCACAAATATTGCACTGCAACTTAAACATCTGTATGTGCTGAAAAACTGAACCCCACTGTGAAATGGGATAACAAATATTAGTGTTTTAACTGCTCATAAACCGTGGATGTCATTTTACGTGGATAAATAATTATATACAGATACCGTCTAGTAAATCCGATATTTAATAACTTTTATGTGACTCGGGAACTTGAGGAGGTAAAAAGATTGCTCATATGCTGCTGATGGTAATCAGATTCATTATTTGTTATTATTTCACTCGAATAATAACTACTTTGTTATTATTTCACTCACAGCTTCCATAGCTGGCCATATTTGTCCCAACTGTCTGTGTTAATTAAAATAACTGTTTTGACCCAGTGCAAATAGATTTCCTGCCCACTTGGTAGCTTCTTTTAATCCGCACAAAGAAACGAGCTGTTGAAATGTGATAAATGTGATCAGATCAAAAAAAGGACCCAAATCTTGTGTTGGTCCTTCACGTGGTGCCTTAAGAGAGCAGGTTAACGTGTGGAAAGATGGTAATGGTCCAGATTTGAGTCAAGTAAGGGCAAAGGGATTGGTAACACCTCGAGCAGCTGCTGCTTTCTTCGTGGCTTTTTTGGTTGGTTTGTTCTGCTTTTGCAGCTGCCAGGAAAGATGCCTTTGGGAGTTGGAGTGTTTGACGTTTCAGGGGTGCTAAAACGGATGCGCTTGGTCAGAACAGTTCTAACACCTTCCTCTGCCCCCCCGGCCCCCGCCACCCACAGCCACTCCAGCTCGCAGGAAGAGATTTGGGGTTTTTTTGACAGCTTTGAGGATTTTGTCTGTCTGACTTTTGACAAAGTCAGGATCAATGTTCCACCAGACTTGCTTATGTCTTATAGCCTTCTCATGGGACTCCTATCACATCTATCAAGGTGGATGAATTATTTTTATAGATAAGCAACTAAAACTTTAGACAACATTTTTTCCTTAGCAAAAATTAGCAGCATCAGTCTTCTCCACTGAGGTTGGCTAGAATTCAAAAGCTTGTCATGGATTATCCAATATTTTCATTAGCTCTTGGTGAAGAGAGTGTCCCTTTTAATTTTTTTGACCTCTACAGAAGGAGAATGTCCTTTTAATTTGGTTTTTCCTTTCTGTTGTCTACTGTTAGGCATCGAGTCTTGATTATGAGTATTGCGACCTTTAATAAAGTTCATCCTCTTGAACCCCAGTCTTTGAACCCCATGAACACAATTAAATAGAACACTTTGTTAGTCTTTCTGTTTTTACAGGTATTATGAGTTTGAAAGATAACTTAGTGCTGAATTTATAAACTCTGTTTGTAATTCAGAAGTATTCATTCAATTAAATGTGCCTGGCTTTGTAGGAGTTGCCAGGAGCTTAAAGACATCTGCACAACACCGCTGCCTTCCCTGGGATGCTTTACCTGATCACAGGAGTTGATTGTATTTCTCTCATGTGACCCTCTTGTTTTATTTATATATTTTTTTATATATATATATGTAATATATGTATGTCATAACTTCCTACGTTGCTTATTCTCTAGAAGTGCCAAAAGGCCAAGAAATGCAGTGTGAATTCTCTTGCGCTGACAGCCGTGCACATACAGTCCAGATTGAATTGCGTGAGAATTTAAGAGAGCACGTGGGGGAAGGTGGTGGAGATACAGGGTGAACATCGCAGCCTGTGCACTCCCGTTGGTGTGCAGCGCGCTGATAGCAAGATGCTGTTACTGCTGTATTATTTTTATACTTTAGATATGAAGATAAATATTTGCCAATAGTTGTCATTTTTAAATTTTATTTAGGAATTGTGACTGAGTAAGCACCTTTTTGTATGTTGTCTTTAGAAGGGATTTAAAGAGGAGACTGCAGCAGATCCGAGCTCAGCCAGGAGCTGCTTGTAATTCCTGCCTTGTGGCACCTGAAGGATCGATACCATTATTGTTAATGGGCATCGTGTGCACGACTCGAGATGAAAACAGCTGCCAAATGGTGAATCACATCCAGTCTAAACAACTCAGCATTGTCCTTTTGCAGCACATTCCCAGTTAAGCGTGAGCATCCAGGCTGCAGGTCCTGCCTTGTGAATTATGGGGATAAAGCCACAATTAAGTACCAGCCTGTTTCCACAAGCTGTTTTTAGAATACATCTTCATTTTTCAGCGTGGCAAACAGTGCAGCCAAAGGTCAGGGGAAGAGGAATGAACTTTTCATGCAACTGAATGTGGTTCTTGCTTTTAATATCTCGGGGATACACACAAATATTTAGGTGCCCAAGAGTACAGATGAGTCTGCCTTGGGGTTTCAGTATGCAGCCCCACATTTGTACCTTGGCATATTTAAAATATTTTTTGAAATGCATACTGCTGTTTCACAATCTGGCTCTTGAACATTGCATTGCAATTTAAAACATGCGGTCTGACTTTAATGGATGTGCTCGGTCCATGTAAAGATATATTTTGACCTTATAAGTACGTTTCCCTTTGTTCAACATAGTTGCAATCTTGGTTCACTGGAGTGCCTAAAAGAAAATCATAGTAATCAGCTGCATAAAAGTGATTTTATAGTACAAATTGGCTTGCTGGGACTGAGAGAACATTTTGACTGTTATTTTCTCAGTGGAATAGATTGATGTGACATCTGAAATGACAGTCAGGAATAGATTCTGAACTGACACCTTCATCTCTTAATTAGTACAAGTAATTCTTCTGAACGAAATATGGTTATCACTGAGTTCATTCCATCCCAGTGAGATTAAAGAGTGCTTGAATTTCACTTTTTTTTTTTTTTTTTTTTTTTTTTTTTTTTTTTTATTTTTTTTTTTTTTTTTTTTTTTTTTTTTTTTTTTTTTTTTTTTTTTTTGTCCCAGGGGTGGAATAATCCCTGTAATTACATCATATTATCCACTGTTATTCATGTATCATCTCTAGTGATACTGGGATCTTCTGCAGATCACTTCGAATATTAAAACAAGCCTTGCCAATACACTTCTTATTCAACCACTGAAGATTGCTCTAGTGGAAGGGGTTGATATCAAACTCCCCTAATTGCTTATCAAATACACAAAAATGTTGTTAAATGCTGGGTTTTAATCTTACTGTATCCAAGATAATGTAAATACTGGGATTTCGGTGCATCTAAAAAAATTGTAGCTGTTTGTTACTCCCAGTCATGAATGTAGTGGTCCATGCCAAGAAGTCGCACAGTTGGAATATTACGTCAATATATAATATTCACTACTGAAACCACTGTGTTCTTTTCACAGATGTTGTCATGCGCGAATTCTTCATGGTTTGACCAAAAGTACTAAACCCATCCTACACTGGTGAAATGTCAACATGGTAAATAAAATTAACAAATCAAATATCTCCATTTCAGATATGAAAACTGTGGCAGATAGAGGTCGAACAGCTTTCAAGGGTCTGAAGGTACATCTTATGTTGTAAGCGACAGAAAAGGGAAGAGCTCTGATCTTTTTTCCCCCAAGTTCCATCTCCGGTCTGCCAGGTCACAGTTTGTGTGTGTTTGTAACCAGATAACGCTTTTCCACCGTTTGTCAGCCAGGCTTATCCTGTGCACCCATCACCAAGGGGCAGAAGCTCTTACTTCTACTTTGTGCTGTAAACCTGCTCTCCTCTCCATGGCGCCAGTAGATATGTTCTGAATGCGGGGAGAATGGCGCTTCTGCACTGTGTGCCGGCAATCTGCGAAAGGCATCTTGTGACAGGAGATTTTTGGTTTTTCCTTAGAAATGTTTTTGCACCGTGAAATTGGATTTCACTTGTGATGCCTCCCGTATACGTATGAAAAACAAACCTCGCTAATGGCAGAGCTGAATGGTACCAAGAATTGGGAAAACTGTGGGAGGACTGAGTGTTGCAGCGAGTGGTGGAAGCTGGTGGCAGCAGGGGTGGCAGCAGCATGGGGTGGCCTTGTCCGGGGTCACAGGGTTTTCCTACTTGCATCATCGCTGTGTATACATACCATTAATGCACAGAGTACATAGGATTATTTTTCAAGTACTGGTGTTTTTTACAGGGCACATTAAGGGATTAAAGTCTGTGAATCCTCTTTAGCAGCTCTGGGGATCGCAGCTTTCAGAGGACGTCTACGATTTCTCAAAACCTGTGATCAAATGCCAAATAAATGAGCTCAGAAGTTGTCAAAAAAAGACTGTGAGGGCCATTTAGGAAGGCAGGTTTTCAGGGCGATATCAAGGAGCTCTGATGTGTCATGTCACTACTTGAAGGGAGATGCCATGGCACACCGGTCTGCCCCAAACCGCCCGAAATACTGCAATTGGAGTGGCGGACCGGGGCTCGCACATCCCCTGCTCGGGGAACGCGGTTTGGGAAGACGCCTGCAACTGCAGCAAATGCTCTGGGATCAAACGGGCAGAGGAAATCTGCTGCACCACGAGTGCTGGGGAAGCAGCGGCGGGTCCGTCGCTCCCCGACGTTTCGCAGGGGAAGGGATTGATCGTCTGGAGCTGCTGCAGCAGTGCTGGGCCATCCTGCCCATCACCAGGGCGGATAAATTAGCACTTTATGCCCTGTTGTCTGCTGAGCTGATCTGTGTCTATTGATACGTGCACAATGGTTTGGAGGGAATTTATCACGCACAGGGGAAGGGTGAGAGGATAGCCTTAGAGAAAGGCTTGATCTGTGCTAGCAAATTAGTAAGACTTCAGGCTAGAAATTTAACAGTAAATGTGCTGCCTCTGAATGCAGTCTGTAAGTAAACTGAACCTATTAAAATAAATGGGCTGTAAGTCTGTTAATATAACACGCATTTGAGGATCCCACACAGACCAAGCTTTGATACAGTCTGTCCTTCTTCAGCAGTTTCTTCTCGTAACCACCCCTTCTCGAGCTGCTGTGGATCCACCCCAGCTGTCCCATTAGCATCAGTCGGGTCTTGGACCAGAAATTAACTTCATCCGGAGGCTGCAGGTCTGCTGTACCAGTTTAATTTCCAAACGCAGCAGCGCTGCAGAGAAGACTTTGAGCATTCGCACTGCGAACCTGAGGTGAAACTGGGGGGTTCACGGTGGTTTCGAGGGATTTGGGGTTGTTCTGCAGCAGGAGCCTTGCATCCAAGATACAGGCGGAAACATTTGCAGGGGTTTCTGAAACCACGGGAGGGTGGTGCTGGTGTGGGGATGTCCTCTGCTCTGCCCATCACCCGTGTGACAGGAGGCTACAGAGCTCACAGGCTGCTACAATTAAGGGAATGCTAAAATAACCACTTACTCCTGCTGGAATCAGACTTGCTGCTTTTAAAATTTCATTAGGTAAGAATCTAAGTTGCAGAGAATATATATATAAACGCAATCACGGCTACATAGTTCAAAGAGCTCTGTCAAAAATGGGATGCCCAAAACTATGACCTACCTTTCCTTCTGTTTCAGGTTTCCAGGGACTTATTAAAAATTAAAGATGCCTTTAAGGAGCTTTCCAGAAAACCCTTCAAATGTAGGACATAGTGTACCAGCAGGTTACAAAATGAAACAACTTTCATGCAATATATTGTGCTGCAAAGCAATTATGTTCCAAGTATCTAAAGTATTTCAATTAAGAAAAATAATGATCAAGGACAAACAGCATTTTGGTAGGAATGGATTTGACTATTTCTATGGTTACTGTGCTGGAGCTGCAACTAGAATTAAAGTTTTAAGATCCAGGTTACATTTGAATTTATTAAAAAGTTGATGCTAATTGTAAATTTTTCATACACCAACAAACTCATATTTCTTTTTTTTAAGGACAATTCATAAAAGAGAGCTCAAGCTGTGACATAGCTTTATCAGTTTAAAGTTAGTTACCTGTTTCACTGCTTTGGCACCACCCATGGTGATGTTTTTGGCCATTTCAAGCCTAGACCTGAGCACATTTAAATCTGAATCACGCTGGCTCCTGCAAGCAGTCACAATAGAGTGGTGTTCTATTTTTTTTTTCATTGCAGGTAAGCCCCACACAACAAAGAGGGATAAAAGAAGTATATTAGTTTATCATCCTACCAAACTTTTACATTAGAGGTTTGAGGGTTGTTTTTATGTGTTTTTGGGGAGGATGTTTGTTTGCTTTTAAATCAATAGCTTTCAGAGAGCATCTTGCTCACACCAGCCCTGTTTTGCAGGCGGTTCAGGAACAAGGTGCTTTGCTTTACATTATCCAGCAGCCAAGCAGCTCAGCGGGAAAATATACCCAGGTAAGCCAAATATCCTGCTTTGGGCTTATTTGATCAGAATTATAATAATTACTGAGTAAACAGGTCTTGCAAGACCTTGAGGAAGCTGCTGTCTGTCAGTGCCTCTCCTAAAAGCAGATTTATCTTTGTAATAAAATGGTGAAGGAAAATGGGGTGAATATAAAACATTTGTGGGTTCCCACAGTCCGCCAGGAAATGTATTTTCAAAGCGATGGTCTCTTCTCTCCGTGTGTTCTCCCAGGGCAGTGCTGGAGTAACCATGATTAATAGAGGGGCACGGGAATCACTGATGAACGGGATTTACATTAACGGTAAATGGTTGTACTTGGGTTTAGGGTTTGGGGATGGAAGTGGCTGCAACAGCTGTGCTTGAAAATATTTTTAAAGGTCACATAAAGATACTGAGAAAGGTGAAATGTCTGTAGACGCTTAAGAAAATAAATAAAATGTGAGGGAGAGCATGGGAGCCTATGTCTTCCCTGCAGGCCCTTGTCAGTGCTCAGTAAAGGTGATGATACAACGACAATAAAGTTCATCTTCTCTTTTCTGCTATTTTAAGAGTTTGAGGGACAGTATTTGTTTTCGTTTCTGTGTTGGGACAGGTGTTGATTGCACTAGCGTTGTGTTGAGATTTAGAAGTGGTTGGGTAGCTGTTGAGTTTTTCTGTCTCTCTTGATGTTGCTCTTCGTCGGCTGCAGCTCTTCACCCAGCCTCGGCAACGAGAACCACGGATCATTTCTGTCCTTAAGGCATTTCATGTTCAAATTCAATTAATTAGAATATAGGTTTGCTTTTACTGAGGTGCTGGAGATTGTCCTTTTTTTCTTCCCCCCCCCTTTCCCTTCACAATTAAAAATTAAAATGTTTTCTTGTAATTATCATGACTGATTTGTAGCTTAATTGCACCAGGCGCCTTTAGAATTACCACAGTCTGGTCAGATGCTTTGAGAGGCGCACGGCGATACCCTTGCTCCGGGATTACATCATTTTGCTACATTGGAACTCAATGCTAATTTCATATTTAGTAGAACACAAGCCATGGGCAGCCCTTGGCTTCTGAAGGGGCAGGAGGGAGCGGGAGGTGGGAGCTGCTGGGGGCAGGGGGGATGTAGGACTCGTTTCGCAGATTTTCTGCTTCGCTCCAGATGCTCGTGCTTGCTTGTATTTTGACAGACTTGTCAGGGAGATTCAGTTAGTGTTTCTTTTTCTCTCTTGTCTGGCTAGGAAAATAATTTGGATAAGATATATATATATATATATGCATGTTTGTTTACTATTATTGTCAAACTAAAAATAAGAACTAAGAAATGGAAATATAACAAAATAGGGGATTATAACACGATCTTAGGCAGTTTTAGACAAGGTATATAAAAGCGGTAATTTTTGCCTTGCTGCACTAGCTACACTTTCTAGACTGTACTTTCCTCTCTGCACTGGGTTTGAATGGAAAACAAGAAATAGTGTCATCATCTCCACGCAGTTCTATTACTAAATTGTCAGAACATGGTTGTATTTCTGGCAGCAGTGATTCAACTCCATTTCCACCTCCCCATGGATCAGCAGTGACCTTGACGTTCTTGGTCAATGCTCATGGAGCGATTGCTTGGCAGGCGCAGGTGCCAAGCTGTGGAATATAATTTCCTGCCAACGTATGGGATCTGGGTGTGTAATTGGCTTCTGGGCTGTCCCTGCACAGCTATAGGGTTCTGTCCTGAGCCGCTCAGCTCAGAGTTCTTAACGACCAGGAAACCATGAACCATCTGTTCATACAGAACTCTGGAACCACACAAGTGTTGATTTTGAATGCTCCTCTCAGAAATATTTTAAGTGCCATCCATTATCTAGATTTTAAACTGCACTATCAGACAAAGAGGTTTGTTGTTTTTTTTTCAATTAGTGGCAAAGGTGGAATCATTATTATGCAAGAGAACACTAAAAGGCAAAATTGCATAAGCAAAAGTAAAATCTCTAGCCGCAACAAGCGTTTCAAGCTAAATCGCGTCCCTGGGGATGGAATGGTGCAGTAATGGATGTTAAAGATCTTCTCTCTCCCTCGCACTTGCCGCTGTGTCCATTACTGCCTGGGCAGCTGCCCGTTTGCCATTAGCGCCTTTCCCGTGTCCGTGTGCAGGACAGAAAGCACCGGGTGCAGGTAGAGCTCTGGCTCCATTTATTTCCACATTTCACCGTTCAGCACAGGGGGAAGAGGATGCACCAGAAAACATCCCGGAGCTCAGGGAGCAAACGCGCGAGAACCGCGCGGGCGGCACAGCCACCTGCATCTGTGCCGGGGCACGTTAAACCCGCAGTTTTGTCATTGCAAAATGTACGATACCTCCGTGAGAAGCAGATAAGCGGCTGTTATTATTTCCAAGGAGTAGGAGATAAAGCGCAGCCTCGCGCCCAAGCTCGCTGCTGCAGGCGCCGTCCCCAGGCGGGCTCTGCGACACCCGCGTTCTCTGTCTCGAGCCCATTGCCACGGAAAGCGCGGCTTGCTCTCCAGGGGGGAAAAATCCCTCATGATTGAAGGATAATTCAGGACGTACCTGCCAAAAAAAACAAAAACTAAACAAACAAAACCCCAAACAAAACCCTATATAATTTCGAAGGTTTTGGGCAATGCAGTCCACAGAGTCAGGCTCTTAAAGCTGGTTTTGTCTATTCAAGTGCTTGTGCATGAAGCTGTCAGTCCCACACCCCTGAGGTACCTGTCAGTCGTGGAGGGAAATCTGGGGGGTGTGTGAGACATGGGTGTTTTTTATTCTTCCAGTGTGGTGATATCAGAAATGCATGACCTACAGAAGTGGATCAAACTTAACGTTGAATGAAATTAATGTCTTTCAGTGCATTACGATCTCCTTTGCTTAATGCCATACTAACTATGCAGGGTTTTCAAAAGTTGTCTTAAACTCCTGTAATTCATACATGGGACAAGTTAGGAAAGCTGATGATACATTGACGTTGTCTCTTCACAGAGACAGTAACAAGATAATAACAAACGTGGCTGGTTTGCTTCCTCTCAGGTTCACGCAGTGTGCTGCTCTTCCCTGGTTTTTATTTTGCAGCATTAAAAGCTCATCTCCCTCAAGTCAGCAAAGTGCTGGTTGTAATGGCTGTTTGGGGCTCTGGGTAACGAGAGAGGCTGAATACCCTGAAAGACCTTTTCTACATTAAAATGATATTTCCACCTACTACCGTGGGGTTTTGATAGTAAATCCAGGCTCGGTATCATTTTGATTGGAATCTATAGAACAACAAACAGCAACAAATCCAGCCAGCTTATCGATCAGAGCTGGAGCCTCTTCTGTCTTGTTCTGGCGGTTATTTTCTTGTGTTCTTGTCCTAAATATGAGCTGCTTTATCTGAATACCAGCCATGGTTGCATAAAAAAATATATAATTTCACAGACATTACTTAAAAACACTTCCGTCTGCTTCTCCCTGCCAAAGACAGTCTTAAAGGTGAAATATTGATGAGGACTAGTGGAAGTGTACAATAATTCAGCAGCAAATTAAACGTAGAACACTTAAGCATCTGTTTCTTCACCAATTCCATACATTTTGGATAGTTAGTGATTTGCTTCCTTCCTCAAGGACCTGCAGCAACATAATTATATGTTCAAAAGCTGCGTTCTAGATTTTCTTGGTTTCTTTTCTATTAGCAGCAACACCGGGAGTTACAGACCAACCGCGAGCACCGAAATCAGGACCTAACGCAGAAACTTTAATTGGTTGATGGTTTTCTTGTTCTTGTGGATCTAGTTCCTAATCTTTCATCATCATTTAATGGGCTAAAACCTCATGAGTGCCTACTTCATTTCTAGGGCAATCTGTAAGAAAAAAGGAGCCGCTAAGGTTGTTGATGTGAGCCGTCAATCCATTGGTATCTAATTAGGACACTAGTGCTATACACAGTTTACTTTTTTTTTTACTCTGGAGCATTGTACGAGTTGCATGTGTGGAAATACTGATTTTTTGTGAATTCTTTTAAGTCTCGGGGCAGCAGAGGCTTTCTGTGTCTGGAGGATGCTCTGGAAGAGCCCCAAGTTCCACTTCTAAGGGGACGGGATCCTCTGGGGCAGCCGACAAGAGCATCAGTTTTGTGCTGCACGCTCTGCGCTGGAAATATCTGCCCGTTCCCATCAGCAGATTGAAATGGAGCGAGACAAGGCAGGCACGTGAGGTCTTAAGTGTGGTTTTAGTTTTAGGTTCCCGAAAATTCACTTTGAAGCGATGCAGCCGTACCTATGCGGCTGTGCCCAGTGGCCCAGAGCTGAGCTGAAATCTTTGTAATGTTATTTTTTCTCAGAGCTACCAGCCATGCAAACTGAAGCTTTATCTGTGTAGGGATTAGGATTTTCCATGTTTAGTTCAAACCATTTAATGGAAAGTGATTTATTTGGGGAGGGAGGAAGACAGGGAATAGGGAAAAAACCAAAAAAACCCACACTCCCCCCGCCAACACAAGCACCTTATTTTAGTGCTGTGTCTTTCATAAATACTGAAAGTTATCTTGTTTCTGCCAACACTGTTTTGATTAAAATTAGCTTAGGTTTAGAATACGATGAGGAGGAAGAATCAGATTTAATAATTTTCTTATGCTTCTAGTAGTTGTTCCTTTATTACATGCCAAAGTGCCAGAACTGACAAATTATCCAATAACACAAAACTGAAGGCAACATCACAGCCGTTGTAAAGCTGGATTAGTTTATAAAGTATCCTTGCTGTGTTTCATGAAATGAATAACTAATATTTAGCAAACCTGTTGCAGATTCTTTACCCCCTTGTTTCTCTTCTTTTTCTTTCTGGCACTAAAAAGAGCAGAAAGCCGGACATTTATTTACTTGACAAAAGAGAGGAAATGATTCAAAAACCAAAACTGTGTGCTTCCCAGCCCATTTCAGAACGTGCAAAGAAATGCATTGGGTTTCCAGGCTGGCCGGAGCTCCTTTGGGCGGCTGCGTCCCTGGCGTGGGGGCAGCGAAAGGTTTTGGGGGCTGCGGCTGTTGTAGCACAGTCATTTTTTTCCAAAGAGTAATACTGAAATTTACCCAGCGAATTATTAAGTACTCTACATTGAATTATAAGTAACAGCTTAGAATTGGCTGAAGGCTCTTGTAGGAAAACACAATTCATCAGAGCGGGCAGCTGTGGCTTTCTGGCATGATTTTTTTAAATTTTGTGTAATTTTTTCTCCTGTGAACTGCAGGCCAGGCTGCTCTCTCGTGTGTAGGTGTGCGCGTTCGATGTGCCCCGCTGTATCGCAAAGGGTGCCCGAAGACGGCAGCGTTCCCGTGGAAATCGGTGCCCACGGGGCAGTCCCGTCCGGAGCAGCAGCAGGGGCAGCAGGACAGGCCCCGAACGGGAGAGGTTTTGGATGAGTTCTCGCTTTACTGACTTTGTGCTGGGGGTGGGTGAAGCAGAGTTCTCCCCAGGGAGCACTGTGAGAGCATCACTGATGCGGGAAGGGAGCAATGTGAAGCCCTGCTTTTATATTTATATATTTATATATATGTTGGTTTGGTTTGGTTTTGGTTTTTAAGAGCTTAAGTTAATGCACGTGCATTGGCACAGCTGTGCAGCTTTCGATCAAAGCCGGGCTGAGTTGGATGGTCCGCACTGGAGAATTGCTCTGCAAAACCTCCTGACCTCCTCCTTTGCTCCCGGAGAGGGCATGAATAGCTCTGCGGGACTCAATCCTGCTCCACAGCAAAACCGGTCACATTCTGGCCCAACGCTATGGAATTTAATAATTGAGAGATAATTTATAGGACAGATATCATTAAGAGCAAGAGCAGATGATGTAGACAGCACACCGAAAGCCATGATTAAGTCGATTAGATTCGGGACCGGTCCCTGCAGCCCGTTCCTCTCGCCTCGTGATGCGCAGCCAGAAAGATTTTCCTGGCGTTTCTCAGTGACGCGAAGTCCTGAACTCGCATTTGTCACCACAGGAGGCAACACAACCACACCTAGTTCTGTGTAATTATGGATTGTTCAGGCCTTTTGCTTCCCACGAGAAGGAGCTAATTGAAGTCGCTTTGCCATGTGCCACTAAAGGATCATCCAGATCTTTGGCTGATCCTCTCTGGATTATTTCTGAACTGTAACTGGTATTTACGGTGCCATTAACATGCCAGGTCACTCCTGAATGCTTTTATGAGTATGTCTACAGAACAAGGTGCCCAAATTAATTCTGAGTAAGCAGCTCACAAAGGAGGAGCGTTGCAGTAATGTTAATGAATCGGTCCATAACAGTTTGTGTGTCCTGGTTTGCAAAATTAATCGACCAAGTTACGCCTGGTGCTGAAATCATCCGGTGATGGAGCCGCGAGTGCTGCTGGGGTCAGCTCTGCTGTGGATGGGCACCTATAGCACCTGTGACTGGCACCTATAGCACCCGTAACTCTGTACTGGCACCGATAGCACCTGTAACTGGTACCTATAGCGCCTGTAAGTCCCTGCTGGCACCTATAGCACCTGTAACTCTGTGCTAACTCCCTCTTCCACTTATGACAAGAGCTGCAAAATGCAATCGGGGCCAAAAAGACCCTATAAGCTGTTATATTTGGTTATTTAATTTTAGCACCTGTGTGGGAAACTGGCACGAGATAATTAGGTAGAGTTTAAGCTAAAAGGAGAACTACTTAACAGGACTGGCGCTATTAATAAAGTTCATTAGGAGCAGTTTGGAGGCTGGTGCTTAATATGGCAAAGTGCTAATGAGATTTGCCAGTAACAGAGAACGTGTCAAGGTGTTGCCAGTACAGAGGTTTGTTGTATAGGAAGAAATAGATGACTGGGAGGGCTGCAGTAATGAAAATAACATGGGTAATAATAAAAAGTACAAGATTATGTGCTTTGGGACTTGGAAATGAAAAATTTCTGCCATAACCAGAAAATTACAGTTGTAGATGATGCAGAGAAGGACTTTAATATTAAAGTCGATCTTTTCTTGTAAACCAGAACTTGGTGCAGCTTTGCAAACCACTGCACGTAGGATGCTGTTTAGAGTTCTGGTCAATATTAACGGGAGCAGGTGTGGAAAAGGGCTTTCCGCCTCCCCCGCAGCGTGGCTGGTGGCTGCTCATACCCCCTTCTTGGAGCGAGCAGGTTCAGCGAGGTCCCGGGTGAGCACCTGAGACAGGGAACTCATCCCCATCATTGCCTACCAGAGCATCTTCTACACCCAGCAGGGCGGGTGTACTGATAACAATTAATAGCGTAGATGGCTGTGACTGTTTCGCCGAGACGCTGGTGATAAAGAATTGGGGGGAGTTATGGGAGGTGAGTCACCGATTCATTCCCAATGCTTTGATAACCTGTCAGCCGCCGTGAAAGCCGGAGACAGAACCATCTGCATTTGCAAAGCTGGGACCCCTGGCTGAGCCAGATGTTTGGGCTTTTGGCACAACCCAGCAATCTGACAGCGGTGACATCGCTGGGACTGTGTCCCCATGGCAGCTGGTGCTGCCTGGGGTCGGTCTCTGCGGCTCCCATTGCCCCATTAATTCTGGTGCTTTCTGCTCTTGGACTGGAACACTTTGTTGCTACTGCACTTTATCACCATCCCTCACCCCTCCAGGCTTTTCTCCACAGTATCCTCATGACTTCTGCAGCCAAATGCTGTTTTTCTCTTCCACCTCCATCTCCTCCCTCCACTTGACACGGGGCTTTGCCTGGTAAGGGATGCGCTGAGCTGGGGCAGGCAGGGTGAGCTGGGCTTTCCCTCTGAGTAAAGCCAAGCTCAGCTGGGCTGAGGCCTTGGGGAACAGGTGCATCCTTAAATCAGCTTTTCTTGCAGTGAGGAGGGTCCAGCCGGCACTGGGTGAGGTACCATCGCGCTCAGGGGCAGCTCCGCAGCAACACTGTTTGTTACCTGTCAGTACAGGTGCAGTCTGAATTTAATCTCTATTTAGGAGTGGTAAATGAATATTTTTTGAAATAAACCTGGGGCTTTGAAAAAAGAAAAAAGGTACGTTCTTACTTCTGACTTGTCTTACGCCTGACAATAGAAAGAATGAACTACTCCCTTAATGTTTGACAGTCCTATAAGATCGTCAGCTCAGTCCCACTAGTTAAATTACGTTTGTCTTTCCATTAGTTTAAACTTACAGGAAGAAAAACCTTTTGTTAAGCAAAGAGGCATTTGCAAACATCAGGATTAGAAAACAGTTATTCTTGCATGCTCCTAAGCCCTATGTTTTTTTCCTCTCTTTGTTTTCACATCTAAAAATGACCAGAAAGTCAGTGTCACCATGGCTTAAAAATTGGTACCGTGAACTTGAGAAACGCCACAGCCCCACATGATTTTGCTTCCATGAATAATTTTTTCCTTCCACCAGGACCAGGTCTGGAGGAGGAATCTGACCCAGGGAGCCCTTCCCAAAGACACCCCGGTAGCTCCCGCTTTGTCACTTCAGCGGTGCTGTTTGTTTGTGTGACATTTGTCCTCCGTTTTTGTGCCACCTACTACAGCTCCTTCTGATCGAATCACTGCTGCTGGTGTTATTTCTCTGTTCCTTGACTTTTTTCCAGTGAACTGAAAATACTTTCATTCTTGTTTGCTATTGATCAGATAATTCACCGGTCTGAGTTGGTCTGACATACCCGGGACTGCAGGTTGATGTATTGGAAAATAAATACATATAAGGAGTAGTTTATGCCTTTTTCCCTGTACTTACACAATGTTTTAACATTTGCAACACATTTTTTGATGCGTTACAATTGACAGTACTTACATTACAATACATAGAGGGTGTGTTTGCAGGATGGGTACCTGAGAAAGCAAAACAACTATTAGTTCTTTTCAAAACACTCAGCTCTGTGCTTTTTCACCCTCAAAAGCCCCTTTGTTGGAGATAAAATAATTGGTTTGCAACGATTATCTGAACACTTCCAACGCATTTAAAAACAGCACCTTTGTCTCGCATTAGGCAAGAAAAACTGCTGAGGTTGAGCTAGTGATGGAAAGTTGATTATGGGTAGTTGTTGACTAGATGGGAAAGTGAATTATAGAAAAGAGATCAGAAACCACTAATTGTCTTTGCCATGGACAGGATGCTGTACGGATGTAGGGAACATGCAGCCCGCAGCATCGTTGATGGCACTGAGACTGCAACAGATCCCTAACAAACATGGGACAAATCCTAGAATATTCCACTGCCTCTACAAAGCACATTTCCTTGGTTCAGCTTCTGGAAGACGAACGAATTAACAGTAAATTATATTTTTAAAGAAAACATGTATTGGTGGCAATGCTTTGATGAGGAGGAAGGTGGGGGGTTTACTTTCTGGATGAACAGCTTCTATTCTATTCTAATATTTCCTTCTATTCTATTCTTATATTTCGTTCTCCAGGTTGATCTCATGATACTGTTGGTCTAATGATGGGCATCTTATCCCAGGTAAAGCACAAAGGCAGATGTCATCGCACTGTCCCAAAATAGGGCTAGGATGTTCTGAAGTCGTTTTATGGACCAGGTGATCCTTCCCAAGGAGTGAGAAGGAATGATGGGGAATTGTATTTGCCAGTGTGTTTTCTTTTAATAACAAAGTGCTAAAATAATATAAAAAGCCTTAGCTGCCTCAGTATTACTATTATTTGGCTTGCTTTGAGCACAATACTTGTGTGTAGGATGGTATTACCTTACCTGAGGGAAGGGTAAGTATAAGAAAGTAGGGATCTGGGAAAGGGTTTTATTATTTGGAGTCTGATGGTAACTGATGGGGGGGAAAGGAAGGAATTAACAAGAAAACATGCAGTTAGGGGAGAAGGAAAAGAAATTTTCTGTGCCTGTACATAACTGTGCTACCAAAATCAACCATTCGACAAGTAACAATTGCAGATATTGTGAGCTGGAAAAGAGGCCACGTCGTCCTCCCATCGCCAGGGCGTGAAAATGGGGAAAGGAAAAGGCCAATCAGTAAAAGAGTGAGAATGTCAAGCAAATAAAGACGTCTGTGGGGACTTCAGAGTTAACCTGAAAGACAGAACGTTCTGCTGAGGCCCGTGTGCAAGGTTAAGTCCGTACGTATTTCTCTCCTCCCCAAGTCTGCTGTTTCCAAGCCTCATTAACCGTTTTGCTGAACATTACAATCATTACTCTTCTGCCATGTTACATCACATTTTTCAACCTCTTAGGTACAGACCTTAGAATTATTGATCCAATGAATCACGCTGACTGAGGTGCTGGCTGCTGCCGAAACACTCCTGTAGAAACCAGGATGTTGGCTAAATATTGGACTTTTTTTCCTGAATACTCTCTAAGTGAGGGAGTAGTTTTCCACCTGGGAGAAACAGCAGCATGGGGGCATCACATTTTTGCCTTTTCTGTGTTACTGTGTGATCTTTGAGGCATCTAAAGGCAACGAGGCACAAACACAAAAAAAACCCAAACGTATATTTTCTTCTTCATTACTGAAAATAATAAGATTTCTATAGCATAGAGGCATTCTACACTCAATGCCTGAGGTTAGTGGTATTATTTTGGCATTTTATTTGCCAGCTAGGTTCATTTGGGATGCAACGGGAGGAGTATGAATGGGTTTGACTGACCTCTTGGGTTGGTAACCTCCAGCAGAAGAGGGTTTTAAGATTCACACATTTGCAACACAGTGATTGTTGGTTATACACCTATAATATCTACAGTGCTTCTGTAGATGTGACAGAGGCAGGTAGGCATTGGCCATCCTTTTTTGTGTGTGTTTTGGGAATGTCAGAAGACTAAGCTATTTGTGCAAACGAGTGGTTTTGACTGAGCTACAGAAAAATCCTGCCCTGGCTGCCCGAGGACACGTCTGTGCATCACATTCAGAGCTTTGGGTTCTTGTCTTGTAATCAGGACTATGGTACTTAAAGAATGGGCCTAGAGTTTGTTCACAATTAGTAGTATTTGAAATCTCAAATAAACATGTGGCCAGATGTGATACTCTCTCGGACGGTGGTGATGGTTATCGAACCTGGCCATAAAAAAATGAATTAAAGTCTTTTAGAAGAAATACAGTGAAATCACGGATGAAATAAAAAACAGTGAAGGTATGAAAAGTGACCCCGTTCCTGATATACGTACCCTAATTACAGAGCTGTTCATAAACTTTGATCAGCTTCTGTAATAGACATGACAAGACAGTAATGATGAACTAATTAAAGCAAAGATATTAAAGATTCCCAAGCATCTGCTAAATCCGAGATGAGACATAAAAATAAATAGTTTAATGCTGAAAAGCTCAGCTCTGGTGGACTCACCTCAGATTGAATCCAGGTGTATTTAGGGGAAAAAAAAAAAAAAAAGCAAGCAGGACTTGCCATGTAGGAATTTGCCCAGGGGCAGGCCTGAAAACAGACTTTATTAAACAGGGTGTAAAGAGAAGGCTTGAAGGATCATTTCTGTATAGCAAAGGATTATTTTTATTTTCATGGCTTCGGTGCCTGTAGGACAGAACAAACACATCTTGTGTGGAAGAGCCTGAGACCTGGACAAGGTGCTCATATCTCTGGCTGCTCCGGGGAATTTGTAACCGAGCTGGGAACAAGATGATCCGAGCCTCAGGCTCACGCTTGAACATCAGGTTTCCTTGTCTTCTATCTCGAGCACTTCACGTTTGGTTTTCTGTTCTAGTTGGGCTTCTTAAAGCTGCCAGAGAAATCCTGCGCCTTCCCCGGCATCCCCTGGGTGAGAATACTAGAGTATTCCCCAAAGAATATAAATGAGATTCATTCTCTTCATTAATTATTAGATAAATTATAATGATCTTTAAAAATATCAACTAAGCTAATTACATTGTAACACTTTTCCTTTTGTGTTTACAGAATGAAACGTGTAATTCGCAGGTTTAACAACTCCCAGCACTAAACTGGGATTCCAAAGCTGCATATGGATGTTCAGTTTAGCACAAAATATACATTGGCAATGAACTTAAGACAACATATTTTGGCGGATCTGCGTTCCTCTCGGTAAGGTTTAAGATAAATGAGCTGTTTTATTTATTTTGTAGAAAAATGTTGTGATAGAATATTCAACAGAATCTCACAATTCATTAATCTGTTTTCTTTTTAAGAATAAAGAGAAATAGTTAATAATTTTGAATGAAATTAACTTTTGTTTAGCAAAGCGAGCAACAACAAAAAAAAGCTGTGGTAATTCTCTTGCAGCTTTCCAAAACAATTAGACGGTAATGACTGCTGAAGAGATTTTCATGTCGTTTCAAACACTGGTCGGAACAATTGGAAGCTGCAAATTTTTTCTCATTGTGACTTTATTATCTGCAAGGAAATGACTAATTTGGAGTTTGTTATTATTGTTTTATAGTCCATGAAATATAACTATATAAGTAAACATTTATGTGAATTTAAATATATAAAATACATGATGCGGTACAGTTAAAAATTAAATAGTTCTTTAGCTGAGGCTGAGCCAGGTTTAGTGATAACTGGGGCTGAAGTCTGGGGGTTTTGGTTCTCCAGCACAGCCGGAGCTGCTGGCGGGTTCCGCACCGAACACCGTTCAGATCATGCAACCGGGACCTTGACCTTGGCCATGTACAGCTCAGAGCTCTTGGTGTGCTTGACCTTGGCTGCTGCACAGCTCAGAGCTCTCAGTGCCCTTGACCTTGGCCGCTGCACAGCTCGGAGCTCTTGGTGCCCTTGGCCACGTACAGCTCGGAGCTCTTGGTCTGGGTGCCCCAAGCCGGGGCTGCCAGCCCAGGGTGCTCCACCGCAGCCTTGACCTTGTCAGGACAGCGAGACAGATGCTGCAGCCAAAGCACATGCAGCCCTCAGCTCACGAGCAGCTTCTACTGTGTAATTATGATATTGTGCTCTCTTCCTAGGCGTGTTTTTTATAGCATTTGGCTCCCTGAGGCGTCTCGGGGAGCAGCACATCTCTGCTGCTCTGGTCATCCTCCAGCGAACATCTCCGCAAGGTGAAGGGCCAAGGAGCACCGAGAGCCCCAGGGCGGTGTGGAGCTGGTGGGTGCTGCTGGCCGGGAGCTGTGGGAGGTGAGGGCTGACCCCGCGTGTTTTACAGATAATACAGTTTATACCACTTATTCACCAGCAATAGCCATGTCCTTTCTGAGAGGCACGTCTGTATAAAAATAAAGACACGTAATTCATTTAAAGATGACCTGCGGTTAAGAATTATTGTATATTGCCTTTCAGTGAGACTGCTTATCCTGAGTCTTTTCTTTTTTTTAAATTTTCTATCTCAATTTGAGTATATGAGTAATGACATATGAATAATATTTGAAAGAATGTGTTCCTCACCTTTCAGCAATTGTTGATTAAAGTAGTTCCGTTAATAGGGCAGCAAAGAGAAGCATTTTTTTTCCTTTGTGGCTTCTCTGGCACCGAACAAGGTCTGGATTTGTACTGCAGCCTTTTTCTTTGTAGAAATGCCAATATAAATCTTGCTCCTCCGCGTGTCAGTCCAGGGCCTGTCTCGCCCCAGCCTGTTCGTTCCTGGGAGCTCTGATGTGCTCTTTGACTCCCGTCCAGCTGCTCTGCCCCGCTCACTCCCTACAGCTCCGCGCCAGATGCTCTCCTGGCACCTCGCCTCGCTCTCACCTTCCCCGCATCCCCGAGCTCCACCCCACAGGCGTCGTTTTCCAGGCTATTTTGATCCTCATCCAGACCATATGTATTTCCTTCCCTTTCAAGCACAGTGAGCATGTTGCTGGGTGTGAGCATCCCTGTTAGTCGCATCCCGCCCCTTCCTCCCCAGCAGCACCCGAACGGATGCTCTTTCCATGCCACGTTGTGCTTTGCCAGCGTTCCCGTCACCTCTGCTCCCTTTATGTGTTACACCGCCCTGGTGCTAGGAAAAAACACCATCCCCGTCATTTCTGTAAGCTGTTTCGTTAACCTTTAAATCCCCTTTGGCACCTGGCTGTGTCCGACGGCTGCTGCCGGTGCTGCTCAGGTGAACGACAAGCTGCGACTTCTGCTCCCTGCTGTTCCCTGAGCCCTCTCCCAGCCTTTGCTGGTTTGCCCTCCCGCAGCATCCTGTCCGTCGCACAGGTTATGCCCCCGCCAGCTGTCTCCTCTGTCTCCTACAATGCCAAGAAAAACGGGATCCTCAATCCTGATTTCTAGGCTGTGCCATAAAGAATAAAGATTATGATCATTGGTGCCATTCTGATTTATTCCATTATAGTATCTGTTTATAGCACATGAGCTTCTTTGTGTAGTAACGACAGAGATAAATTTTGGCCCCTTATTTTTCATTACCACTTGCTAGGTGTATATCATCAATTTTCCTCTCATTTGGATACTTGCTTCTACTTTGGGAAAAATAAAAATATCCCAGTTGTCTAGGTAATAAAGCCGGTGAAACAAATTCTGAAGTGCATTTTACAATGGAATTTGATTGTGATAATTTTTCATGTGTTAAAAAAAAAGAGCACACTGGCTTTCTCTGGGAAGTGTCTGGGTTTATGTTTTGTTGGGATTCTTTTACATCCAGAACTCGTAGTCGTGTGGAAGATCTCCTTTTTTTCATAGGAACACAGAAACATCCCAGCATGGTTTACTGAGAAACTGTATATTATCATTTAATGAGGCTTGAAATTGTACAGCTAACATTTGAAAAGAAGACTTTAAGCAGTGTGAATCCCTCGTGGTTCCCTGTCCCCACAGCTCGTGGGATGTTGTGTCCCTGGGTGGAAAGAGGGGACTGTGGCTTCCAGGTTGTGGAGGCAAACCTGGGGTGCTGTGCATGGGCTGGGACCATGGGAATCAGAGCTGCAGGCAGTAGGGGTGCTCCCCTCTCCCCACCGCCTCTCACCTCTGCTTCCCACTCACTATGCACTAGTTTACCAACCGAATGGTCTTTATTTATTCTGTATTATTAACAGGGAAATTGAAGAAATATTCAGATAACTTAGAAACGGTCCTATTGCACAAGAATGAGAAATTATCTGTACAGCAGTTCCGTGATATTGTTCCTCAGCTGCAGTCCTTGAGAGATCACCGCAATTGTTCACATTCAAACAAAAGGAGTCTAATGAAAGTATTTTAATCTGCTGATCAGCTATTCAGAGAGACAGGGATGGCCGTGCTAGGTGTCTTTGGAGCCTGGCAATGAGCGCAGCGATGGTAATCAGAATATTCGTATTTATTTACACTTCTTCGCAAGCTATTGTGTGCATAATGTTGTTGGAGGTTGCTTTAGCTTCAGATCTCCTTCCCTGCACTTGTGCTGTTTAAAGGGCTCCAGGTCTAGTTACAAAGCTGGTCTTAATGTCTTAAACTCAGGAGGCTCAGCTCCATAAGCTCCCTGTGTAGTTTAGGGTGGAAGGATGTACTAGAAAGTCATTCAGATGAGCTAACATAGTCCCCTGTTCTGCTATTTTGAAATCCTTTCTGACAGTGTAAGCTTTTGGTTTACGTGACTTAAAGATGGGGCTTTCTGATGGGAGTGCAGCTCTTGCAGCTTTCAGAGTGTGGGAGAGGTTTTTGGTGACATCCCGAGCCGCACGGCCCTGAGCAGTTTTCTGTCAGACGTCAACGAGGACAAAACCTCCTTCAGGAACCATGAAGTTGGTGGGAAGTCCTCTCCTCCTCCTCCTTCAGGCCGTGAATATTGCGATCAGAGAACAAAAGTCTAGCAAGAGACACTAGGAGACTGTCAACAATCGACGTTTTATTGGAGCTTGACAGGGTGAAGGAGATTTGTCTCAGTGTCACAGGTGATGAGATCTTACCAACGTCCCACCACGTGCTGTCATTCATTGTTTCACAGAAAATCCTGTTACAACAGAGCCTACGGCCCTCCGAGTCCTCCCTGGTGCATGGAGCATCGCAGGAGGCTTGGAGTCAACCAGAGAAGAGAGATGTGTCTTCTGCTGAGACAAACCCATCCCGCAAACACGTGGGGAGGTTATTTCTGGAAGTTCATTCTTTCCAATGCTGGAAACGTGTCCTCTTGTTTGCAGCAACCACGAGAAGGAGGAAGACAAGAAGTGGCTGCAGTTGACCGAGATCTTTAAAGAGAGGGTTTGCTTCAGCTGAGGCAGCTTCCAGCTGTGAAAACCAGCTGATACGTGAGGTAAGTGAAAGTAATTTTACCCATATGTTCATAACAAAGATAAGGAAAGAGGATTTAGGGAATAAGACAGGCTTTATGTTTCTTTAGTTGTATTTAGGTTTCACATTGTGCTTATTAAAGATGAAGTATCTTTCACTGCATTTATTTTCCGGTCAAAGGGGTATAGGGGTGTGTGTGTGTATATATATATATGTTTTTGGTTTTTTTAATTGATTTATTTTACCAGAAAATATACTAATTCTCCCAAATCCCCATACACTGTGAATAACCTGGTGATGGAAAGAGTCTCTGGATAAATCTGTGGCTCGCCTCAATGCATGTGAGGGGTCAGAACTGGCTGAAACTGCTGAAAATTACAGCATTGAGTAAAAAATTTCCTCTGAAAAGAACAGACCAACTAGCGGTTCTGTTCCTGATACACCGTGGCTACAAAATAGTGATGTATCAATTTCAAGTGAACTCACATAATTGTCCATCAGACTTCAGGGGTGATGTCAGAGGAACCAACAAGAATTAGCCTTTTGTTGCCATGGTTTCATATACTCATCCAAGTAGAGCGCATTGTATAGAACTTTTAATTAAGACAAGCTAACTTTAGTTAAGTACTTCTTAATTCTGTCTGTCTCATTTCTCTGCCATGTTCTGATCCTCTGCATTGCCAGAAACTGTTGAACTGTTGCATCAAATGGCCAGACAATACCACTTTACCCAGGGGAACACGCTGTACTTGCAGAAAGGAAGATATTTTTCTTTAACTGAAATGGATCCTTAAAAATACGTTTTGAAATAAGTGAAAAGAAAGGACACACAATGCAAGAAAATGTCCATGTTGAGAACGTGGATTTTGTTCGCGCTTTGTCTATGTAATTCCTGAAGTCCTTGTGCTGCTGCTGCTCTTCGTAGTAAATTACATAGCACCTCTTCTTACTCTTATCTTCGCAGTTACCTGTTCTTCTTTCCCCTACTCATCATCTTCCTTCCCCTTCAGAAAATGTTATAAGAGAGAAAATTACTAAGTTTGAGGATCAGATGAGAATAAAATTATGTGTTTCCCGTCCATCTAATCAGCCTTTGCTTGTGATCCCGTCAGCGCTGGTGAGGCAAATAACTGTGGGACCCGCGGAATAGCTCCAGCTGAGTGCATCAGTGCTGATGAATAGTCAACACTTCGCCGGTCATTCTGACACTCTTTTCAGATTGTGGGTCAATTAATATTTTTTCAATATTCTGGATAGGAGAGAAAAATACTCAGGAAAAGATTTCACAAAACTGCTTGGAGCTGTTTGTTTTGTGTATATCTGTGTATCTATATATTTCTGTATATATATAGGAATAGGGAGCAGCAGGTTTTGTGCATTTTCTGCCCCGCTCCCAGCCACGGCAGCGGTCCAGCTGGCCGAGCACACCGAGGGTCACTACAGGATTTACTGTCTGCATTGGGGAAATTCTACACATCTCAGTAGAAGGACAAACGGTAGCAGCGTTTACACATCCCTTCTTCTCAACCAGAAAATGGAAATGTCCGTCACTGAAATGCCATTCTGGCCGTTTGTGGTGATTACTCTGATTACCTCCAGAAGATTGAGGGCATCAAATTCCAAGTTAGTTTTGAGGATCCTTTGCAAGTCCATAATGTGATGTGCATCTTGCTCTTCCTCGAGCAGACGCACCTGCATGTTACATCTAAGATGTGAACGGCAGCGTATAACTCTTTTATTTCCTTTTCAGAGAAACAATGAATGTTGTCCGAGAGCTTCAATCCGAATGGAGATTTGGGTGAAGTAATGGAGGAGACGGCCTCGTAAAACCCGCGAGCTCAGGTCGGTGCCCGCGGTGAGATGCTGCGTATCCATCAGTAAGAGACCGTCATGCTGTTCCCTCAGCAAAGCACTTGCATAGCATTTCAAATACGTTTGCTAAAATGCATATAATGATGCTAGAACCAGGATGAGTTTCAGTCTGCAGCTTTTTCCCCCTGGTAAAATAAATGAGGGTTATTTTTTCTGACCCTGCTGTGTGTTAGTGTAGCGTGAAAAAACTATTTATTGAAAAGTGAGTTGCATAGTGAGTTCTGGGGCTTGAATTTACTTCCAAATAGCAAGAAATAGACTGTGGCTTTCCTATAGCATTTAAGACTGTTAGAGTTAAGAATTAATTATGTGCTTTTAATGGGATGTTACCTTGATATAATGTAACTTCATTGATAAGCCTTAGAATATACTTTGAATAAGTTTTGTACTTAGTAGCGGCCTCGACTGTATCTCATTACAAGTGGAATCGAAAACAAAACTCCTGTATCCTCAGTGGAAATACCCACCGTAACGTGGCATAATAATATTGCTGTTTGTTGCCATTTGCTGCATACGGTTGGTTTCCAAAGCAAAAGAGGCCTCAGCCTTGGCACAGCTGAACCAGGGATCCCGGTCGGCTGCGTGGGGCCGTCTCTCTGTTTGCAGCCGTAGGGACCCCAAAGCCACCCAGAAATTTCCTTTCAGTGCGTTAAAACACCGCATGTCTGGGAAGAAGTAGTGATACTTACATGTATTAACTATAGGTAGAATCGTTTTGGTTGGAAGAGACCCTTGAGATCACGGGTCCAACCACAACCCAGCCCTGTCCCTGCCCCATGTCCTGAGAACCTCATCTGTCTGTCCAACCCTCCAGGGATGGTGACTCCAGCACTGCCCTGGGCAGCCTGTTCCAATGCCCCACAGCCCTTTGGGGAAGAAATTGTTCCCACATCCAACCTCAACCTCCCCTGGTGCAACTTGAGGCCGTTTCCTCTGCTCCTGGCGCTTGTTCCTGGGGAGCAGAGCCCGACCCCCCTGGCTCCAAGCTCCTTTCAGGCAGTTGCAGAGGGCGAGAAGATGCTTCCTTTTCAAACAATAATTTTGAAAATTGTAATTAAAAAGAAAAAAATCCAGCTATGAATCTAAATCAGTTTCGGCTGCTAATGCTGTTCTAGTTCGACCACCATGCCCTGCCCCGGGCTCCGCTGGCACCGCTGGCAGCCTGGCCGGGAGGCTCGAGGTGTGAGCAGCGTCACTCAAAGCCGTTTTGCAGGGAATCCGCCTCAATTTGATGTTCGCATTGCAGGGCAGGCTGCGGGGCTCCGCTCCCGGCCTTGGGGACCCCAGGTCCGCTCCGAACTGACCGCGACCCCCCCGCCGCTTCCCCCCCGTTCCCCGCCGCTCTGCTCCACAGCGCCCCCTGCTGGCGGCGCCGCGTAGGAAAGACCGGTCCGGGGGGTCTCGCAGAGAAACTCCCGTCCTTGCATCAATCCTTAAACTTGTTATCCTCTCTCTGTACATCGTACCCCTAAACTGCACAAAGACCCCAGTAACACTAATGAACAAGAATGAATTTTTTTAGTTTTAAATTTTTTTCTTAATTTTTTTTAAAATTTATTTTCTTTTCTTAGTCTAAACTGCTTTTGATCAAGTTCCAAACAGCTGTTTCCCAAGCAGCAGGTGCTTACCCACAAGGGGTGATGGTTTTAAACTGAAGGAGGGAGATTCAGGCTGGACATGAGGAAGAAATTGTTGCCCTGAGGGTGGTGAGAGCCTGGCCCAGGTTCCCAGAGAGGTGGTGGCTGAACCATCCCTGGAGACATCCCAGGCCAGGCTGGACGGGGCTCTGAGCAACCTGAGCTGCTGAAGATGTCCCTGTCATGGCAGGGGGGGCACTGGGGGAGCTGGGAAGGTCCCTCCACCCCAAACTGTTCTGTTATCCTGTTGTTTCCATTAATTTGAGCTGGCAGTACAGTAGTGGGTTTAGAATATACACCCGTGGTCTTAACCTCAGCCATGGGCAGTGGGAGCTCTCACAGAGCTTCAGTTTTCTCCTCTGTTACCACCGTGTGTTCTACTTGTTGTCCATTCTCACCATGAAAAAGAGCTGCTATGAAAAGTTAAAAAAAAAAAAAGCTAGAAGTCTATGTTTAAGTCTAGCAGTGATTTCTCCCTCAAATGGGAAAGGTATCTGTATGTTGGCAAAAATAATGCAAGAAAATCTTGGCAAGAGCCACACCGCTTACCGTAGTGTTTGAGGAGGGGAAAGCAGGTGCATCACTCGCTGCTGGTGGGAAAGCTTAGAGCTCAGCTTATTTCTTCAGACTGTTAGTAGAGGTGCAACTCTTCCCAAACCCCCAGGGGAGGTGCACGGGGAGCAGTGCAGGTGTTCACCAGTAATACCTGTTATTTTCATGCAAGAGTTGTACCCTGGGGAGCAAACCGCCCCGTTTCGGGGTACAGGGGTGCACACTCCAGCTGCAGCCATGACTTGCTGGCAGCCCTTCTGATATGCTGGGAAAAGAGAGGAGCCGGTGTCCATTAAACGAGGAGTAAATGATTTCTCGTTGCTATCAGCCACAGCGCTGTTGCATTATACATGACTCCTGGCGGATCAAAGCTGCAGCACAAGGCAGCTTCTCTCTCGTGTTCAGGATTAGTCTTTCTGTCAGAGAGATAGCATGTGATAACCTCTGCTTTTCTCAGCAAATTGGCGAGTTTTCACCCTTCCCGGTAAACATTTCATAGCAGGCGTTAGCGTTATAAATATGCAGAGGAAGAGACTATTGGTTCTCGCATTGCAATACGGAGAGTTTCAAACACATCTGGGGTTTTGCCCCTTCCCGGTGTGCACTGAGCCTCACCGGGATGTGCAGAGCTGCCGTATTGCATTGGGAACTGCTAACTAACTTTGGCTAATTACACCTGTTAGATCAACCTGTGCGGCTGCACAGATCTTGCATCACTAGTTTGTAGTTCATGTTAATTTTTCCCTGTATATCCTGTTCCCTGCTGAAGAGAAAACGCATGCGACTTGTTTGTTGTTGGTTTTTATGTTCCTGCTCCTTAAATTTCCTCGATTATTCGAAAAAAATGTAGTCTTTTACATAAGATTAAATGCTGCAGATTTGTAAGAGCCAAATTAACGGATGGCACAAAATACATGATTTCAAATAAGTTTAATTTCTAAGCCACATATTATAGCTTTTTTCTTCTTGCTTGAAAGAAGCCCAATTTGAGCTCGGAGGCTAACGAAGGACAAGATGCACTCTAGAGTAGTTGTTAAGCTTTTGTTCTATTCCAATGGGATCTAAAACAATGACTCTCCCTCCTCTCAAGTTAGCAGGGCTTTTACATGTTTTCAGGCTCGAGTTCACCACCATTCTGGTTGAGTGCAGAAAAAAAATAGGGAGAACTGACTTCATTACTGGTGTTCCGGAAGTGACTTGACAGCCACTTAGAAAAATACTGACCGTTCCCCGATTTCCCTGGTCCCACGGTCCCTGGGGAGCAGCCTGGGAGCAGATCCATCCGTCTCTGTCCCGTGCGGCAGATCGGCACTTCGATTCATGGGATCGATAATCCCAAGGATCTACCTGAAAGGATGGAAAACGCAGCGTGACCCAGGAGATGAGTGATGGTGGTTGTGTGTGGCAAAACGACCGGGCTACGGTTCGTGTCAACCACATGATAAAGATCCTTTCGTTTTGCATTTCTTAAATCTTCGCTTTAAAGTTGGCCTTATTCTTAGTGGTCAATATGGTCTGGCGCTATACGAACATATTCAGAAGTATGTTTAAGCTACAATTTATTTAGGTTTTATTGCCTTCTTCAGACAAAAGTTTATATGGATCGGTTCATTAATTTACTCTAAAGCTTCTATCATCTTCATTTTGACCTACATTCCATGAAATATTGGTCATTTGGGCAACTTTGTGGTTGTTGTAAGGGTAAGAAAAATGGGTTTTTGGGGGGAGGCTGTTGAAATATCTGAGCTGTGGTTTTCCTTAAACACACTCGACCATGACCCTGCAGCCCACGGTGCCTGATGGCTCCGGGGAGACAGAAAAGATACTCTTGATATCAAGGAAAATGTAGTATCTGTCATGCCACAATTTATTTTACGTTAGGAAAGAACGAATGTTGGCTTTTACTGTGAGAAATTTTTATTTTATCCACCAAATTCACTGCTGGATCAAGCTGGCGCTTACTTCTCTTGAGTCACACGGAGGGGGGTTGGCACCTAATCCGCTAACGTGTGTATTCTTTGTGCCTACAATTTGAACAAATGTTTTGAAATTATGACAGAGAAAATGATTTTTCTTGCCTACATTAACAAGTAGGTGTCGTGTATTTTAATCACTGTGACCAAGCTGCAATTACAGCTGATAAACATATGGAGATGAAGCTGCAAAAAGAGAGGAACATTTACATTTTCTTAAGGAATTGCCGCAATGATGAATTGAAAAAGGCGGAGAAGGGAAGGGTGGGCAAAATGACGCCAAATCCACTTCTTGTTATAGTAATAACTGCAATGCTGTGCTTTTACTGTATAGAGCACACTCCATGACCTCACAGAACAGAAAGGTCTTGAAGTTCTGCTACATAAGTAAGTTATTTTATCTCTTTGGAATAAACACTCATGTCTTTAGATCAATATAAACAGCAAGATATTAAGGATACAGGTACAAACCCAGGTATCAAATAAGCCCACGAATGCTCCCACCGCAGCTTGGCTGAGGTGGGCACGTGTGTGCACAGGTATTATTAAGACGTTAAATCTTGGGATTTCTCTGTAGCCTCTAAGTGGCTGGTTTTGTGAATGGCATTGTATCTGGCAATAAAATCATCAGCACAGCAATCCCGTTCTCAGGCACAGTCAGCGATGGGAAGAGTTCACTCCAGAAAACAAAGATTTTCTTTCTCAGTAATCAGCACGGGAGCCTGCAGCCATGCCTTTGTGCTGTGAGCCTCAATAAAGGTTAATTGCCACGGTTTTTGCATTTCCCTTTGTAATTAAGAGTTGAGCCTTCAGTGCTTTTCACTGCAGTTCCTGACAGCCCAAGTGAGTCTTTTCAACCCTTGCAGAAAGAGGCAGCGGCTCCAGAACAGATCCTGCTCCAAAGGCACCGCCTTTCTGGGTTTGAGACCGCATCTGCGTTTGGGAAAAGCTGGGACAGTGTCCTTGGAGAACGTGCATTTCAGGAACAGCACTTTGACATTTGTTTTCTCTGAGACTTGGTGGAAAGTTGTGCGAACGGAAGGTAATTCCCAGGCGGGTATGTTCCGGGTTGCGTTGCAAGCTGCAGAGAAATTGTGTTGCCAGAGACTTTGTCATTAAGGTCCCTTCTGTTTGCTGACGTTTCTCTCTGATTCACAATTTTATTGTACTAAGAAATTTTCCTATTGCGATTTTTTTTCCTCGTTTGCGCAACAAAAACTCAATCAGGGCTATGTCAGTGAAAAGAAATGGTGCTTTTTTTCCAGACTATGGCAGGTAGGCAGTGCTGTAGGAGAGCAGGAGGTGGCAGGGCTGGGAACGCAGTGCCGGTTGGGATGACCAGGGGATTAACTGGGAGCACTGGGGCAAAGCGCCCCGGGGCCGCAGGAGCCATCGCGCACTTGGGCAACCTGATATTGCACAGACAGTGGAACAAATCAGTGTCACTGCCTGTTGCGGGTCTAACACACTTCTCACTTGTACATTACTATCGTGAAAACATGTTTGTTTTGTTGTGATAATAAATAACTGCAATGTTTAAGAAAATAATTCATTTGGAAAGATTTATTGTAGTATAAAATTATAGGAAGAAAAATGAAAAATTTGATCTTTACAGTGGTTTGGAATAATTCCTGTCTCATCTGATTAGGAGAAAAGGCTGCTTTGTCTTCTTAAATTATTTTTTCTGTATTTAAATAAATCTTCTGGAATGCTTGCATGCCTGCAAGAATTATAAAAGGCTGTTCAGGCTTAAATCAAGTGTTCCAGTGTTGCTGCATGAATCTTCCAAGGCAATCAACTTTTGGTACCTTTGACAAGTTTTATGACTCGAGATAGGTGCACCGTGCTATGTACCATATTTCAAAGTAACGCGTCTGAATAGATCATATCAATGTTTATATGTTAATAATTTGTTTGGCTATTTTAATACTAAGAGCTATAATTCATATCTATCATGTTCCTTAGACTACAGATAATTTGAAAAATATTTAGAGAAAAATCACTTTAGGAATACCTCCAGTATTGCACTTCTCCATTGTGCAAAGAAGATAAGAATTAACAAGCCCAGAAATTAAAAAAATACACTGAATTGAAGCTGATCAGCTTCAGCTCAGGATTGTTCCCGCTGGCATTTTCCTCCCCCTCGGCCACAGTATGTTTGCCGTTTGCTGGGTGTTTGGGCTCTTTTCCATTTCCTGTGGTAAATTCTTTGCTGGGCAGATAAATCTTGCTATTTGCACAGTCTTTTTCCTAGAAGTAGGACATAAATGTCTACTTTCTTAAATTTACATCAAACTCCCACTGATGTTCATGGTCTATTACAAAGTTTTCCATGTTCTAATTCACCATGTGTTGTGGGAGCAGCTGAAACTCAATTTTGCTGTTGCAAACTGGATACTGATGGCAGCGATATTTGCCACGTGCGGTAACAGTGGGAACGCCACGGCGATATTGGGTAGTTAGAAAACCAGTTGTCAACTATTTTGTGTGCAGGCCTTACTGAAAACCAGTATAATCTCTATCGTTTGTGGCAACTCAAAATTCCTCTTTCAAAACATAAGAAGTGCCAATGACTATGAAGGCTCACCAGAATCTGCAGGGATTTCTAAGTGTTTTGTATGAAAGAAAATAAAGCAACAAAAAAGCGGAGGAAAAAAAAAAAGAAAATGTCTGAGCATAGAGAAGATGAACAAGGCTAAAAGCTGAGAATGATTTCTCTCTCCACTGCTGCTGCCCTCTCTATGCGCACAAACCCATCTTCATTCATGGTTATTTGTCCCTGTGTTTAGCATAATTAATTCTGAGTTTCAAAGCTGTTTTGACAGAACGCTCCGGATCACATTTGAAAGAAGCGATTGCCGAAGTGTTCAGGGTCTGAAATCTTCAGATTTACTGTGAGACTTTCCCTGCTCCTCTTGCCCTTGCAGAAACGATGACCGTTTGCATGCTGGCGAATTTTTCGGGAGTCAAATTTAAAAAACCGCACAAAGCCCATGGAGCATTTCCCCACCACCTCTGTTCCACTGGTATTATCTTGGTGTTTTCCATGCAATCTGCACTTTTAATGATTTTTTTTTTTTCTTTTTCCTTCCTCTTGGGTTACAGCTTGAAGAGCATCGCTGTTCAGGTGATGATGTGATTTTCACAGATTTCTTCATTCCCACCAGGAACCCAATGCAGCCCATGAGATCAACAGTGAAAACGTTCAGAAAAGCCCCTATAAATATTGGCCCCAAACCCCTGCACTTGGGGGATTTACCTTTACCAGCTTATCAGAAGCACCACGCCTTGGTGGCACTAATCCTTTATGTAACACAAATCGACATCTCGTGTCTTCTGCTGTCTCTGTTGACTTGATTTTCTTTTTTTCTTTCCCTCTCTTTCCTTCCAGGGTTTCTGATGAACCTCACTCTGGTCTCTCCCATAGAGGAGCCTGGGCACACCAAAACAATCTTTCCTCTGTGCCAGGAGAAACAAACTCAGCCCAGCTCCTCCTCCGTGAAGAACCGCAACCTACCAAGCCGTGGAGGAACTGGTTCAGTGCTGGGCTTCATGTGGACCCAGGACATCCCTGGCATGCGATGGCTTGTCCTTCAGGGTTGTTCCATGAAGACCAAGCAGACATTTCCCATGGAAAGAAGTTACGGAGATTGTGGGGTAATTTGTCTAAGTGTGTCTAATCATCACTGCTTGCACTTTGAAATGAGATATCCCTCGTCTTTTAAACCAGCAGCGTGCTGGCCACTCCTACATGGTGAGGCAGAGGGGACAGACGTTGTGTTACAATGCAAGTCAGAAAGGATTTAAATAACGCAGGCGAAAGGGAAGCAGCAGCATGGGAATGCATCAGCAGCTCTCGGGACTGTGGATCTCGTACCTGTAAAACTGTGGAAAATTACTTATTTCACACCTCCTGATGTCTATGAAGGAGGCCGAAGGGGTGGTAATTGTATTAGGAATTAATCCACTCGGCCTCTCGGTATGTTGAGTTGCCTCTTTTTACAGAAAAATGGAAGTGCTGGAGCCTCCCTGAGGCTGTTTGGGGAGTGGGTGCAGGGGAAGGTCCCCCCGCTCTCCTCCTGGTGCCGCAGGTTTCGTGGAGACTTTGTCTTGTAGTTACTCGTGCTTTGGGGTAAGCGTTCCAGTCCCACACTTAAGGCAAGCCATGAAATACTGTAAATTGACTGTTATTTGGTTTTCTGTACCTCGATAATTGAAACTAATGGAAGCAAATAGCTAATATTTTCTGGTGGGATGACCTTGGGAGCAGGAGAGCAGCTAGTTGAGTCTTCCTCCAGGGAAGAAAGTTAGAGGAATTACTGCCAAATAATAATAATAACAGCAGCAGCACGGGCTGTAATTCACCACTCTCCTACTTCAGCGACACCCGAACACCAGCATGAAGAAAACAAGTCATTTATCACGTATAATTTCTTGGAATCTCTGGGTGTGTGGAGCAGAGTGAGGGAGAAATGGGCAGACAGTCCAATTTCTACCTCACCCCGACTGTTAAAGAACTAGCAGATAATTTTCCCCTTTTGGCGATGTGTGCTTGCTCGGGCCAAACCCGGATGTGGACTAATGCGACTTGTTGTACGTCCCCGTTTCTTTTTTAAGGCTCTTTGCTGCACCCACCTCCGCTTCCTAATGAGGGATCTGCCCCCATCACTCTCCGTGTTCCCGAGGTTCCTGTGCAACCACAAATCACCCACCCCGGCTCTCTGTTCGACCCAGTTATTTTTTAGGAAAGCGAGCTTCATGTGATACCCGCAGAAATGCCAAGCCTTTTGCATCTATTTTGGTCTCTGTAAAATCAACTAGATTTTACATTAAAATGTAAAATCAACAAGGTTTTCCAGTGGGAGAGAAAACCCAGGGAAAATTAAATGGCAAAAACACTTACTAAACAGAAGTTGGTGAAAGGGAAGGGCTGTCCCAAAGCAAAGCAGGCAGAACTTGGACATCAAAACCTGTTTGGCTGCAGCATCTGGGCAGGAAACCCACACGTGGAGAAATCCGGGCATCAGGCAGCACCATAAACCACAGTTCATGTGCAGTGGGGGTTTGTTAGTTGTGGAGCTTATGGAAGAACTTGTTGCAGACCCAATTCTATAGAAAGAGCAAGTGCGGGAGGTAGAGAGATGGGCTGGAGAGTTGGGCAGAAACATCTCAGCACATGATAAAGAAGCGAGTGAGTGAGAAGTACCGCCTGATTTCTGGCTGATAGAAGTTCATTTCTTGCTGAAAGAGGTAATTCTGGCCAAAAATGAATTTGGGCTGTCTCTGTTAGAAAAAAAATGAATGAGAGCCAAATGCCAGAAGGTTATATTGGTTTCTCTGGGGAGAAAAGCGAGGAAATACTGGCCAAAGCGAGGTGGCTGCAGGAGGGGGGACGCGGGCACAGGGATGCTTGACGTGTGACACCACGGCACAGCCTGGGTGTCATGGGTAACATGGGTAACCTTGAGCAGGTTCCATGCAAAAAAACCTTAACAAACAGAAGGACAAGCTGCTGTGACACATGCATAGTAAAGAAAAGGTTAGAGCGGTTCAGCAAGCTGCAGATCTGCAAGCTGCCCCTTCACCTGTAGGAAAGGAATTAAATCAGTAATTGGAAAAGTCGGGTCTGGGGGTGAGAGGTTTGGATTGAAGTAAGAACAGTCTGCACTGAGCCATGAAAAAAAAGAAAGAAAGAAAAACTGAATCTATGATTAAAACCACTCAAGCGATTTCAGCCGAGTCCTCCTGGGCTGAGCAGGGCGAAGAGGAATGAGCTTGACACAAGAGCTGCGCTCGTGCCCCGCTCCTGCCAGCCGGGATTTTTCTTCAAGGCCCCGCTTAATTTCCAAACCCCGCTTCCCTGCAGCGCTTTGCAAGCTGCCGGCAGCACGGCCGGTCCCCCCAGTTCTGCCTCGCTGCCCCACGCTCCTTTTTCCACTTGTATTTGTCACCTTCTGCTCAGAAAAGGGGGAAATTCGGATGTGTTGCAGTACCCAACAGGATCATCTGAGCAACTGGAATGGTACAAGAAAAGGAGGGACCTTGTGTGGTAGAAATATTATTAGGTAAAGAGTAAAATAAGAATAAAGAATAATAAAATAAGAACAAAGAATAACGAGGGGAAGGGGCCTAGCTCCTTGCTGTTAAGCTACAAGCTGGAGAATATGAAGCAGTGAATTAAGGTGTTTTTGTGGATTTGGTCCTGATGCCAGACTTGTATGAGATGAGCTCCAGGGGGTTCCTCTTCATTAGGGGAAGGATTAATGTAAAAGGTAGGAAAGTAAGAAAGAGCCCTGTGTGAACAAATGACTGATGCAGCAGAGTAATTAGATAAGACATTCAGAACATACTTATTGCAGAAATTTAGTTATTAAATTACTCGGTAGATAATATTTGTATGTACATACACATATGCAAGTTATGGATGTTTCTGCATGTAATTATCTATGAATATGCTATATATCTATAAAATGGCTGATAAGGGTCTAAGATGACTGTCATGAGTTTAAAATGCCTTTGAGCTTAAATAGCTTTGCCATTTAGATCAGCATTTCACTAACAAATGGAAGTTATAAAAAACCTTAGAGGACAGAACAATCTGGCTTTGCAGAGTCTGAAGACAATTCAGGTGTTGGAGGGAAAAAGAGGACTAGTAAATGCATTTTTTTTCCTTTAAATCTTTTTCTCGCTAAGGCCAGTCCATCACAGAAAGCTGAGGCCACGTGGTCCAAGGCCGTGGGGTTACTGAGGCTTCACGGAGGAGTTTGTGTCCCCGACACTGCAGTACGTGGCTGTGTTGTATTCTCAGCCGGTTCCAGTTGGGAAGCGAGCTGGTCTAAATCACCGTGAAGGCATGGCATGGCTGGCTTTAAGTAAGTCATTTTATCTTTCTTTATAATGCTTTGAAGGAGGAAATTTTGCTTCTTATGTAACTCTGGAGAGCTGTTATTCGCAGCAGCCCGGCCTGCGAGCGCGGTGCTGAAGGACACAGTTTACAAGGTGTAGCTGTTGCGGAGCTGTAAACACGCTGGCTGCCTTTATTGAGCAGCCTGGGGTTTCCAAAGGAACCGAGGCAATTAGTCACCCGCCTTTCCACATAAGTAAATGAACAGCATAGTTTGCAAAGATAATCTTCTAACTAAATCTCAGGTGAGCGGGAGGTATCACCATGGTGTGCCGCGACCCCGCACAAATGGTGGAAGCTCTTTAGAAAGTTTCCTGCACTTCTGCTCTGGAGGAGCTACGTGTCGTGCTTTCCCTGGCTGCTTGGAACTGTAAATCTCCCAGGACCTTCTGAGGGTTCTTCATGCTCTGCTTGAGACATTTGGTCAGGGAAGTGCTGCCTGAGTCAAGGGCTTTGTCGTGATGGAGCAGATACGGGTGCAGCAGAACGGGACTAAGTCCCTCCTGGGCATGGAGCTCATCTCACCTGGGGAGGGTTAAACTCACCTGGAACAGATATAAACTAAGCTTTACTGAGCTAATGAGGAGCTATTCTGCAGTTACCCATCCCAAGGTTCCTGGTTGGGTCCACTCCCTGAGCTCAGCAAGTGGAATAAACTCATTTAGCAATATTGGGGTAGGTAAATCAGCGCTGGCACTGAGCAGCAGGCTGTTCGTCACCTGCTTTCTACTTCTCCCCGGAGAAACATAAGATTCTCACCTTCACCAAATCCCGTCTATTGAAATCTAAAGCTGGATGATCACATGAATGAGTTCAGGTCCTGCAATGATAAAATAAACGTCTGCTGAGATAGAGAAGCCAGTTGGTGACCTTTCCCACCCAGCTTCCCTGGTGATTCACAGGTTTTATTTTTTGCCAAGTACAAAAGCGTTTTCCATGGCAAATTCTCCTGTACTAGAGGTGAAAATGAATAAAATAAGCCCACAAAACACTGAGGGGAGGGTTAGGTCTTTTCACAGTTGTCACTATTTATAACAGAAAGCAGCTGAAGTGTGGTGAGCTCTGTGGGGAAATGCATGCGCTGCCCGCGCCAGCCGGGGCAAAATGCTCCTGAGTTCATTTCCTCCTGTTAACAATTGTTTGGTGTCCTGTATTTTCAGCAGGGAACTTCTCTGTAGCCTGGTATACCGATGTGATCTCTTTAAATGATAGGTCTACCATCGAGGACATTTGGCATTTGACTCTATTAAAAAATTCATCATGAATTGATATATTACATTTTCCATTTGAAACTCTGCAGTCAGGTAGCAAAGTCTGAATATTCATATGAGAGCAATATCTTTTTCAGCATTCATTAATCTGAGTCAGTAATGAACTACAGGTAAAATTGAGTGATGATTTGGAGCAAGTCATTTATTTGATTATTTTTCTCATCTTCCCTTTTATTAAATATCCATGAACAGTTTAATTGACCTTCCTGAATTTTTCATTTAATATTCAAAGGTTTTTTTGGTAAATGGTTTGCAGGGCTGTTATGTGGTTGGTGTCAGACATCAACTGGGCTCACAGGACAGTGGCTGCAGCAGAGCGGCTGATGATGATGGGGTGGGGGTGGCTGGTGGCGATGGGATGGCTGGTGTTTTTTTCGATCTAGGTGATGATGGGGAGGCTGGTGGCAATGGGGTGGCCGGTGGTGATGGGGCTGCTGGTGGCAATGGGGTGGCTGGTCCCTGCACTGGAGCTGCCCCAGGAGCAGTGCCGGTGCCCCACAGAGCTCTGCCCCACTGGGTGTGCTCCTTGGCCAGCTTCTGTGGTATTTACCCTGAATCTTCACCTATTTCATGGCTGATAGGGCAGAACCCTGAAGAACAGGTAATTCCTTCGTCTCTACTCTCATCTTGAATATATTGTAAATTTCTAAGTTCACTCGTCAAGCTCTTTTTTGATTAAGGCTCAGTTCCCCAACTTCATTTCACCCCTTGGTGATGTTTTCTACACCTCTGATCTCCTTCGTTTTCCTTTTTCAATTCACTCCATATAGTCCACGACTTTACTAACATTTGGTATATAAAACAGAATATATTTCCCCAATGAGGACATGTTAGGACTGAACCGAGTGGAAGGATGATTTCCCATGTCTCAACAGCCATGCTTCCATTTCCCACCCCAGGATGATTATTTCTTCCAGAGCAGCCATCCCCAGCTCCCATTCCCCAACTTGCTCTGCAGTCGTTCCCCAGCCTGTAATTCCGCAATTGATTATTTCTGCCCAAGTATGTATCTTGTATTGTCTCTCCTCAATAACACGCTTTCTCGAAAGACCTCTTGTACAAATTGTCAAGACCTTTTCGAATTTTAATCCTGTCCTCTCCTGTGCTTGCAGCCCTTCCCTGCACAGTGTTATCAGCAAATTTAACGAGCATATTCCTTCTTCCATCACCCAAGTCATTAATGAAAAAATTAATAATGCTGAGCTCAAGGCAGGTCTCTCTGCAACTGTGCTTGATTCATCCTTTCATTTTGAATAGAACTGTTTTCTGGAAAGGAATGGTTTTCTAGCAAGCTGCATAGCCTGGGTATGTTTCTCCAAATGCTGTGTTAACAGCTAAGGCCAAAACCAAACTCTGTCTCCTTTATGTCCTGTAGAAGAAAACACATTTGGAACAATACAATTCAACAAATGCTGTTTGCTGCTGTTCATACCTTCAGTATCTTGTTGCTTTTTTTGCAGAATTATTGAGTATTTTTCTGTGAATAGATGGTTTATGAGCTGGTATGTAAAGCAGTATCTTCTCCTTCTTCAAGACATGGTTACTTTTCCCCATCTTTCTCTCTTCAGTCTTCCACAATAATAGTTAAGATTCTGATATTGCTTCAGACAGCTCCTTAAGTACGTGAAGATAAAGCTCATCAGCATAACCAATTTGAAAACATCTAAATTAGCGAGGCGCTCTCACCATTCCCTTTTTATGAGATTACAATCTTCCCTCTTTGTTGCAGTATTATTGTGCCGACCATCTGCTCTCAGTTGGCCTTTTTCATGAAGATTGAAGCAAAGAAAGCTCATTAAACACTCGGTTTACTTGGTTAATGGTTTTTCCCACTCCTTTTTTTTTGGTCTTCCTTTATTACTAATGTACTTACAGAATGATATTTTGTTAATTGCCCCACGCTTTGTACCCTGACCTCTCTGACGTCGTTGCTGTGCTTCTCTGACGGATGAAACGCTTGCTGAATTTTTTTAAACGGTGGAGCTCAGGCTGTGCAATGAAATTCCTTCACGTTCAATCCAGGGAGGAAATATAATCAATTTGCAGCTTCCAGTGATACTTGTGGGTCAGGCCTCTTGTACAGAAGGCAAGAGAGCAGCAACCCCTGAGCCAGCGCCAACCTGAGCCTGCGGCCAGTTGGGATCGATAGGCAGGACAAGGCAAAAGCCAGAAGTGAAACTGTTCAAATTACGTTGTGGGTGGTTTTTGGTTGGTTGGTTTTTTTCGATCTAATAGTATGCAAGTTGTTCAAATTGCATTAACTTCTTTTTGACAAGTTCTCCTCTCCTGACTCACACTGTTCTTAGTGCATCACCTAGTTCATTTCTTAGGTCTTTAGAGTTCTCTGCGGATTTCCCTTTATTGGTCCCCGGTCTACAAGTAATTGTTCTCTGTCCTTGATCCTTTTAAAATAGCTACTGCAGCAAGTTTCACTTTTGTAATTATGTGACCTCAAGGGCACAAGAAAAAGTCCTTCTTGATTACATTGGACAGCTTGTAAACAGATTTCCAGATTATTCCAGCCATATGTAAACACACCAGGGTTTGGAAAAAAAGGTAGATCTAGTCCCAGAGGTGTAGATCAATAGAGACTTCTGGCTGGAATTCGCTCATGGTGTAGCAATTTAGACTATTAGATGGGGAACATAATAACGTAAAATTTCAGCGTTGCAACTTCATTTTCTACTCTCCCATTAGAGACTCGGGAAATGAAGAGAACTCTGATTTGCAAAGCTAAATAAAACGAAAGCGCAGAGGAACCTGACTGTGTGTGCTGACCTGCTTTCAGTTTTTAAGCAACTTGAAACTGAATCTTACTTAGAACTGGCCATTATAATTGTTTTCTCATGCAGAGCAATTAACCTACAACTTACTGAAGCAAGCAAACTGTTCTTTGCTGATATAAAAAAATCTCAGAGTTCCTCATTTTCTCCTGAAGCATCAGAAATTGGATAAACTGTACCAGGTCCTCCTATTTCTAACCTGCAGAAGATACTAGAAGAAAATAAAAACACACATTGTTGGTTATACAATGCAAAATTACTGAAATTTAGCAGATATTTTGAATCAGAGGATGGTTTGGATTGGAAGGGACCTTAAAGATAATTTAGTTTCACCCGCCTGCCATGGGCAAGGACGCTTTCCACCAGCTCAGGTTGCTCAAAGTCCCATCCAACCTGACCTTGAACTCTTCCAGGGATGGAGCATCCACAGCTCCCTCAGGTTACACCTCCTCCTTTGAGGAACCTTAGACCAAAGGTACAATTTTAACCTGCAGCTTCAGTAAGAAGTCTTTTATTTATAGCTACGCAGATCTCCAGAAAGTTGTAGGTCTTTGCTTGAAAAGAAGAAATGAAAAGCTTGGTCTGGAATCTCTAATTCCAAGTCAGTCACCCACAGGCAGATTGTTACCGGTTGATCGCTGTTTGAGACGACTGGATTTTCCAGACTTGTTTCAAAGGTAGAAGCTTTTGTAATAAGTGCAGCCAGTGGACCCCAAACTTCTGCAGAAAGTGAGCAGCCTTCAGGAGGCTCGAAGAAGAGGGATCCACACAGAAACCTCTTATGCTTTCTGAGCAAGTCTCTTTTTGGACAAGTGATTTGAAATATCGAGCCAATTAAAATGCCAGGGAATTTTCAAACCATAGCCTCAACAGAGAAAATACGCCTTTAAAAGTAAATGGTGTAAACAAATAACAAAATCTTGATAGCTGACACCAGCCAGAAGTGGTTTATAAACAAGGGCTTTTTTCCTTCTTACCCATTGCTTCAAGCAGTCACTCAAAACAACTTGACTTCCAGTTCAGTGAGTAGAGTTTCAGGTCTGTCTGTGGTGCTGGGAAGGACCGGCTGTGCGGTGCGAGCATGCACGCTTCAGTACGTCCTGATATTTTCTGATGTATAAACTGAAGAGTAAAACGACAGAGGATGGTCTAAAGGTCGGTGTAATAAAACAGCAGAATCTACTGAGTCCCCTCAGAGTTTATGATCCGAGGAAGATGTCTTGTTTCAATTGATAAGATTTCCCAAAAGCTGTATTAAACTTTGGGAGAAGAAGCAGCTGTTCTGGGGGGTGCGCCTGGTATGACTGATAGAGTGCTCGCTTGAATCTCCTGAGAAATAATTAACACGTGACTGTATTTTCTTTTTTTGAGGGAACTCATTGTGGGGTCAGGAAGAAAAATCAGTTTTCTTCCTCCGCGTGGTTTTTTTACTGGAGGTATTGAAAGTCAAGGCAGAGCTTTCCGTCCCCATCCCGGAAGGCCCTGAAGATGCAGAGGTGGGCGCCCAAGCTGTGATGAGACGCGTTTTGCGGCAGACGGAGGTCGTGGTGCCCTGGCAGCAGGAGCGATTCTGGTTTGTCGCTTGCCCTTCTCACCCTAGAAAAATAAAGACCCTTGAGCTTTTTCAGTTGCTGAGTTGGAAACCGTTAAATTGTGCTGAGCCATTGCTTGAAGTAGTGGAAAAAATGGTTGAAAAAGTGGTTTGCTCAATAATCACACAAGCTGGAACTGCTTGTTCTCTGCCACCCTCAACGGCCTTCAGCTATCAGGAATATTTTTTCTCCTGAAGGTCAATAAAAAAGCCTAATCTTTTTTGATTTTTAGTTTTATATGTTATTGGAAAAGCTCAATCGTATTTTAGCTCCAAAAATCTGATTTAAAATCTTTTGGCAGGCACTTAAAATTTCCTTATATACCATGGCTACAGGGCCTGGGTTTTATCATATTTATGCTGTTGGACTGTGTCTATTTAAAGGCACTTTCTCCAGGTTCAGGTGCTACAAGTAAAATCGGAACGAGGTTTGTTTTCCTGCTTCCCTCACTGCCAATGTTTTCACTGAGCTGTTGAACTACACTTGCTGAGTTTTACCTTGACACTTTAATTTGGAGGCAATTTAATCTGTTCTGACTGAAAATTTTGAAGTGGAAGTCCCAGTGCAGAGCAGAAACAAGGCACAGATTTCATCGCTCTTGACCCATTATGAGGTTGTTGTTGTTGGTTTGTTTTTGTGGGTTTTTTTTCAATCTGCCACTTTAGAAAACCGTGTGTTGTCTCACTCCAGGTATTTTAACAGCTCATTTGAGTCTTGCTGACATTGCTGTGTCACGGTTCATGTCTTTCCTGACGTGAAGCTATCAAGTTCTTCCGTTTACTCTTCCGTTTTACCCCTGCTTACAAATGAGGTTTAGAGAAGCTGAAACCTTTCTGCGTCTCAGGTCTCTTTTATAAGGGTGGTGTTGCCTTTTGCATTTTATAATTGCTGATGTACAGTTTCAGTCAGAAGACCATCCATCCTTGTAAAATGCTCTGAAGAATGACTAGTTTAAATAAATACTGGAAAGTAAAAATTGTTAAAAACGCATCAATGTGGCTTTCACAGAATTTAAATTTGTGTAACATGAACGCGTTTCAAAATGTCCCACATTTCTGCTTCCCCCGGTACCCTTTGCCAGTTTGTCTTACAAATGAGATGAGAATTTGGCCTGTTTGTGACTTTTTTCAGTGCTCGTCACATTTCCAATGTGTCCCCTGCCCTTCCCACCCTCTGCAAGAGGGGTGGTGGGGACCGGGGCGAAGCTGCCGGCTCTGCTGGTGCCTTCTCCAGGCAGCACGAAAGAACTGGAGGTGTCACTGTCTGCATGAATATCTCTTCATCCTTGCGCGCAGTCATCTGGTGCTCTTCATAAATTTCGCATGTATTTTATTTTAAGACGTGACAGGAGCGTGTTTTTCTGTCTTTTCACCAACAAATATAGCTGGAAGGATGCGTAGAGGCGAGTTGTGCCCCCTCGCTGACTGATGCACCGTGACACGGGGTGGAGAGGAAACTCAACACTTTGTCACTTGGGCGGTTGACGACGTGAGTCACCACGCAGAGGTCCCCGCTGCTGGTGTCCCTGCAGATCCCCCCACAACACAGGGTGTTAGTCAGGCGTCCCAGCCTACGACAGCAACTGGGGATACTGGGTGGGGATTAGTTGGCGTAATTCAGCAGGGTGCTGTGCATCAGTGAACACCATCTTTATTTATTTTTTGAACGTGGTCACGTCTCTGCTAGTCGGTTGGATGAGAATGACTCACACAGAAGAAAGTTGTTATGAATGGCTGCCCAGGCCGTACACTTGCGCCGTCCCAGTCCGTAGTGGCCGCCAGCCCTGGGGTGGTGCGGAGGAGGTGAGTGTGCAGCCCTGGCTCATTTTCCCTCCCTCACACAGCCTCACGCTCTTACGCTCTTTGTGGTACCCGTGGGAACAACTTCGTTTTCTTTTTGAGCTCTAGAGAAGTGTTTTATGATACAAGCAGCAAATTTGTACCTTGTGTGCCTCTGAAAACCGCAATCCCCTTCACTGTCAGTATGAATTGAGGACGCAGAAGACTGGGTACACAAAGCAGTTTTGGGTAACTTAGTAGGAAAGATGTAGATATGTACAATATCACGTTATTGGGTGGTTAGTGCCAATGCACTGATTGCTTTGGACACAGCCGACAGCAGCCAAGTCACAACCCGGGGCTTCCCCTGTTGACACCAGAGCGGGAGCATCCCACGAACCACGCTGGGATGCAGGAGCATCCCACAAACCACGCCGGGATGCAGGAGCTTTGATTTGCTGGGGATGAGCAGTTCCATGTTGCCAGTCCTGATGCGTGAGCATCGTTTCTGCAGCTGGTTCCAGCCGTGGTAACAGTTGGTTTGTATCTGATGAGCCACTTACGTGAAGGAGGAGCAAACCATACAAAATATTCCAGGGGAAATAAAAGGCAGTGTTCATCTGCCTAGGCATTGATATTGTTTTTTTCTTTTTTTTTTAATCTGTAAACCAGACTTCTGGTAAGACGAACTCCAAAGGAAGCAGATTTAGTATTTACAGCTTAAAGAGTCTGAGGTCTCCATTTTGTATTTGAAAATGAAAGACAACATTTATTTGTTCTTTATCTTTGAGTTTTAAGCTTTTTTCCACACCAAAAAAGTGTGGGAGAAGAATAAGAGATAAAAATGTGTTTGAAATACAAGCTATTCTTTGAAGCTCTTACAATATTTTAAAGCTTTTCCCTACAGCTATTTATTCCATGCACTTAACATCTGTTTTTTGCTTTGATATATATTGCAATTTTTCATCCTTAATTTGATTTTCTTTTAATAACATTGTTCAGAACAATAGTGGGTGACAAAGACGACTAGCATGCATCAGATAATCCCTATCTGGCCAAGATGAGTCGTTTTAATTACATACGTGTATGTATTGTGCCCTAGATCTACTTAAAGGTTTTATGATTTTAGGCAATACTATGGGAAAATAATTTTTCGAAAGATTCAAAGTGTTAGCTCAACAGTCTGGCTTTTACACAAGGTATGGAGGGATAGTTGCTCATTAAAGCAAAAATATTTTCGCTATGAATGATGATTATACGTATTGTCTCTTTTCCCATGTCTTCTCTTTTTTTCCCCAGTTACATGAACAGTCAGTTTTGGGACAGTATTTGATTACCTTGTTTGTCTAGGGCCAGCTTTGATTTTTCTGCTGGGAAATTTTCTCTGAGCATCAGATGTTACTTAGATATATAAATACTGCTCTAAACAGATGGTTCTGCCTCTGATAAAGGAATGGGAATGTAATGGAGTTTTTCTGTGTTACCTATTATAACTCTGTTATATATTACTTATATGGCACCTAGCCAAGGGCAATATTTTTCTTTTATTCCCTGGCAATTCTAAATTGTCTGGGGTAAAAAAATAAAGCTTTGTTTAAAAGAAAAAACGATTAAAAATTTTCATTTCCTCTCAGAATCGACAAAGTATTCAACTTGACCCCACATCAGGTATTTCATTTTAGTTGTTAAGTAATTTACTATTTTTTAATGTAGAACAACATTCAAAATGAAATATTTGACACGAAGTATTTGACGAGAAATAAATGGTACTTAAGCACTAAAAGTTAAGACAACTTGTTGAAGTTGATGGGTAGTTGCGAAGTGTGTAGATTACCCTGAATTTGTGTTTCTTTCAAAAGGAAAAGTTTCTCAACAAAGTTTTCTCCAGCTCAAGGTCAGCCCCTAGCACATGTGTGTACCGTGTTTTACACGCAGAGAGACTCGTACAGATTTATGTTCTTAAGAGAAGAAATTTATCCTCAGTGCCTGAACTCCCTAAAGTACAGTAAATAGTGACCCCTAAAAGCAGAACCGCTGGGTGCCGCAGGTACAACCTGCGGCTGCTGCACCCAGGGAGGGCCTGGAGATAATTAACAATTAGCTGTGTCATCAGTGTTATCTGGAGATAATTGACAGTCAGCTCTATTACCTGTGCTACGTGTATTGGTAACTGACGATAACCCCCAGAAGTGTTGTGTTTGCTTACGGTGAGAACAAACTAGAGATCATCTGCCTTTTACCCAAAATTAAACCGATCCATTTTCATTGGCTGTGTTGCCAAAACAGAGAATATATCGCTTATCTAGCTAGTTCAGTGAAATCATTAGCTCCTATAAGAGCATTGTTATGCTGTAATTTCTTGCTACGTATGCTAAATATTTTAGCCTAGATGATGACCTTTAAAAGGAATTATTAGTATTTTCCTTGAGTGTTCGAATCCTTTCTTTACATTTCTTTTTAAAAACACTTTTATTATTTAAAGCCAACTTCTGTGTGGCTTAATATGAGCCTCTCAATCAGTTTTATTTTATATCTGTGATATAAATCTTTGATCTTTATTTTAGCTTTGTCTGTAATGTAGCAACTAAGGAAAGTACTAAAGATGTGTCTGATTTTCTGCCATTAAAACTGGAATGGGGATTTTCATCAAATTCAGCATGAGGTAACGCTTCTCCAGTCTAGTTCTCACATTTTAAGAACAAAATTTAACAAAATGCCACTACAGATTTTTTTTCTTTTTTTTTTTTTGTGCTGTAAATTGCATTTTGATGATTCTCCACTCCTCCCGCGCTGCCAGGCAGCATCCCTTGTTGCTTCTAGCAAGAATTGTCATGGTGATGCATTCTGTTGACCACATTTTGGAACACAGATTGTTTCTAATTTTGTTTCTTTAATTTACTCTGGGTACTGTAATATCTCTGTTTCTTTCTCTCACTTTCTGTTTTTTTTTGAGATTTTTATCACGACAAGCTATATATATGTGTAATAGGATTTGCCCTCTCACCTTCACATAAGCAAAACGTGCTGGCTGGTGTTTCTTGCCCCCGGCTGCCAAATGGGCATCTCGGCCCCCGCCAGCATCCCGAGTGCTCTTCTGGCAGGAGGGAGCTATTCTGCAGCCGCCATCGAGACGTGCTTCAGATCTTGAATTGCTCTCTGCAAACGCAGAAGAAGAATGGGAAAACCCAACGGGGCATCGAGAGCGGGGCTCGTTACCGACACTCGTTGCGTGGCTAATTGTGCCTCCCCGGCAGAGGCCAGGCGGTGGCCTGGAGAGCACTCGTCCCTCAGAAAGGCTGGCGAGCTTTTAGCGGAGCTAACAGGCTTCACGGAGAAATTAAATTTGGCAGTGAGAGCGCAGTACTTAGGTTAGTCTCAAGTAGTCTTGAGCTATAAAAACGTTTCTGTGGGAGTTCTTGGCTGAGTGGAAAGGCTGAGAGAAGAGTCCAGCAGCTTGCAGGGTGGAGTGATGCTGCTTTATGCGTTTCGTGGTTGTGTTGATGGTTGTAAGAGGATGGGTTGGCCTGAATTTCTGTCTGAGCATTTATTGTGCTTTTGTGCAAGGCCCAGAGGAAGGTTTTCCTCTGGTGCTGGTCCACTTGGAGCTGGTGAGGCAGCCTGGGAGCTCCTGCCATTCCTGTGTGTCAACAAAGTTGTAAATGCAAAGTGAAACTGGGGAGCCTGGGTGCACTGGGAATTAGACAAGCACAGCTTCTGCTCATACTGAAAATGCTTTACTTTTTAGGAGTAATTAAGTAGGTTTTGGGTCAAAGAGTGAGAAGGACAATTTCTGTAGGGCCTGGCAGGTCAAGGTTTCTGGCTTGAAGAGCACATGGCTGAGCCTGTGCACGCACGGCTGGCTGACTGCTAACACACAGTGCAGCCACCTCGGGGGAGAAGTGGAGACAACTGTCCCCTGGACACTTTGCAGTTGTCCCCTGGACACTTTGCAATTGTCCCCTGGATGCTTTGCAGCTTTGAAAGTGGGTGATCAGGATGTAAAATGCTGCAGCAAAACAGGCAGAGGAGGAGAAATCCCTTGAATCCAAGCCTCTGGCATCTCCAGACAGTCTCGTAGCTCCAAAATACGGAGATATATATCTATACATATCTCTATCTATGTGTATATATAGATAGAGATTTTTTAATTATTATTTTAAGGATAGGTAAATTAGATCATCCAGGCTTCAGGAAAGAGCTCCCAGCTGTGACCGTGGAGGGCGATGGGGTGGGCTGGGGTGAGACTTGGGTACCCAGAGGTGCAGGCACAGCCCTGGGGGTGGTGACCAGGGACATGAGCCCCTGGAGCAGGTTCCCGTGGGCGCTGAGCTGTTTTTTATCAGCCGTGACTCGGCACTGCTGGTGGAGGGACGTGCGGTTTCCAGCCACGGACAGAAACAAAGACCTTGGGCCGTGTTCGTGGAGGCTGCTCAGCAAATAGCTTTATTTCTGGAGAGACATTGTTATTTCACTCTTCCTAATCTGCAAAGGCAAACCTGTCTACTCTGAGTTTTTCAAATAATAAACCCAAGTATATTTTGCGTATGTTTTCTTCTGTGGTTCAAAAAATATAAACTGGATTTAAGGAATGCTGTGTGTTTCCGCACAGTTTCACGTAGGCCATTCCGAAGGGAAGAAAATCCTTTGAGGTGAAGAGGAAGGTGATGGAAGCTGCTGGATCTTTCTTCCCACATGGCATGGACAGAGTCGTCATTGCTCAGAGATCTGCAGAAAACAAACCCCAGACGAGTCAGAAAGGCTGAGCTCCAGCTGTGTGCACAGGTAACTGCCACACTTTTATTGAAACAGAAATATTTTCTGTATTTAAAGAAAAATCGAGTATTACGTGGGGGCACTCAGCTTTGAAAGATATCTCAACAGAAACTCAGTTCTGAACCGTTGCCCCAAGGGTGAGGAACAAGTACAGGATACGAGGAGCAAGACCCCAGGAGATGTTTGATTTCCACAAAAATGTTCATTTATAGGAGGTGGGAATTTCATATCGTTTATGCAAATTTCACCAGGTTTTTTAAAAAATTACAAAAAGGACATTTGGCATCAGCTTGAAAGGAATGTAAATGAATATATCCTTAACGTGCAGCTTTGCTTGCCAGCAAAGACAAGTCTAGAAGAGCTGGATGCCCCCCCGAATTCCTAGAGTGACAGCAACGCTGACACAAAGTTTTGTAATTTTATGCTGTTGCAAAGAATAAAGTCATCTAGTTAGGGATCTAATGATTCTGTGGCTATGTTTTCAGGTTTTTATATCCCAGTGAATTCTATGCCTTTATGTAAGACTACATACAATGTACAGGAGAAAAACAAATTTTGCGAAATGCCACACAGATGTCAGCACACATTCAGAGCATAAGCACCTTGAAATAAGTCAATATGTAGTTAGTATGAAATGATGCCAATATTCTCTATCAGATAATGAGTTATCTGCCTGTGTGCTTGTGCAGAAAAGATTAAATTCCAGCTTGCATGTATATAGAGAGGAGGTAGGACTGGGTGCTTCGGTGTCATGGTAACAAGGCAAAGCACGTGGGATATAAATATCTGAACATCACAGGCCTCACTTTCTTCTGGGATGTGCTGCTTACAACTTTGTCATGACCTCAGCCGAAAAGTAGGCTGAACGCCAGCGTTTCTCATCACCAGAAAAGGCGTTTCTCTGGCAGCTACGTTTGTAAAGCGAGTTAATGGTGGAGTTTTGTTCATTAAAGAGGACAGGTGAAAAATGCATGTGGAGGTTTGCTTCTGATTTGTGATTATCCACGATCTTCTATTACCTTTCACTGCCACCATCAAATATTTAAAACCACCTTAAATCAGGTATTGTTAATGGTGGGTAATTATGTCTTATGGGATCCCTGCCCAGGGTCCCCCAGCAGCTGTGTCCAGCTGTGCCCACAATTCTGATTTGAATTTCTTTATATATGGCATGTGTTTGGAGGATTTGTGAACATGAAAACTTTACAGCAACAATTAGCTTTCGATCAAAAATAATACTGACATATTTGAACAGTTGAATAATTATTTTGTATATCTAGTTTTTCCTCTAAACTCATATTTTGTTCTTCTTGGAAAAAAAGGTTTAAAGTATATTATTTTTTCTTTCTTCTGAAGAAATTTAAGTATTTTGCTGAAGAGTTTTAAATAGGTACCACTGGCAAACTGTGAGGCCTTTGATGCTGAATGTAACCACTCAGGTCAACAAAACCCTACCATGGGTTTAATTATAAGCTCGATTCAGTGCAACAGCATGTTTAGATTTTATGCTAGACCCTTGAAAAAATGGTTTTCCAGTGAGTCTTAGCACATACAGAAAGTCAGCTGGAATCGATCCTCCAGAGATTTAATCCTCTGCCCCGGCACACCAGCGGGGCCGGGGAAATCTTGACCTCGTTTTAGCTCATTTTCACACCTTCTTCAGATGAGAGCTGAAAGAAGCAATCTAAGCAAACCCAGGTTGCCTTGAAAGCAACGGCTTTTCCTGTCTCCAAATTCTCAAAAATCTATTTTTAAATTTTTTTTTAATTTGGTTTGAAGCTATTTGGTGAAGGGTTAGGAACCTATTTCAGAGACTGAAGAAGGAAGCTTTTTAAGTATTCGGATTTTGCATGTGTATTGTATTTTATTTGGATAATCGCTCGCTACTTTTCCTTGGGCTGTCCTAGAAAACATCCCCTACCTTCTGCTTGGTCCTTGCTTCGTGGTTGGGATTTTCTTGCCTGTATTCACATTATGAAGGAATTGATGGAAAAAACTGTATGTTTTAATTGCTTAAAGAGAATCAATATGAGGCTTATTAGGAGATATTTAGCACTAGTTGTCTCGTACAAGGTTCAGAGATCTGTTTTATTTGATAGATGTTTCTATTACTCAGAAAATTCCGTGTTTGAGACATAACTATGCAGAAGTGTGAAGAACTAATTCACACTGTGATAAAATAGTTATGTAAATGAGAAGGGGAGGGATCATTTATCTGGAAGATTACTTGGGAAGAGCATCAATCAGCAGTGGCAGATCCTGAAGCCCTATTCCTGCATGGGAAAGGTGATCTTGTGGCCCCTGGTGTTTGAACACAGAGAAGGGGATTTACCAGCTTCCTGTGGGGATTTTATAGGTGCTATAAATAGATGTCACAAATATTATTTTGCGGTCAGATTTGCCATCGTGCAGCATGGGCAAACTATTGGCTGTGCTAGCAAAGCTCACTGTTCTGTGAAGGTCAGAACGATAAGAAAATCAGAATTTTTGCACAAAATTTATAATAATATAAGTATAAACAGTATTTTAAAAATGTAATATGGATGGAAAAAGCCTGGAGTCTGACTCTCTTTTCACTTTAGCCCATCCATCTTTTCCCACAAGACAAAGCAGAACTTGCTTCAGGTTTTTCATGACAGGGGCAAAAGTCCTGAGCTGCTGGTGAGGACCAGCCCGCCTGGTCCCTTTGGGGACAGGGAACATGTCCCCTGGTTGCAGCAGCATGGAAATTAATCCTCGGATAGGAAACTGCCCTCAAAAAGCAGCAGAAATAGCTGTGGCTAAAGAGATCTGCAGCCGTGGCCCTGCCGCGTGGAGCCTGGAAACCACAGAAACTGGTAAAATCCCCGTTTCCTCAGGCTCTTAGGAAGGACAGTCATATAGGTGAAGTAATTGACTGTTGTGTATGTAAACATCAAGGGATGAGCAACAATTCGCAACAAAATATGTAAAGAATAGATGGAATATGCAATAAATCTGGTGCATGTGATATCTTATTCAGTAATTCATTAAATATCTGCCCTAGAGTAGCACTGCTATATATTCTTCATATACACTTAAACATGAGACTAGATTAGATTGCAGTTTTCTAATGCTTTTAAGCAAAGAAAACTTAATTTCTTATTATTATAGCAAAATAATTGGTTTAATTGGTTAAACCTTTCCAACTGTATAGAAAAGGAAATCGTCTGATTTCTCATTTCTTACTGCGCCATGTTGTTACGATAGTTTGAGTGCTGAGAAGAGACTTCTTGGAGATTGTTCTGTTGATTTTAATGCAAAAACATATTTTAGTGTCAGAAACTCTGCTCTGAAGAGTATGTCTCCATAGTTGTGCTGGGTCTGATTTACACTGCAGACTGCTTCTTACGTAAAACAAGGAAGGTGATATAAATTGGAGGTAATAGGATGAAGTTTGGAACGCAGTAAGTTTACATTTTGTATTCGGAGGGTATTTAGCACCTTGAAGCCACAAGTCTGATAAGTTTGTTTCTGTTTGTGCACCTTCAGCAGAACTGTCATCTGGCTTTTGGCTGGGAGAGCTGTCATAATCACCATGCAATAAAAAACACAGAGGTGTTTGACCTTTAGGACCCCATATACCTTGTGGCATTGCAAACAGGAGGGCTAAAAAAATGTTCCTCTGTAGGCTGGGAGAGATCGTCCTGGGATCTGAGAGACTTGCATGGGCGGCCCACAATGGCCTTGTTCTTTTTGCGTGATATAAATAGAATTCAAGATGAATTTGTTAAAATTACAGGCAGACATACATTCTTCTCTAAGGTGACAACAGCAGGTAATCTGTGGAAGCGGAATGTCGGGTCCTGAGGGGTTTCCCTGTGGTGCTGGCCACCCTCACAAGCACAAAGCAATCCAAGGGGATTTCTCCTACGCTTGCGGTTTTGCTTGTCTGGTTTCCTGATCCTGTGCTCGCACCCTCAAGTTCATCCAGAAGCATAGATTTCCTTACAGAAAACAGACCCAAACCAGACATTTGGAATTGCAACAAACGGCCAGTTTAAATGAAATTGTTGGGAACAGGCAAGAAAGCAAGAGACTTTACCTCTCTGTTAAGCTTAACCAACAAAAGCACGATGTTAAAGAATGTGCAGTATTCCCCACTTAAACCTTATTTACCAGTAGATCAATTATCCCAGGTTGTTTCAAAGATACAAAGCATTTTAAAATGCTACTGATTTGCATGAGTATTTGGGAAAGTGCTTGGGAATTGCCTGCAAAGCTGTCCTTGGGAGAAGACACGTACCCCCTGCACACGGGCACTCTCTTTGCAAAGGATTCTGCTGCTTTCCTTTGGGGGATTGGGGTTTTTTATTGCTTTGAGTTTAAAATATATTTTCCTAACTGTGTTTGTCAGGGAATGAAGGAATTTCACATGGCAAAGATTTACTTCATGAAGAAGTCATCCAACGAAAAAGCGACATCCAGTTATCACCAAAAGCACAGTATTGATGTAAAGCTTTGGATGTTCCAGAGGTTCAGCACCCTCCTTGGGCAAACGTGGTTTTTATGTACATTTTATATACAAGAAAAATGATGAAGAGTAGGAGAGAGTTTTGCTGATGGCCATCGAGAAAATCAACAGCAACATCATTATTAAAACCCAAAGCAAATTGACTCCTTCTGCCCAACCACGGCCTCTGCTGCCGGCCTCACCTGGATTGGAACATCTCACTCTGCGTGGGTATTGCAAATAAATCTTATCACTTTTAGCCATATAGGACTTATCGATAACTTTTTGTTCCTTACTTCTATGATTTATGGCAAACTCTGTGCGCTGCTGTAAAACCAAACATAAAAACAAAGGCAATACATGGCCTGACTTCAGATGGTTTGCAAATACAGATGAGGTAAGAAAAGCTGTAAAAGCTTTTGAGGCCTCTTGATTTTTCCCCTTGGAATCCATCTGTCATGAACCGGCACAGCAGACAGGATGGGCTGCAAACTCAGACGTAAAGCTAATGCGCTCCTTGATGCTGCTGTTCGTGAGATCTCTGACATATTAGCAATAAATTCAGGCGGTGTGGTCATCCTGGAACAAGTGAGTTTTTTACCAGTTTGGATGCTGTACGTGGCATTTGATAAATGCTGCCTTCTGTTTCGGGAAATGCAGAAAAGCACTAGAAGTGGTCGGGTGCTGCGCTCGAGGAGGTGAATAACCAAAATACCTGGTGGTTGAGGAGACGGGGTCCATCCGAAACCAAGCAGGGAAATCGCGGCTGGCGTGCGCCTCCTGCCAAGCATGAGCTGAAAGCAAACTGGCAGAAACAACACGTAGAGAGTTTTCTTCAGAAAACCCACTCTGAGTGTAAAAACATAGAAAACCTATTTTTCTTCCTGTCTTTAGGTGTTAGCGGAGTCTGCCAGGCTGCTCCTCAACACGCATGTGCTGTTTTCCAGACGACAGGTGCAGGAGGATCCCGATCGTACACTGAATTGTGTGATGCAAACAGGGAGATGGTTTTGTTTTCCTGCAGAAATCTGGTTTTGCCTTTGCTGCTTGTGGTTTTTTTTCCCAGCAGAAGTTAACAACTGTGCAACGGACTTGGAACTGCAGCGGGTGGTTTGGGGAACTTAATGTGGTTGAGTCAAGTCAGAAATATATTTTCTCCACTTGTCACTAAACAGCCATTTTTTGGACAGTTGCAGCATCCCCTCAGTGTCGGATCCTCTGCGCTGTGGGACTTGGTTGTTTTAAAATGTTTGATATTCTCTTCTTGTGCAAAATGGAATACAATTAGCTTTAGAGCACTGCACCTGACCTTAAAGGGAATCTCAGTCTGCGTTATCTGTATTCCTTGAATTCTCATTTGGTAATAGAAAGTATAAATTGGATGATAAATAGTGATTCATTCTCAAAAAAACCCATATGGCCTTTTATTTTTCTTAATTCGACGTTTGGAATTTTCGTTTAATATATAAACTCCATGGGCTCATCCGTCTCCAATTCAGCCTTTCTTCTCTAGTGGGTTTTATTAATTGCAACACCTTCAGCTGTTGTTTTGTTTAGATAATAGAGGACAATTCAGCGTGAAGAAAATTAATTTGCCTGTTTCACATGCTTTCAGGTTTGCTTTTTTGTTTCTTCTTGTAGTCTTTAAATGAATTCTAGAAAATAGCTGTAACAATATGAGAAGAGGGGAAGACTGAAGTAAACATTGATCTTTACAGTGTAATAATTTATGGCACCAACTTAATAAGTGGTGTGACATGAGCAGTTCACCATCCATTTATCATGTGTTGATAGTTTGATACCCGAATTTTTAACATCACTGCTCACTTTGACATAATAAAGGACCTGCCAACATTCCCATTAAAAGCACAAGATTTTAGGAGGTTTTGCTTTGGCTATAAATATCAATATTTGTAATCTACGAATTATGCAGAGTAGCAATCTCTTAATGACTTATTCCAGCAGCTATTAAAAAAAAGATCAGACTGTGACATTTTTGAACTTCAGGAGGACATCTTCCTCTCTCCAGAAGAAAAGGCTTATAAATACTTTTAATTACGGCCACCATAAAAAGTTTACAAACTAAGAGACAGTTCCTGAACTAAAATAAATCACTTTAATTCCACAGATGGCAAGGAGACAGCAATTTACATTAAAAGGTTCTGATGAGAGTTGTCTTGAGCTGTAGTTTGCTGGCACAAGAGCTTCGGGTTAATCACGGATGCTGCCAGTAGTGTGGTTATAGTCAGGGAAATTAATGTATTATACAAAAATAGCAGTTGAGCTTCATGGTTGTTCTCACCAGCCCCAACTCAAGGACTTCCCCGTCCCTTCTGGTCAGTGCAGAGGTCACGTCGGAGCCTGGTGACTGCAAGTCTTTCAACCAGGCTGCAGGTAACAGTGTCGAGTCAAATTATTTCTGCTTCTGACATCACTTTCTTCTGATTGAAAAGTGCTGTGAAGCAGAATGAAAGCCCTGACGTTCCCTGGCTGTTTGGCTTCACCCTGCTGTCCAGGAGAAGCCTGGCTTGTCAGTGGAATAACACATTTCAAAGAGTTACGGTTGATGTCCAGGTTCTCCAGACTTGCTTCTTCTGGTGAAATCCACTTCAAATAAGGTGCGTGTTTCAAACACACGGCTGGTTTAGGTACCAAGTTTTGCGAATGCTTCAACTTCTGCAGAATATGACTGAGACATAGCCCTGGGAGTTGGGTGCTGGGTGGTGGGTACCAAGCTTGTTTGGCAGCTGGGGCCACCCTTGTCACTGGGTTTAGTGGCTTGGGGAGAGATGTTCTCACTGAACGCTTTGTCCAGAGTCTTAATCTGCAGACTTTGTTTCCGTAGAAATATACATTTTCTCTTTGTTTCCACAGATGAGTCCACATCATGGTCATTGACAAGGCATGGTGAAGGTCCCTGGCAGTGACAAGAGTGTGACAGGTCACTGGCACATCCTGCTCTGGCACTTGGGTCCCACTTGGAAAAGCAGACGTGGGCATGGAGCTCTGTGCACAGGTAACGCTACGAGACATCCGGACTAGTTCAGAGCGCAGTCTGTTCCTCAAATGTTCTTCAGCTTCTTAGCCTGGAACCTGTGTCCTCACTTTCCGTTCTTTCTGGAAAATACGTAAATACCTCTAAAGACTGAAGACTCTGAAATGGCTTCACCTTTCGGTTTTGCTGGTTCAAGGAGCCACAAAAAGAGAGACATGGAAAATGTAAGTTGTGGGTAATGGGATAATAGTGAAAAATAAGTTAGCTGTGCTAGGTTATATTCATGTCCACAGTTTCTAAGGAATTGCAATAAAAAGCATTTGTGATTATGTTTGTCTTGTCTTAGGTTGTAGGGATTTAATGTACCGTCTATAAGTGGTTAAACATTTTTGTTGTGACATTTGATATCTATGTTGATACTTTATTACTGTAGATCACTTAGAAATGGGAAAGGGAACTGTGATATTTAAAAATAAATTATGGTCTGTTGGTTTTTCAGTAACTGGATCATTTAAAAGCTCCATTTTTAGTAAGAAATAATGACTGGCTTTATTTAGAGACTATTTAAAATGCTCTTGAGGTATCTATTGAATATCTCAACATAACAGATAAATCAGTAGCAGACTAAAAATTAGTTCTGCACTGTGATATATCACAATATGCTCTGTATTATGGTGCATGTTATACATCCCTGTACACTTGCACATCAGATATGGAGGAAGAGATAGAGTCTGTTTTCAAAGCTGTTTCTAACATATGATCATTCTTACCCCTGAAAACCTGCCAGGATTTGTCTTTGAAGTACAAAGTGGGTTTATTGTGTGTTTGTGCATGGGCTGAAGATGATAGTTTTTACGGTGTTTTTCTCTTTTGGTGCATATAGATGCATTATTTATCTATCCAAAAGTAATTAGGAAAGAGGTGGTGGTTCAGCTGAATTTTAAACTAATTAAACTGACCTAATTCCTGTCAAAAATAATTAGGATAAAAACTGCGCTACCTAAGCAACTCTTTCAAGATGGAAAAGCGGGGTCTGGTTGCTGGAGCTGCTGGGTGAGGAGCCACAGGCCACATGGGACCGGCCGCCGCAAGGGTGTTTGTGACGCCGGACTCATTAAACTGCTTTCTTCGTTAACGAAAAGATGCATTTTTAGTGCAGTTAGTTAATTTCATGCGTTCTCAAGTTAACCAGGTGCTTATTGGAATTGACGGGCATCTTTCCATTGCAACAAGCATTTGCTTTAACGCGTTGCTGGAGCCACCGCCGCTGCCGTCCCCTTGTCCTGTGACCACCACCGTGTCTCTGCAACCCCTGCTGGGACGGAGCCCCCCAAGGAACGGCCTTGGCAGCCCTTGGAACAGCCCAGAACTCAGCAGGTGCTCTTGGTTTCTCCTTTCCCAACAAATATAACTGAGAGCATCCGCTGAAACTTTCCCCAAAAGAGCGTTTGGCAGAGAGCTGCTTCTTTGCTTCAGAAAAGAGTTTTGTTTGAAGCTGAAATGAAGAAACTCCTCTCTTTGTTCGAGCAGACCTGTAGGGCTGATGCAAGGCGGGTGACTTCGGGAGGAATACACAGGAGCTTCGGTGCTTTTCCTGTTCGAGAATATTAGTTACGTTATGTTAAAAAAAAAATAATAATAAAAAAAGAGAGAGAAAAGCAGCAGCGGTGAGGAGAACGACCGGTCTGCCCCTGCTGTGGTGGCAAACACCGGCGTGCGGGCTCTTCTGTCTGCATTAACCACCAGCATTATGTAATACTTTATCTTCTTTGGCCTTGGACCTTGTTATTTAGAATAACACATAATAATAAAGGAGCATTTTGAGTGATTTTGTTAGAAATACATCAGCCTGCCTAACAGTCTGGTGGCATCGATAATTCCCTATTAAGCCCTCTACACCCATTATGGTTTGTGCTTTTACTTTTTTTTCTAAGTTAGTTTCCAGGCAACCAGTAAGAACTGAATTACATTAAGCTATTAATTCAGGACTGCATGCCAGCTCCAGGTTCTGCAGCCGATTTGTTCCTCTCGCATACAAGTTTCCTCATAAAAACCCTTTTATTGGTTTAATCTTCAGTGGTACCCAGCCCAGCGAATTGATTTTAAAATGACAATGTTCTGTACTTGATTTTTGGTTCTCGTTTGTTTTTTTAACGCTTGCTGGTGGGGTTCATTTTTGATGTGTAATGAAGCAAAGGTCTGTGAGGAAGGTTTACTGTTAGCCACCACAAATTTATACTGCTATCTACCAGTGTGTTCTGCAACACCACATCATGTACTGGCTCATATTAAGATCTGAATTAAGAAGATTCTTGTGATTGATTTTCCCACGGGATGCAAGCTGGAAGATTGGTTATTAAGAAAATTTAATTTGTAGGACCTGTCTCTATCCAGTGGAGAAGTGTGTTGTCCCTCCTCAGCTGCTGTGGCAAGCCCCTAAAAATCTGTGGGATGCAGGATGCGGGATGGGGGATACAATGGCCCCATGGGCAGCATGGCACTAACTATGCTGCTCGTCTTCTGATCTCACAGCCCTGAGCCCTCACTCTGGCCATTAACTGCAAATTCTCCTCTGTCCTTTTCTTGTAGAAAAAATATAGAGTTTTGTCTCTATACGTAGTCTGGGGAAAGAAAAAAAACAAGTGGGAAGTCCTTTCAGTGACAGAAAGCTTGGTATCAGAACCAGAGCATCATTTGTGTAATTTGAACGTAAATAGGAAGATATTATGTCAGAGATTCCTTCCTTTCAAGGGAACACGTGGATTAAGAATGCAATATATTAATTAATACTTGTATGGAAAATACATGTACATCAATAATGAGAAAATAAAGCAGAAGCAGTAATGAGACGTAGCCACCCCTAATGTGACATGAAAATCTTTGCAGATGTTAAGAAGGAGTAATGTTGTTGTTATGCTCCGTTGTTAAATGGCTGTAGCACCAGTGAAGGGAGCGGGAGAGGTAGCTCGATGATGCTGAACTTCCCTGCTCGTTCCCTGCAGAGGGTCAGAGGTTCCAGCCCAGCCCAGCTGCAAGGAGAGAGACACAAGTGGGAGGGAGATTTTGGAACGGAATTGCAGTTGTATCTAATAATTCTGATTCATGAGTTATGAAACCCAACATGTATGCTGTCTTGAGCTAGCCTATATTTTATTTAAAAGGTCATCACCTGTTCCACGACCTGTACTCACTGAGGCCAGACTCAGAGGCTTCTGCCATCCAGGTATTTGTGTTGTCCTTGTCTTTGTGCTGGTGTCAGGGAGCTGTGGAGGTCTGGGGTACTTGAGAAGTTGTGCTGGTGATATTTGGTGAGGTTACAATTAGAATAATCCATCTTAGAAGAATTTTTCTTTATTCACTGCCAATCCCCCCGCCCCAAAAATATAATAAATAAATATAATAATTTATAAGACTGAAAACAAAGCACTGAGGCAAAGGTTATTTCAGAAAAAGATGTCATGGCTTTTGTAAAATTGTTGGCTTAGGTTGGACTTTTAAAAACAATGTTTTTTTTTAAAAAAACCCTGTATTTATTTTAAAAACAGACTGCAGTTTTGAGCTGTTTCCAATTTCTTTTCTTTAGAGATCTGTGATATGAGTCTGAATCATAGAGGTGACCAATGCAGACCAGAACAGAGAACCACGTCTTCATAAAACTTCTCTTGAAAAACAAAACAATTAAAGGTCTACTGTTTATAAGCAGAGCATGTAATATATGCTCTTCCTTGTCGTAAGAAGCCATTTGAACTTGTATAGCTAAAAAGGATTTTTATGCCTCATCGGTTGCTTAGGTCTCTTGGCACAATTATAATCACCAGACTAAGTGGTTTTCCCCCTTTACATTTATCACTTGGATGAAGAGCGTGTTGCCATCCTAAGGGTCTGCGGTTCTATCAGCAGATCCAAAAAACCCCCATAGTCAACATGTTGAATCTAATCACGTTCTGCATTTCTGGGACATAGTTTATTAAACATTTTCATCACTTTCAGCTGTGCATTCATACCTCAACAGATTTATATCTGTAATTAGGGGAATTGTTATTTACCAGCAGAGATAAAGCTGGTGAAAAGACACCTTTCAGCAACATAATTCAAATGGCATGAGTTATTACCAGTTCCACATTAATAATACAGTTATTTCTTTCGCTACAGGTTAGGAACATGTCTCCTGTCAGAAACCTTTGGAAATTGTTCAGAAATACTGGGAAACAACTATTTGTGATTGTCCAGCTAAAGAAAATCAGATGTATATGAAGGAAAGCGATGCCTCTCCAAGATCTACGTTCAGTAATGAGATATTTTTATTTAACAAAGTCTCTAACAGATGGCGTTTCTAAATTTTGAATATTAGGGCTGTTTTTGAAAGAGGCCTCCACACAGTCTGATGTATTGCAGATGAGGTTTTGCATTTAAGCTCCGGCTAAGAGCGAATTGTGCTGCTCCCGATCGCACCAGGACACCAGGTCCCAGGGCTGAAGCCACAATGTGCCACCGGTGTCCGCAGCCGCGGCCACCACGAGTCCTGTCCCTGGGCAGGTGCTTTAGAAAGAACACGTCATCTATTTTGTGTGCTCTGTCGGAGGTGTCTTCGTGTACCAGAGCAGCTTCTTAGTCATCATTATATGAGGCTGTTTTACAATTGGTTACTGGAAGGTTTGTGCTCAACGTCGCCAACTTATCACCAATTTTCTAATGTCACGAAAAGAAACTCGTTAATTCGAGAAGCTATGTTTTCCATAAATCCATGTTGCCCAGCAATTAAGAAGCAGACAATGGTGAAGACAGCCAAGTCTAACCATCAGCCTTGGTGCTCCCCAGGGCTGAAAAATTGGAAATGACCAGATTTTCACCGAATCCGGTGCCACGGGTGCCACCTTTGCCTGGCTGTGCCCCATTGCTCCAGTAGCAAGGTTTGGTCTTCTGATGGCGAGAAACTTCCCCCAGTCTTCCCCAAGCTTATTCAAACCCCATTTGGACTCATTTGTTCGGCGGTAACACTGGTGACTCTTCCTAAGCTGTTCAAACCTTTGGTCGGCTTTTCTAAAAGCTCCCTTATCCTTTGAAAATAGTGGTAAGACATTTTCTGTGTTTGATTCCTGCAGACCTTTTCCAGTATCAGACATGTGTTCCTAGTTGTTCAGTCGCTTCACGAACATGAATCACACATGGACTGCATTTTCACAGTTTAATCTGTTTTCTCCATAAGCAAAACAAGACAGGTTTGTGGGTCATTTTTTTTTTTTGAGTTGGAAATGCAAGTGATCTCGATTAAGGGTGACTGTGCACACGTAACTCGAGAGAGGAGCTTTGGGGAAATATCAGCCGGGGGAAATGAGAGGAGAAAAATTTGAATTCAATTGGATTTTACTAACTTCAGATTGGTTTTGAATCATATTTACATGCTTTTCTATTTCTCCTATGTTTGCAAGTTTTATTGCTGCAGTTCTAAGTGTCTTGAAGCTATGTGAATTAGCGGATATGTTATTACTGAGCAGAAGATGAACTGCGTTAGCAAGAAACGAGATCGTTCCCCAGAGTCCTACACAGGAAAGCTATGGAAAACCTGGAACTCAACCCAGGTCCCAGGTGACACACACAATGGCCCCAAAACGTATGGTGTTCTGGGCCAGGAACCGCTCCCAGGAAGCTCGACTCGAGTTTTAAAACTCGATTAGCATGACGTATGCTGACTGAAATAGGTACATTTTAGGCAAAATGTTTCCTGCCTCTTGCAGAGACCCAGGAGCTTTGCAGCTTTTTCTCCATCGCTTCCAGCGGTGGCTAAAAGTGGGAATTTTGTGCAGTTTCAGGTTGAGAATGAAAGCGAGAGATCGTTTAACACCCAGAGCTCCAAAGGGAGCGTCAACAGCAGCGGGATTGATGGAAATGCCCCAAATTGATGGTGGGTTTAGGGTGGTTGTTTTCCTTGTTGGTTGTAACCTTTCCGTGAATGCTTTTCTAAGTATGTATTTCGGGAGAAGGCAAAGACTTCTTACAGGGTGAACCAAATAAGAAATTACAGTTCTTGAATGAGAACTGTACCCATAAAATGAAAAATATGATGTGTGGACAGTAAAAACAGCACCATTGTCCTGAAATCTTTAGATCTGACATTAAAAGTGTACTTTGGGGATTAACCATCAAATGATTTTGTCACAGCAATTTGATTTTTTTTTTTCTTACGTTGAAGACTTATACAGTCATTCATTGTCAATTAGATAATTTTAAATAATGCAGCTGCTAAACCTGCCTGGTTTGGCTGTTGGCTTTCCAGCACTTGGCTTTTTGCTTTGAGATCCTGTTGATCAACCTAACACAGAGGACCTGGCCACCGAAGGCAAAGGTGAGGGGGAACCAGGGCTTTGTCCCACAAGGGTTGTACTAATGGCCATTTTTTCCTTCTCCTGGTTTTTAGACTGTGTTCCTTAGATGTGAAAAGTACCATAATTATATTGGGATAGAAATGGAAAATGAACTCCGAAAGACTTTGATCTGGAGAATTCAAGCTCAGTTCTAGTGGGAATTAAACAGGAGAAGTTTCAAGTAATTCATGTTTGAAATGCCTTCATAACTTTTGCTTCATAAAAATAGCAATATAAAATGATAGTAAAAATTCATATTTTGGAAATGGACATTCTCCTTTCTAGCAATAAAGGAGTAAAGGTAATTTGCTCTATTTCAAAAAGATTGTTAGTAGGTAGTGTGATTTCAAATGATGTAGCTTTAATGCTCAACACGTCTTAATCTTACTGGTTGTAAAACATTCCTTTGATGGTAAGTTGATGATCTATGAGGTTGAATCAGAATTCATGTTTGGAATTAATGTCTTGGTTAAAAAGGAGAAAACCTCACATGGTCTCCTGCAAGCTGGAGAGGGGCCGGCAGCCTTGCTGTAGTTTTGCCCTTCGGAAACCCGAGCAGCTGGGACTTTGCTGCTGTGGGAATTCCTTACGCGATAAACTCACCGCTGAAACGCCCAGGTGCAAATGGACGAGTTAAGAAGAAGATACAAGAAGAGACATAAGAGGGTTTTATTCCCCCCTAAGTGCTTTCACAGTTTTGCCTGCCGTTGACATGTTCCTTTTTTCTCCAAAATCCCGTTTTTTCTTTTTGTTCCTCAAAGAGAATGAAAGGGCAAGTTGCTAATGAATTAAACAGCAAGGACAGTTAATGGAATTTTGTCTAGGACGCTGATTTTGCTTCGTCCTTGTGGCAGAGCTGGGCCTGGAGCCCACACTGGGAGTCTCCAGCCAGCGCCGTTTGCACCCATCAGCTGTCCCAACCCAATTAACCCTCTCAAATTAGCATACGCTCCAGCATCGCTCCTTTTAGTTCACTTTCTGTTTCTCCAGACTGAATTACCTTTAATAAAAACCTTATAAAAAGAGGATTTACTCTTGTCTACTAATGCCAATCCTGAGCCACCATTTATGTTTCAAAATTTTCAAATTCATTTAGCCAGAGTTGTATCTTCAGTTAATGGAGAAAGCAGAGTAGGAATATAAGAAAACTTCTGAACTTATAAATAATGAAGAACACTATCAAGGTAGGTAATTAAAGAGAAAGAAGAAAAACTCTTCTGTTTTAATTCAAGAATAAATGATGGGGAAGCTAGGGCTGCTGCATGAACATTTCATTTCCCAGTAGTAAAAGCCTGGTTGTATCTAGGTCAAGAGAAAGAAAATATTGCTAAAAGGAATCAACACTTCAAAGTTACGTGTAAGTGAGGATCAATAAGAAGTACTGAATTGTCATTTAGTGCAAATGATGTTTTCTTAATGGGATGGTGAGTCTGTGTTTGGTGGGTTTTTTTCTTAAATATTTGCAAGAAATGACGCTGTGATTTGGTCCTGTAAATACTGACATCAGGTTTTCAGCTTTCATCAGAAGAACTAATCACGTTAATATTTTTGGCATCGAACCCATGACCCCCAGGTTAGGGACACAGAGAGATCTGGGGGGATCTTGTCGCTGAGGAGGACTCGTGTTCACAGTGGAGCTCTGCACACTGTGTTTCTAGCGTTACTAGAACTAAATTGAGAAAAAATGGTTTAATTATGGACCTTTTCTGTTGAACCACACCAAACGTCTGAGCAAGAGCTGCTCGTTTGAACCGCGGTGAAGTGTCTGCCTTTGCCTTGGTGACAACATGCTCAGGAGGGATCCTGTTCCTTTCGCTAGCCCGGTCCCTTGCGGGGATGGCTCAGCTTTGTATTTGTGATTTTATATCCATGGAAGTTTGTGAAAAACCTCTTAACTTTTTCAAGATCTAATTTCAATAGCTATTTAAACAGGTAATTAATTACATGTGGCAGCAGGGCTCAGCATCCCTTCCTAAATGTGTTGCATGTACATCTGGCAAAATTTCCCTAAAGAATTTTAATTCCCCCAGTAAAATCTGCACCTAAATTTTGGTTTTGAATGTGGCTGGTGTATGAACTGCACATTATTAAGTGTCATTTGTCCACAGATGGCACATAGGCCCAGCTTCTCCAAGGAATTCAGTGGTTCCCCCCTGACAAAAAGCAATCAGGGCAATGTTGAGACATTTTCAAAAGCTTCTACGTGCCTGAATTCCCTTGTTTTGGAACAGCTTTATACGCTTTATTAGTCAGAAATTCCATTATATTTTGTACCATCCATGTTTGCATGGAAGCCCTCAAAAATCTCAGCTCCAAATTTTTCCCTTCTCGAAGCTGTCTTATGAATAACAAAACCCACATTGTTCTTGGGTGTTCTTCTGAATTTATTTTATGTCATCTTCTCAAAAAAAAAGAATAGAGCTTCTCTCAGTTGGCCCCCTTTGGGACGGCAACTGCAGATGAAGAACAAGCAATCAACATGTCAGGATAAAATTAGATTGCCACAGAGAACAAGCTTTGATCCAATATCTGTATCAGATTTGTTTTTTAGCTGTGCACATCACAATAAAATCACACTTGCTGGAGTTCTTTGGCACGCAGGGATTCCAAAAGCAGGGGTTTTTTTGTCTGTGTACACGTTGGGAAAAGGCGGGAGATGAAATTAGGTATTTACACTATTACCTCAGTATTTAATTGTAGTTACAAATAAGAAATTGATACAGGAGTTGGCGCTTTGGCCGTGTTTCTGTGCCTCGGAGGGAGATGGTGTCTGTATTTAGCAAAGGGGCTCGGGGTTGTAGTTTATCAGCGAATCTCCCAAGTGCCTCCAATTACCACGAGGCCAGGGGCTGCCCAGTACCCAGATTACAGCTTGCACATAAAGCATCTGCATTTTGGCATCATTTTTTTTTCAATACAATGCCCTAATAACATCAAGCAATAATAACATTTGCTTCCATCTCATTGTAGTAAAAAAAAAAAAAAAAAAAAAAAAAAAAGTGAAAATATTTAAAATGTTCATTCAAAACTGCTTGGTTTGGGTCAGACAAAGTGTTTTGGTTTACTTGAAGCATCTAACAAAACTGTATTGTCAGCAAGTTGGAAAATGTCAGCTACGTGCAGACACAACTGACTCTGCCCATGCCATATTAAATAAAAGCTATGGCCTTTTTCCAGCTGTTTGTACGTCTTCCAGGAGGTTTCTGGTTGACGAGAATTGTCGCTGGGACACTCGAGGTTTGGCTGGGACTCTGTTCAGGTATCGAGCCAGCACCCGGATTTAGCCCCGGGACATCGCAATTTGTACCGAGACGAATCTTTAGCCATTGTAATGTCATTCCAGCAAAGTCATTGATTTTGAACTAATTGAGGATAAAATCAATTTTCTCTTAGGTGTAAGAATATTGATAAGCACACGCAGTCTATTTGTAACACTCGTGGCCCAGTTAATCCCCCGTTTAAGGGATTTAACCTGGTTGTGCTGTTCCCAGCCGTAGGATTCATATGATGAGACCGCAAGGATGTTCTCCATCCTCGTGTTAGTTAATTCTTCAGACCTGCTCCCACTGCTCTGTCAATAGCTTTCAAATTAATGGGCCAGTCTTTTAAATTAATGAGTTTCCATCGACCTGGGTGGAAGTGGATCAGCCCCGAGATGCCAGCCCACCCAGCTCTCCCTACATCTCAGAGTGTTAATAGCTCACCTACTTTCAGGCCCCGGCCCATCGTCTGCAGCCGCGTCGTTCGGGTCCGGTTGAAGCAGCCACGCTGTCCCGCTGCTCCAGACAGACGGGCTTTGCATAAAGCGCTTTTTTGGTTTTGTCCTCCAAGTTATTTTGGGGTCCTTTCTCTACTCATTTCTCTTAAGCAACCGGTCTGCAAAGCTCTTATTAGCCCAGGATTTCCCGAGAAAGGAAGTTTAGGACCTGCATTTTCCAAATCACTAAATGAGGTTTGAGAAATCTTATTTCAATAGTTACAATAACAGAGCACCCTAAAGAAAAAAGTATTATTGGAGCAGCTCATAGGTGGTGGAGACATTTCAGTCATTGCAAAATATATTCTTTTCTGTGGAAAACGCAGCGAGTCTTGAAGAGGGAGCGCTCTGTAACTGCTGGGCTGTCACCTGGGATGTGGAGATCTCAGTGTCTGGGGGTGGTTACGAGCACAGGCTGGAGTGCATCTCAGTGTTGTTCGAAAGGGCTTTCAGGGGTTGTCAGGGACTGTTGAGGGGACACGGGAGACGAAGAGGGGAGAGGGCTGGGAAGAAAGTTCCTCTGCCGGGGGCAGACCCTGATCTGCTACTCAGTCTATCAAAGCAAATGAGTAAAGGTAAAAATCTATAGCATTAAATCACATCAAGAGAAAAGAATCTGATATCATTAGCTGGGGAGACAAGGTTGTAAACGTATTTTGCTGGAGTTTGCTTGTTGTTGTACACAAGGATAAAATCTTGCAGAGACCAGACTTTCTACAAAATGAATGGGGAGAGACATCAAGGGGATAAATAAAATAGACGAGGAAAAGATCTGAGCGCTTATAAAAAGTGCACAGCCATGAAGAGACCTCATAAAAAAAGTTTAAAACTTAATTTACAAAGAGCGCTTCTGATTTCTGTCATAAAATGTTCCAAAACAATCTCATGACTCAATTTCTGCAGCCAGTGAAGAAGGGAGAATCAGAATACAGGAGATTCTTGCTGTTTGCTTTATTTTATGCTTAACTCATCTTGCCGGTGATTCATTATCAGGATTTGTCAGGACTAATTAAGAAGAGTGCCAGCTGTGATAGCGTTTGATATCATGGCACCTTGCTCAGTGGCGACTCAACCGAGATGGCATGTGGCATAGAATTAGCTAATATATAATAGCTAATATATAATAACAACCAGTGATTTAGTGCCTCAGCACTAACTGTGGTCTGAGCTGTTAAAGGTGAAGGTATTTAGCAGCCCCTGTGGATATGTTGCTTCTTTACATGAAGCTGAGTTGTCTGTAACTGTCTATTAAAACAACCAGCCAACCCAATTTATTAAATTACATGTATGATTTTATTTTCTGTGGTAAGCCACTTCTCTTTATTTAAATAAAAATGATTACATCCAACAAAAATAATAAAAGAGGACACAGTTTTAAGTCCAGGAAGGTATGAGTGTGAAAAAGCTGCATGTGGTTATGGCTTTGTGGTTGAGTTTTTAATTCTGATGTGAACTGTCCGGTGGGCTCATAAAGCCCTGGAAGTGGTTTACAAACTACTAGTTTCTGTCCCGTATTTTATACAGGCAAAGTCATGCATCCTATCATCCATGCACACCTCTGTGCACCCTGCTACCAAAAAAAACAGTGATTAATTCCTAGGAAGCAATGGCCAAAGTCCAGGAGGCTCATTGCCAGGGATGGGAGCGGGGAGGGGGCTGGGGGCAAATGGTAAAAAAAGCCCAACCCCAACTCCAACTGGCACCTCCAGTATTTTCATCTTAATCGCTCGGAGCCTGTTGACCGGTAGCCCTTCTGTAAACCGGGACGATAATACCACTTATCTCATGAGCATTACTGTGTTTGAAACGCTCTGGTGATGATCAAGCCAGAAACCCCCTAGACAATGTGTTAACTCTGACTCAGCGTGCGGCGAGTGCTCTGCAGGAGAACTTGGGGAAGGCTGAGGATAAAGCGACGTGTTGAATAAGCGTTGATGAGGGGAGCGCTGCCTGTTCTGGGGCTCGGCGGAAAACAACGTTTGATCGGTTCATTAAAAGCTGCGTCAGAACACGTGCAGAAGGGGCTGAGGAAGCAATCGTGGCTCCGGGGTTTTCAACAGCGGGTTCTGCAGACTGAATGCTGCTTTGGGAGGAGGCGCCGTGGCTTCTGCAGGGAAATACTCCAGCAGAAGGCGGGCAGGAGGGGTGCCTGCAGCTCCAGAGCAAGGACAATTCCCCCTCCTCTGCTCTCACTGTGTCTCGGCTGCCCTGCAGCACCTCAGCAGGTTGTTCTGAGGCCGCCGGAGCCTCCCCGGGCACGGTCCCGCTTGCTGCTGGGTCACAGCGTTTATCCAGCAATGCCGGGATGCCCAGGGGACGCTGAGACCGGGGTTTGAAAGAAACAAAGGCAAAACGGACAAACAAACCAAACCCCAAACAACAGTTTAATAGTTTTAAAGCATTTTTGCTTAAAATTCGGCAAAGCTGTGAAGAACAGAGGCTCTGCTCATGGCTGGGAGAAAAAAGCCGCTTAAGAGCATCCTGAGTGGTTTTATGAGCTCAACCTGGAGCTTTCATGTCACTTTGTCCCTGTGAAAGCTCCGGGCAGCGCAGGCAGCCGGGGAGGAGGGACCTGCTGCATCAGTTCGCTGTCTGACGTTACAAAACTATCATCATTTCGAGCAAGCCATCTTATTTAATTATCGTGAATGTGCAATTCCTTCATTTTTAATTCAGCATTGGAGGAGACGCTGCAAGCATGAAGTGAATCAAAATATTCTTGGTAAATCAGAAACCAGGAGAACAAGGATGTGTTTGCAAAGAAAAAGTTATCGTTCTCTGTGGGCTGCACTGATTTTAATGATTTGGCTGAAGTGGCCGCCTGGTAGAGCTGCCTATGTGAAATAGTTGTGATCTCAAAGGACCGGTTTTAAAGCCTGTCCCGTGTGATCGATCACTCGGTTCCTCCCAAGCGCTCGGGTGGGTTTCACAGCACAGGGGCTGCTGAGGCTTCAGGGGCGAGGTGGAAAATCCCCCCAGATCTCCTCCTGTATGGAAGGCAGAGGTGACTGCATTAAGGGGAGTTCAAGTTTAGGAAGTGGGAATAGCCCCAAACTGACCCAAAAGTCCTTCTCAGGAGGAGCCCGGGCTCGGGCTTTCCCTGGCACTGGGAAGGGGGTTCCTGACCTGCACTGGGAAGGGGGTTCCTGACCTGCACTGGGGCTCCTCATTCTAAACGTCCTCTGCAGCAATGGGGTGGTTTGGTCACTTTTTGGTTTCCAAAATACAGCAAGTGGGGCTTTAAAACTGAGCGTGTGCTGGTATTTAGGGAAAAAGAAAAAAAAATATCAGTTTTGGTTATTTCTGAAAGCGTCTTCCTGATGAAAGCAATTGCGGTTTGGAAAACCAAACAAATTCAAATAAAGAGATCAAAGCTTGTTGAAGATGTTTTCCCCTGGTTATCCTGTAGGTTCTATATGTTAGCCTGGTGGCATTTTACATAAATAACCTATATTGATGGACATTAGGAAATTCACCATCTCTGCGCTTCTAAAAACTCACAATGAGATTACTGGTTTTTAATGGTATCATCACAAACTACCTTTCTGAGTATGTTGAGCTCCTGATATGCAGGACATGATGTCTTGTAGTGTAAGCTACCATAAAACTAAGAGCAGTGGCTGTTCCTGCACACTGGCACCTCCTGTTCCAGCTGCTCTTTTAGCGAGCAGCTCGCTGTCCAAACACAGAGAACTCCTGAAAGGTTTATATCTGGGTAGTTTGTGCTTGGACCTGCATTTAGAATCTATTTTAATCAGGTATCGTTTAATAATTTATAATAAAATATAAATATAGAATTCATTTTTAGCTTATACAAAGTAGATCTAGTAAGATTTCCAAGCTGCTCTACCCTTGAAGGGGATTTGCTGTCCCCTGCCCTGCCTGGAAACCGAAGCCTCGCTGACGCCTTTGTCCAAAGCACCAGCAAAGCACCGAGTTAAGGATCAGAGTTTTTCACTGTCCTCCGCTCCACCAAGTCCTTGTTTGCTGAACGGCAGACGAGCAGGAGCGCTGGCTCTGGCCCAGCACTGCCTTCCCCCAGCACATTAACCGCTTGCACCGTGCCCATTCCAGTTGTTCGGAGTGACCTCCAGCTGCGTGCAGCAGCATCGCGCTGCATCACCAACACCGCAAATATTGCCTGATTTCTTCTTTCTGCTAGTCCATTGCTCTTTGTTGTGCTTCCACAGGTCGGTTATAACGTGATTTTGTGCTCGCTCTGCCGGTTTTCCCCATAAAAGCAACGTTTAATTGTGCAGCATCTTTGAAAGGAGATGAGTGTAAGATCCTCCTGCGATGGAAATCGTGCTGCTCCCCGAAGGCTGCCAGCTACCGTGGCACTTCTTTCTGGCAAGCTCTTTGCTCATCCAGTAGCAATTTGGCTGAATCCACGATCTTATTTGACAGACAACCTAAGAAATGTTTTTGAACATGCTTTTGGATGTGTTTAACCACTGCTTACTTCTAAACAAATTATTGTGCTGGAAAGATCAGGCTTTTTCTTTATTACTATTATTTGTGTGTGTGTGAAGTTCTGTTGTGTTCTGTGGGTGGTGGGGCACGGGTAGGACTCTGGTTTCTGGGTGCCCGGTCCTACCTGGAGCAGTAAGAGCGCTCACGTGCGTCAAAACCCGACGCCAACCCCTGCGCATCGTTCTTTGGGTGAGAAAACCAGAGTAGCTTCATTCTTAGCACAGAGCTCCTGCGGCTGAGCTGAAGAAAGCGTTTGCCTTCTCTAGGAACCGAAGGAATGACCTGTACTGGGAATTTGATATTTTACAGGAACAACGACTTGTGAAATACAAAACGTCACGTTGAAATGACTTTTCCACCATTCACATGTGCTTCCATCAGTATTCCCACTAAATACGTAAAATGCCGTTTTACTGGGAAAACATTGCTTTCTGAGAGTCATTTCAGACTAGGGCTACGCCTCCAGCACCATGATTTAGCGTGTTGTAACTCGAAATTCTCACTGATGCTTCGAGAGGGGGTGAGTTCAGTTTGGGGTGGACATAATCTAATTTTTGCTGAGGAACTGCTCGCTGAGCACCCGTAGTGTGGGTCTTGGGGTGGGGAGGGGCCTGGTTTCCGTTCGGTGGCGCACACACGGGTGTGATACGCTCACGCTGCTCTTTAGTCAGCGTTGTGTCACCTCCAGGTGTTCGCTAATCCAAACCAAACCGAAATGCCTCTTCAAAGGAAAATACGGCAGCGACAGATGCACAGGCTATTATATTTAGGTTCTTGTCTGAGAGGGCCAGATTGGCTGTAGGTAGCTGAGTGCACGGAGCGGATGGGGATCAGTACGATGAAAGGGAGATTACTGCCTATTTTAAGAGTTAAACTTAAAAAGCAGGAAATAGAAAACTGATAAACAGAGGGGTTTTTTGCAGGCGATGTGCAATTAACCGGTGGTGCTCATTACCATGGGAGGCCGGTGAAGTCAAGTACTTAGCAAGAGTGGAAGAGGGAGTGGGCACTTTTATGGATATCAAGAATATCCAGAGTAATGATTAACTATATCAATTTTTGTAATGTAATTAGAATAATTTTTCATGCTTCAAGGCTTAAACCAATTTCTATATATGAGAGACCAGGATAAGACTTATGGTAGGAACAGATTAAAGACATCTGCATAGCGCAGAACTCCTGCCTTTCCTGCTGACACATCTGCTGCTCCGAGACAAGATCCTGGGTGGGATGGACCCTGGGTCGGCCTTGATCAGCTCTGGCATTTTCTGTGTTCCCCGAGGGAATCTGGGGCGGAATATGCAGACTAATTTTTTAGGTAAAGCAGGGCGAGAGGAAAAGGAGGATGAAGTAGACAGCAGATGGGTTTTCTCTAATTTCAAGAGGATAAACATGTTGAATGTAACTGCAGATTTGCCCAAAGGAAATCCTTACTGAATCTTGAGCACTTAAGGCAAACCTGAGTCATGCTTGCAAACTCTTCTCTACAACCACTAGAGTCAGATTTTCTTAGTAATAATAAATACAGGTAAGATGCTCAAAGAGGAGCTTGAAGTGGGCAAGAGGTAAATAAACACTGAAGAGCTTAGACTGTAACTGTGCATGCTCAGCTGTAAAAGGGGGATGGAGCTGATTCTGCCAAGGGGTAGCTGAGGAAGAAATCACTTCCACCGCGCAGGGGATGGACCGATGTGAGGAGTTAAGGGGTACGTGTGCATGGAGGGGTGGGGAACGGGCACTGGTTAAGCCACAGCTCGACTGGCAGAGGTTGGAAGAGGAGTTGGAGTCTGACCCAGGGGCTGCGGGGAGGCGGCAGCCGGGTCACGGACAGCTGTGACCCCCTGGCACGTCCGTGTCCCATCTGCACCTGAACTTCCCGCTCTCAGCACGGCGATGTGAACAGGTGTGGGTTTGGCAGGAACGATGCGGCTGGGCCTTCATCCGTGCTGGAAAAAAATGATGAACAACAAGGCCTGGGTGATGGCATGTGCTGGATCGCGATACCCAAATTACAGTGCAATAATCTCTTATGATGTTTTCAGTCCATGGAAAAAGTCAATTTTTCTCCCAAGCCCAAAAATTATAATTTCTAGTGGAGAACTCCAGCTGCTTTTATTGCTGTTTTATTCTGGCCCTACTGCAAAATCCTCCAACCTGCTACATCTCTCCAGTTCTGCTGCCCTCCCCAAACGCCCCCTTTTCACCAAGGATCCTTCCTGTGCCTCCTCTGGCTGTGGTGGTGTTTGCACAGCACCAGTTTGGAAACCTTGGCTGTAGTAACTCCTGCCGAATACACGTGGACACAGAGAAACAAGGGGAAACCAGGCAAATAAAATAAAAACAACCAAGCTGAAAAATATGGTATGGACACAATCTCAAAAGTGCAGAGGTTTTCTGTTAAAATACCTCAGTAATTATTGGATGATGTGCCACTAACCGCTAGCCAGCTCCATCTCAGTCAAGACCTGACCAGCAAAGCCACTTGTGTCTGCCAGACTAGTCCTGCTGCAACATTTCAGTGCTGGGAGAGAAAATTTGGCTAGGCCGAAACAGATAAAAACCATCAGTTTTCACTGAGGTTTTTTACTGTTAGACCAGTAACAGTTACATTGCTCTGACTTCACTGAAATATAATGTGTTGGAAATTAAGCAATCCCTGTAGCTGTCTCTTGGTGATAACACCTCAGAGGTGCAGTTGGACCGGGCAGGCTGGATTACTGCACGTTGACTGCTGCTGGCCCGGGGTGTGATAGGGGCCAAATGACAAAGAGCAGCTCTACTCGACCCGGTATTTATGAAGGAAGAATTAAAGGTTGTCTCCAGAAAATGTGCTGGGTCCGACGGGAACCAGGTGTCAGAGTCGTGTTCTGCATTACTCTTGAACTGGGCACATGACAGGGACTTGCTGGTCAGCAGGGAATGGCAACAGGTGCGTCCTGGGCTATTCTAGTCTGGGGATGCAGGGAACAAAACCAGGACATTCCAGCGTTCTCGAGATTTCGGTGTGCTGAACGATAACAGGTCTGGAGGTCTTGAAACAGAATGAGATGAGCCGCGTTACTTCGGTTTTGGGAGTATGGGGTTACACCCAAACTCCTCCTCCTCACTGGCTCCCTTGGTACCCACCTCAGCGGGAGCAGGGTCCCTTGGCGAGGGCAAAAGCCAGGTTACTGGTTTTGGTGCAGCTGGCTTGCTGGGATGCTCCTGCAGGGGGTGGCCGGCCGGACCCCGCTGTCGTCCCCAGCCCCCCCGCCGTGTCCCGTCCCCCCCCCCCGCACCGCCGGGCCCTGCTGCCTGGGGGCGCACGCTGCCTGCCCGGGCCGGGGGAGGAGGAGGAGGGAAGGGAAGAGGAACAGGAAGGGAGGAGGATGCTCCAGTGGGGCTGAGCGGGCGGCCCCAAACGGAGGCGCCTGTGGCGGGTGCAGCCGCGCACCCCGCGCCCTCCGACACCCGGGCCGCTGCGCTCCGGATCGGGCCCCGGGGAGCGGGGCGGCCCCGGTTCTCCCCTTCCCCGGTGGTCCGGCCGCCCCCCGCACCACCTGTAGCCTCCCCCATCCCCACCGAGGCCGAGCGAACTACCTTGGTAGAACAGAT